>KK122201.1:302025-401090 GCA_000611955.2 Stegodyphus mimosarum
GCCCAAAAAAAAAAAAAAAAAAAAAAAAAAAAAACAAAACGAAAACAATAGCCCTTCAGGGACAAAGCCGCTTTCGACTAATAATAATGTAAAATAAATTAATAATGCATGAATTTTTATTTAAACCACCATATTTAGTCGACGGTTTTAAATATGATTGCGACGTTTTGTAAATAAAATAATGATCTATAATGATTAATATAAATAAGAAAACCGATGATAATAATAATTATGATAACAATAACGTACATTAACTTCCACTTGAAAGATTTTTCATTAATATTTCTTCTCTTTTTAGTTTGAATAGCACACTTGAAAAGAATCTGTCTTCACAAATAGACATAACAGTTTTTTTAATTTTCTTCAATACGTACGGCTAAAAATTGCGTTTAGATTCGTTAAAATATCTCTTTTATGAAAACTTTTCCAGGCAAAAAGTGCCTCTTTAACTGGTAAACTGTACACTTTTTATCAGTTTCCTGATATTTTACACAATATATCCTATTAGGATAATTACATCGGCCAATATATTTAAATCTGCTTTTGTGTAATTTTTTTATTTCCAAGCCATCGCAAACAACGGACCTACAACAGCGATTTGGTACCATTTATGTTTGAACAAAGACTTTTCGATCCTAGCTTTTATACCAATTACATCATTCAGTTTGAATGTGTTCAGTTAATAGATGTTTTACGTGTATTCCCTCTCCCCCTCAAATATTAAGTCATGTGACGTTATCTCTACAGCAGGGCATTGTGTCTCAACATGTTGACATGCAAAGGGTGCTCGCTCTTTCACGTAAAAGAATGGAAGCACGATATGCATTAAAAACGAACTTGTAAAAGAAAGTAATATAGATTTTTCAAAAAGGGAGTTGAAATCAGTACATCTGTGATTCGCATGATAGAGTTTAGATTGCGTGTGAAATTACGTTAAGTATTCGGAATAAGGGTCTACACTTCAATGACACTCTTTGTTGAAGAGATTGGTTTTGGAAAAAATGAAAATGCTAAAAACAAGTACGTAGCGGACCTGCCATAACGAAATCAGAATTCAATACATGATACCATTTAGAAAATTCTCTATTTTACTTAGAAATAGTCATTAACATATTAAACGCAAATTTAAATAATCCGTTATATTGTTTGCTTTCAGTTTTCCTTTATGAAAAAGCATTTAATTTTAAATTACCTCTTCTTTTTGATCAAAACCAGGAATGAAATGAAAGCAAAATTGAATATCTTTGATATTTTTTATACGCTTTATGTTTGGACGAAATGCAACGCTTTGAAACAGCTTTAAGTACGTACATTCTATGATATTCTTAATCGTTAATAAAACTCGTTCCTTTGAATGTGCAAGAAAATAAAGCATAATATGGTGGATCGCAGTAAACGAAAATAATTTTGTTTTCGAATTTCTCTTTAGATGCTACCAAATTAATAACAGAATTTTTTTAATCTCAGCATTATTATAAGTTTTTACCTAGTAAAGGAAAACAGTAATTATAAAATCATTAAAATATGGACATTCCTCCAATCTTATAAAAATTAACCATGTCTTCCATGGGATTCCAAACAAAGGGCTATTTCTATATTGTTCTAAAAAGTTTATAAGAAAATAATTCCTTATTCACGAAAACCTACCATGGTTCGAGCGGTAATATCGCTGAAGGGTTCCAATCCCTTAGAAAGGGCTGGGTTTGGTTTAGTTGATTATGACAAGGTCTTGGGCTATCTGCCTAAGGAGAGGTTTTCATAAGGGACTTTCTAAAGAAAACTGGTTCGAATGCACGTTAAACATAGGAAAATTGTGAAAACGCCCATGCTGCCTGCCCGTTTGCCAGGTCGGAACTATGAGTGTTCAGCGATTTCACCGCTTGGACGCTGGTGGTTGAGAATGACGTGGCTGAATGGGCACTTTCGTGATTTTCCCCATATGTAACGAGAACACCAACTGGTTTACCTTTAGCCGGTTAGAACGGCCTCCAAAAAGGCATCCCTCACTTTAAGTAGATAGCTTTCGAGTGTTTTTTCGTAATATAAGCTAATCCAAATCTCTATTCTTGAAGCGCCCTGAGTATTCAGTATTGATGTACTCAATTAACGGCAGAAGTTCTTTCTTCCGAGTTCACAACATAAAAAATAAATACAAAATTGAAAATTAACCATTACTGCTCATTATCTTCAACGCAGTGTGTAATTTAAATATTATATATATATATATATATATAATGTGTCAAATGTATTTTATATGTCCATGAAATAGCTTTTAAGTCACCAAAATAGAAACTCTGTAAAATATCAACTTCTTTCCTATTGCTTCAAACATATATGGATTTTGAAAACTTTTATAACGAAGTACTATTTCATTCTATACTATTTTTAAAAACCTATTCTATTATATAACCAGTACAGTTATGAAGATTCGAAATTCTAACACCTGAAATTTAATCAACTAATTTAGTGTATAAGGTGTTTTCTCCTTCCTTTCTGCATTCCTTTAAGGTGCCTTTTCGGAAGCAAGCTCAACGCATATTCGACAAATCGGAATTCAAATCTCGTTCAAAAGGCCGCTGCACATTTTTTCGATTTCCTTTCTTTGAAAAATTCTAAGTGACTCTACAAGCCGGAACTAAAAATGTGTTGATGACAATTCTTCACCACCGTCATTTTACGACTAGGTTCCCTCATCTCCATTCACCTTTAAAAGGCGAGAGTATATAAAATATTAGCCAGTTAGACGGGATAGCATTTAGTGACTCTGACAACCGTACTGAAGAACCCGGCATCGAATCCTGGAGAAGAAATGGATGTTTGTAAATGTATAGTGTCTTTTCAGGATGGGACAGTCTAAAAATATGACGAGCAGAAAGTCCTCTCATGTGGTTTAATAGCAGAGGAGAGGGGTGGAAGACGTTCGGACCACCGCCCCTCTCGATGTGCTCTTCCTTAAAATGTGGTATAAGTCCAACCTCGTTTAGCCTCTGGTAACCATTCTTCTGTGGAGTCAACAGCAAACAATAAACATATAGTTTATTTTCTCCCTTTTTTCCGCATCCCTTCGTCATATAACTATATGCACTCTCAACATGTATTCGGGAGGTTCGGAGTTTGAATTCCAGTGAGGAAGTTGTAAATTTTTTATGTTCCTGCATCGATATAACTCATTAATGCTACAAGTGCATAATATATAACACGCCGTATTAAATGGCTTCACTAGTTTTATATAAATTTCGCTGGCATGTAAATCCAAACAAAAGTACTACATACGAATATTAAGACTCATAATACGTTAAAAGTGAATAGTATGGGTATGTGGCCAGTTACTTAGTGTGCTAACAAATGTAAACACACAACGGATTAATTACCCACATTATTTCTGTACAATTTCGTTTGCTGATGGTAATAAATTATACATCTGTTTTAAGATATCAAAACTGACCAAGCACTAAACATTAACACAAAGGATTAGATTATTGCAAGAAAAGTAATTCTACCTGATTTTAACAAATACTCGTTTATTCACTTACCAAGCAAAAATTCGACATCACTGCTATTGATATTTGCTTTATTAATAAAGTCACAATGATTTTCTTCGAAATCATTCTCAAACTTCGCTGGAGTTCTATCTTGATAACGGCTACATCAGATTATGTGATATCTAAAACGAAACCTCACAAAGTTAATGCTATTATTAATTTACATTAGATTAATCAACATATCGAAGAGCTAATTATTCAGGCTAATTCTTTATTTTTGTCAATCATTTATCCGCTTTTTGACAAACAGAACGGTAGCATAAATAAATTACAATTCATAAATCTAAAAAATCTAAAAATATAATTAGCTTTTAACTGGTAATTGTTTTAGTGAATCAAACATGGAAAGCATAAAGCTTATCATTATTCTTCTTCTTAACAAATCTTATTTAATACCAGGTTTTAAGTGTTTCTTACTTATGTGTATTGGATTTTTACATACCTAATTTTAAAAGCAAGTTTATTATTTAATAAATTAATGTTTAATTTTTTTCAAAAATTACTTCCCTTTCGTCTTTTGGTTTCAATATTATTTTTATTCTTTTATTAGATTCTTCTAAATTTCCGAAATTAAGACTGTGCGCTCAATGAAACACAAATGATTCATATTAATAAAGACTTCAAAGTTCAAGTTATTCATATCAGTTGCTTTATGGTGTTATTTTAGATCATAAACAAATAAAATACCATTTTTAAGACTCATCAAAGAAATGATAAGTCTTAAAAATGGTATTTCTAGTAACTACTTAAATTCGAGTAACATTTACTTGAAAGGCTCGGGAAAGGTATATCTGAGAAAGCATATTTCCTCATCTTAGGAAAGCGTATTAAAAATCTTTTTAATGGAAACTTAATTGGACCAGGATTGCAGCAGTGCAAACCTCCTCCCAAAATAAACTTACATAAATGTTACATTCAACCACCAAGAATAAACCTGGGACGAACTCCTTGCATTTGCCTGTCTTACTGACATACTAGCCGGTGTTGAAGCTCCCCAACCCTCCCAAAAAAAAGAGTTAAAAATACAGCTACACACATAATGAAAAACAGGTAATGTCATGACTGTGTATTAAAAGATGTACAAAATTTTAAAATTAAAAAAAAATTTAAGATAGTAATTTTGAAGACAGAATACCGAAGACAAAAAATAAATTTTCAAACATTTTTATTTCTTACATTTGAGAATATTTTTGTAAATGTAAAATCTATGAAAGTGCACTGCACAGCAAAAGAAAAACCTGGCTGCAAAAAACTTCTTTTTCAGGCAAACGTCAGCTTTTCGCAGCTAAAAGCCTTATTTTTGCATCCGACAATGACATGCAAGACGAGGAATGCGGTGGCCTTTAACAGAATCCGAGGAAAAAAGGACGAAAAAAATATAGATAGATAGATAGAACTTTGTTCTTGGACATCCACAGATTTCATTACTTCAGCGCCTGAGTCTTATTTTTTCTCTCGGTATCTCCACAGATATTTTTTCCCATTTTTTTTATTCGTTCCCATTTTCTGAGGCTACTTTTCTATCACTATGTGTCACATTTTGGCTCGGGGGTCGAATATTGTCTACTACTACATTTTTGATCTTTTCTGATAAGGAAGTATGTGTGATATTCTAAGTAAAATTTCTGGCATCCTGCATTGTTATATGTGGATATGTTAACCTCGGAAAGAGAAAGCTGGCTTTGCGCATTCGAGAACGCTTAAGACCTCTTACATGAAATCTCAAATACAAATATAAGCATAGCTTTACTTAAATCTAATTTTGTAACAAATAAATGGTAATTTAAATATGTTGTTAGGAAATGCCGAACTGCGGTAAGATAGCTTCCCCGCAAAACGGGATTAGGGTTGCCATATTTTGGCATGAGATCGCCCATTTGGAGACAAAATTGGCGATATGCTATAGCCGCAGCGAGAACATACTAGAACGAGTTCTTACAGGTTTTCCCGAGAATGTTCTCGAAGGTAGGACAAAAGCTATGTATACCTCGCCTGTACGCGGAGTAGAAGAGTATCTTAAGTAGAGTATCTAGAGTATGCTCAGTTCAGTAGTAGTGTTTTGTGTTCAAAGATGAGCTTGAAAGCGGCAGAACCGTGTCCGGCGCTGTACTTTAGTGCTTTGCCGTGAAACTGTCTTCACCGTTGTAGCCTGAAGGCTGTGTTGCTGATTGTTTCAGTCTGTTTATCGCAGTTTTTCGACGACTATAAACGTCTGGAACTCTCCTGTGTAATACTGGGAAAAGAATTGAATTTTTATTCTTTATCAAGTTTTGTCGTCAATCACTTCAAAACGACCAAACTACACAATGCAACACTATACAAAAATTTGATTGCTACATGCCCCTAAATGGTGTTACTGACGATTTTCTAAGACGAAGTTCGCAACACATTCTTCTAGAATAGGCCATTTTGTTACTCTTTACACAAAAAGCACATTCATTTTTTGGCATATTAATTATTACGATACAATTTTTCTTCCACTCATACATGGAACTTTCACCAATAGCAAATATCCTTGCTTCAGCATGATTTCCATTTTATTCGCAAATTGATTGACTTGTATTTAAAACCAGCACTGTGTTTGTTTCGTTTGACAGGAATTATATTTACTGCTAAAAGAAACACTAGATCAGCAGTATTTCAGCTAAAGCAAACACTCTTAACTTACGACTGGTAAGGTAGGATACGCCTAGAATAATCTTTTTGACGTCTTTAAGTCTTAAAAAAACATATAACCGTGCAATCTTGAAATATGTCCAAGATATTAAGGCCACATATTAAAAGCATATAAATTCGTCTATAAAGTAGCAGGGACATTTTGGCATTCAAATTTAAAAAATCCCTCTTTTTCCTGGCAGTTTTGGGAAATCTGGATTTCCTTAATGAAATTGAGTGCCGGTCAGATGGCTTTAAGGAGAAGAATGACTACGGAGAGGATTTTCTAAGGGCGTATTCATGTTACACATGATGAAAGCCCCGAATCAAACATTCAGCCATTCAGAATGGGCTGGAACTCGAATTGAACTCCCAGTATTCAGTGGTCTTTATCATTCGTCTACTTTGCAATACAGGTGAACAAAAGCTAGGCAGAGGCTCGCGTAAATAATTTTATACTTATTAATAACAGCATTTTAACCTAGGGTTAATATTGCATTTTATAATTTTACATTAAATTTTTAATCTTAAAGATACGTACTAAGGAAAAAATATTAACATTAAAGAAAAAATATTAACTTTGAAAGTGAATTGAGACTATTTTTGAACTAGTGTATCTCTATCTAACATATCATTAACACTAAAGGAAACATTCTAACTTTTAAAGTGAGTTTTGAGATTGGTTTCTGAATTCTTTTATGTCTATATCTAGTTTGGTAGACGTCACGATGATTCCAAAAATATATATTCAAAATTTGCATCTAAGCAATTTATTCTTTTTTTAAATTATTTGCTTTGCATTTTCCAAGCATGAAACTTCTTCAAGATGCATATTTGAATGCATGCATTCCGTGTGAAAGTTCGCAAATATGATGTCAATTAAGAACATTAAAGCGTACGTACCGAAAGACTGTTGATGTCTTCCGGAGTCTTAAAATTTATTTTGAGAGGTTTTGATAAATGGCAACTCTTGTAGCATGTTTTACGCCTTAGAAGCTTTTCCCCTTAAGACAAAATTTCTAAGCAATGTTATTGCAATAGTCTAATTTTGTTTTCGACAATGTTATTACTTTTAATGTTCGTAGTTTGAATTCTCTCCTTCTTTAAAACATCATTTTAAAAAAAACAAAAAAACTTCAAGATTTCAGATTTTATATTAGCCCCAAAGCGGCGTTTTTTAACGTTTTGTGTGTTACTTTTATTTATGAAATATCATGGTTCCTCGTATCTCTCTTTATTAAACATCACGGTCCTCGTATCTATCGATCGTCTCGTATCTAAACCTTAAAATTCAGTTAAATAGCAATATCGCAAAATAATTTTTAAATGAGCATATCTTTAGAATTTCCGATACACAGTCTCGCGCGCTGGAGGTAAGGATGTTTTTTCGTACAGTATTGCCATTGCTCGCTTTGAAATAGTTGAGTTTGTTAATCAAAAATTCGTTAAAGGTTTACAAAATATGAAATAGATAATAAAAAAATTCCAAATTCCCAATTTGGGCTTCCAGATGATCATCTTTGGGTGGAAACATACATTATTCAAAATTTGACTGCTCTAAGTACCTCTAGGTTGCTTGCTCTAAGTTGTTTTTATCACAATGCGAGAAACATAATTGCATTTATGCAGATTCTTCATTGTTTAATTTCTTTATATGTAATACAGGGCGATAATATTTGGTGGCAGCAATATGAAAAGTGAACCGACATTTATTGTGAATTGACGCAAAATGTCAAAACGAGATAAATAGCCCTTCTGGGCTAACACCCTTTTGGCTAATAAAAAAGTTGTATGCTCACTTCGTTAAAACAAGCAACGTTAAAATACATTTTATTAAAACAAATTTCGTTTAATTCATTCTCATTTCAAAGTCAAAAATACTTTTTCTGTCGTCCAATTTCAATTATAAGTCGCGAGTTGAATGTCGTTGTGTGAATTAAGTATTAATCGTTCTGTAGGATGAAAGGCGATTACATTTTGCAATTCAGGTGATAGTTTTTGGCCATGTGTTATCTTAACATCTAAATGCTATTTAATAACCATGCACATGCAGACTGAATTAGATTGTTCAAATTTTGCTCCAAAAGCCAGATTCAGAAGCTCACAAAGATTCTTTTTGGTTGCGTTTTGTATCGGTTTTTCCAAAATCACACCAGCGGGTGTATTGTAAGCTGCCAAAAGATGGAAACAATTTTAAATAATATACTCCAGTTATAATTTTTGGCTTTACATAATGACTATAATCTGAAAATCTGAAACATGCATCTACCTGATAAACGTAAATGTTGAGTTCTATCATAATTTCAGGAAATTTTTAAGCAAATATAACTCAAATATCTAATAACAAGAAACATTTCCTAAATTTGAATAAATATGCTTCTTTTCCCTTCTTAGAATGGTATTATATATTCTGTACTACCAAAATCTTCGACGTAGTTCTAAATTCGAGAGCGTATGTTTCAAAAAGCCATTTTAAAAAAGGTTCACTTATCTTCACCAACTAATCATACATTCATTTTAAAACGCAAATTCCTTGCATTTTTTTTCTCAGAATGTCAGAAAAGAAAATCACTGCTCACAAAGCAAGCCCCAGCATTTGCTATCCCCCCTTGTAAGGCATCAAACCGCATCCGTCCGTCGCAGGCCCAGAAGGGGGCGCTGGACGAGGGTGGCGTGAGGGAAATCTATCAAGGATGAACCACCGTTCCTTTCTATCTGGATACCAGGGGCCTGCCATTAGCATGGACCGTGGGCAGCGCCAGTTGAATAATATATTCTCTTTTTCTTCTTCTAGCCTTCTCCGAAGAAATATAGAGGAAAAAACGAATTTTTCTTATTTTTAAAGGGAAAAAGAATGTACGTGTACGTTCACGATTCTGGACTCAATTTCACTTATAGGGTCCAAGGAGGAAAAATATATTTTATTTTACTTTATTTTAAAGCCCAGTTCTTCTTTTAGGGTTCATTGCTGAATTCGAAATCAGTTGCAAATGGAAAGTGAAAAAGAACGCGATAGATGGAGTTTAGAATTTTATCCTTTTTTTTTTCTCCTCCGCCTCTTCCTTCCTCTGGACTTATTTCGTTTTCAACGTTCATGGGAAAGTAATCTGAACTTTTTCCTGAATTTCCTTCTCATTTTTTGCTTATTTATTTCTTTCTACAAAGACAATGCTTTTTTGAGTGTGCTATGTAATGTGTGGGTTTGACGTGTCCGTCATATGCTATCTAAGAATTCTGCCTGCAAAGGATAAATTGAGAAATGTAGATTTCTCGGTAATATTTGCGCTTAGTTTATGCTTTCGAATAAGTGACTAGCCTAGTCTTCATGACCGGAGCTTCAATTTTCATATTAATGACAAAATAAATGGGAATTAAAGTTCATCTATTAAAATGTGAGCTAAAAAAACCAACTGCCTTCATTTGCAACAACCCTTTTAAGTGGACTTAAAAATGCATTGTCCAAATGCATACTATTACATCGTTATCCTTTTTGGAAACTAATACTGAAATTTTTCACAGCCCTTTCCGCCGTACTGCTGTAATGAAACGGGACAATTTAATGCTGTGGTCCAGGAATTTGATCGAGACAACGCAGAATTGCGTTTGTAATTGACATAGACCTTAAGCACCTTAAAGGTAACATTACGCAGTTACATAATTATATTCCAGTTTTGAAGCAGAATATCCTAGGCGATAGGTGCTATAGTCTGTCACATTTCTTGCCTTACCACAAAATCATTCAAAGGACTTTCGGCTCACTGTGTGTTTTATTTGAAAAACAGTATACACTAACAAAGCCATCTTCGCGGTTTGAACCCGGGCCCAACAGTACAGCAACTAGCAAAGCTAACTACTCTACCGATCAGGATGGCAAAACCACATTTAATATTTCTAGAATGATAGTCCATTGTCTCTATCCCCCGGACTGTATATTACTAGGTATTTGAAGACAGAATTTAATGAAAATAATTCCCTTTCAACACTACCTTTATGGAATTTCAGATTAGTATAACATGACTGACAAAGTCTCAAGTTTTCTTTACGAAAAGTCTATTACATATTTCCTGAATTTATTTTGCGTATGAGTGCAACTTTAAGAATTCGTATTGAGTATGGTATTTTCAAGAAATCTTCGCAGACAAAGTATTTAAATAGACGCAATATTCCCAGCCTAATGGGAATATTAATCTTATCATTGACTACTGCGTGGAGATGATAATGATTTAAAGTTTATTCAACAGATTTTTAGTTGTATGGAAAGCAGAAGAGCATTCGTTCTGTAAGAAAAAAATACTGATGAAAAGAGAAATTATTACTGTTTCAGTGATAAATAAATGAGTAATAAATGCTATGATCTGTATTTGAAAATGATAAGAATTTTGTCAAATGTAAATATATTCTTAAAAATAAATGTTAGTGTCTTTAAGAAAGGAAGCATTAAATTTCGAGGGAACATAATATAAATATATATATATACTTACTGAAATTGAAATCTATAGACATGAGTTATAAAGATAGATTTTCATTTAATGCGACAAAGCTACAAATTCCTTTAAGAAGTAATTGAGAACAACCAACAAATGAGATCAATCAATAATTCCTTTCAGTGTCGGGATTGAATTGAATCTCTAACGCCAATTCTTTTCTGAACTTTAAGTATACAGAAACACTGCATTTTGGCCATTACAGGGTATGACGAACTATCCGGATATGGTTTTTCCGTTTGCTTTTCAAGAAAAGTGAGAACAAATAAATATAAACCTCCTACTCCCATCTCCCAAATTGTGGTTTTCTGCAAGACGATACAGCGTTAACAAAAGCGGGCATCCATACAGCCTTCCACATAATCAAATAAATCGAAAGGAGGATATCAACAACTCCACTCCGATTAAAGGTTCTGGTAAATTTACTTCAGCCCCTGCGTCCGACGTTTAAAGAAATCCAATAATAATTCTTCTTATTTCACCGGCTACGTTTCTTTTCTTTCGCAAACCCCAAACCTCTATTAAGTTTGTAGTTCATTTTTTCTCTTCTCTTATCCCGTCGGGCTGTCGGTGTTGTTTCTCAGATGCGATGCCCATCAAACGAAAAACATACTAATAGTACGAGTGACCGCAAATTATACGTTTTCGAGCTATTAAATTATAGCCGCCACTTTGATACCCCAGGATACAAAAACGGTTGTTTGTCCATCAAGTCAGAATGTTCTTCGTTTTAATGGGATGTATTTTATGGAACTTTCTTTATATCTTTTCACCGAGGCAAAAGGAAAGTCTACTTGAAATGAAATTAACGCAAGTCAAAGAAAAGTGTGATGACATAGCTAATGCAAGGGTTTTATTTGTGAAGAATGTTAGCTTTTATTTTCTTTTTTAATATACGTATTTAATCACAGAATAGTTTAGGAAGTATGCAGGAGGTTATAATGTACCGAAAAACATTGACAACGCTAAATTAGGAGTTGAAACGAAATGGAAACGGACATTAAAGTTCAGCTTTGATTTTAACTTTTATGTAAATTTAACTTGAGCTCAAAACGGAATTCTTTCTTATTAGACAATAAATTAATACCGATATTCTACTTCGTATTTGTTGATGAGTATGATGCGCAAAAATGCCGTACTTTTCTAACTTTAGATTTTAACTAAAATATTTTATGTAGACTGTTAATTACATTATTGAGATCTTTTGTTTATTGAAACTCTTTTATTTATTGAAAGGACACTAAAATCATATATAATGGGATGATCTGCAACCAAGAGCACTAGAGAGTCTCACCCTCTTTGGTAACAAGAATTGAGTTACAGCTCTGGAAGACTTAAGAGACTTTTCGCTATATCTTGGAATAAACCACAAACTTTAGAAAGAATGTAAAAGACCCTTTTGTTAAAACCAATAAATTAACGTTAACAGAAGATACTGCTCGTGCTTAAGAACCAGCCAGCATTTATTACAAAATTCAAAAGTAAAGAATTGTAATTAACCAAGTTAATTGTAAGTTAGCCTAAAAGTACGCATTTTCAAAGAAAATGAGCGCACGTTCCTCAGGCATAATATTGGCGTGACAAGTTTAGTTTCGAGAATAACTCAACGCCTCAGATAAACTTCTGTGAAGAGATTCAACTCGCAACGTAGCCTTCAACAGGCGGAACACGCTCTGATTCTAAAATTTAAAACCTGTCTTTAGATATTATCTCTTCTTACCTCATTTGAAAAATGTGTGAAGTAGAAATTAGCATTTTGGTAGGAAACTAAAACGCAAAAATGAGAGAAAAACTCTTTAACATAAAATAACTGGTTAAAAAATAAATGAACACTCTACACACATTAATTCGTCTTTATTTACAGAAGCATATAAGAAGAATGCTATATACAATACAAAATGCATCATATATATCATATACTGATAAGAGTTTTACATACCCACATAATATATATATGACTACATACAAAGCAAAAAACAGTAATCTGTAGTTAAAAAGATTTCTCTGTGTGAAACATGACCACCTATATTGATCTCATTTCCGCGAATGAATTTTACTGGATCTTCCACATACATTCAGTTTCGGAATTTTTTATATTTCCTATTTGCTTATTATGTTATGTTTACAAGAGAAATACTTTTATTCCACAATGATAGCACCTATAGGGTCTATAAGAGTGGGATTGATAAAGGCCCATGTTACTTTGGTTAATTTTCTGAGATTATATGCTGATGTATTTACTTCTTTTGTTCCACCGACTCTCTGATGACGATGCAGTGAAGGATATGGTATTTTTTTTCCTTTTCATTTTGGGTTTTGGAATTTCGGTGCCTGTCATGTGGTTTTTGCTATATTATTGGTCTTCTGCTTTGTTCCGAATTAAAAGTGGCAATGATTTTAGACAGATATTTTATTTTATTTTAATTTATTTCGCATTATTACTACTTTGTTCGTGCTTTTAGCTCGCAATTGACTTATATTTTGAATTGTTTTTGCTTTGTATGTATTCATTTATATGCGTGTATAACCCTTATCAGTATATAATAACTATGATGAATTTATTATATATATATAACAGGTTTTGCTTTGCATGTATTCATTTATATATATATATATATATATATGTGTGTGTGTGTGTATAACCCTCATCAGTATATAATGAATATGATGAATTTATTATTATATATATATGCAATAATAAATGCAAGGAAAAGCCGGAGCAATGTCGATGTATAATAGTTATATAAGATAAAGAAACTTGGCAGTCTAGAGGGTTTTAATTCCATTTTTATTTTCCAGTTGACGTTCGTGGCCACAATCACTTGGCACTGTAGTCATGCCTATTCAAGAGCATTTACATTTTAGAAAGTATTGCGATGGACAGCGCGCACAACGAAACAGCAACCAAGCAGCACACAGAAAGAAGCTGAAGTGTCTAGTTAGCCAATATGGAAGCACACGAAGAGAAAAGTTTCAGTTCCCAATTATTATGCCACCAGCGCTGCGCAGGCCATGCAAAATGGAATGATCTAGAAATAAAGCAATCCAGAGTAGTTATTATGATTTTTAAAACAGAGAGAGAGAATTAAAGGGACTTAGGGGTTAGTTTAAATTATAATTTTGATTCACATATCTTTCTTCTTACATATATATATAATAATAAACTCATTACATATATATATATAAATATATACACTCTTGAAAATGATCATCTTGGAAGTTTTGATAAATAAAAAGAAAAACAGATGAATCTGCGCGTTGGCTGCTCGATTGTAAAATAATAAAAATCAAATATTAATCTCCTCTGTTTAAAGTTTCAAGCAGAATTTGTCAAGAGAAAAGTGTTTTGAAGCTTTAAACTAAATTGATTAATGAGTTCCAAATACATGTTTCGTTCCTCTGAACCATTCGAGATTTAGAACAGCCTTTCATTACCAAACCTTCTTTTAAAACAAATTTCTAATAGGTCTCAAATGCTCAGATCTTTTCTCTATATGCATTCGCACTCAAATTAAACTATAAAAATTATTATTTTTCTTAAGTATAATGGAAAAGAAGTTTTCCAATTGACTATAATGATCCACAATTTGAGAAGACGGTTATTGCAATGCACAGAAGCTAATGAAAGTTCAAAAGATGCTTGAAGTTAGTTCGATTTGACAAGCTATATTTCATGTGGCACAACTGATGTGAGCATAGGATCATATATAATCATATTTGATTGTCACTTAGCGTTAGAAACAATGAGTGCTTTCATGACATGCTCATTAATTTCTAATTTTATAGTACGCTACCTGTATGCTATACCCTCACTATACGTATGCTTGGATTAGGGTTATTAGTCCAAAGGGATGTAGTCCGGAAGGACTATTACTTTCGTTTGGGCGTTTTGCGTCGTTTCACAAAAATGTCCGATTCACTTTTCAATTTAGTGCTTATGTTTCTTTGTTGATATTTGAAGTTGCATTGGGTTGGCTATTAGAATTTTTGGAATTGTACTGTGTTGGTTATTGGGTCTGTACTGGATGGATTAATGGAATTGTATTGGGTTGACTATTGGAATTATATTGGGTTGGTTTTTGTGTTCGTATTGGGTTTAGTTTAATGTTTGTTTCGTTCGGCAAGTTATTATATTATTAAACAAGATCCCTTTGGACGTAATCTAAAATCTGAATCCTTTCAGATTTTTTTTTATTTATCATATATTTTATTTAGTTCTACCAATTAGACTTTTTAAAATAGAATTTTCAGATAAATTTTTATATTTTAGGTTAAAAAAACTGGAGATTAGCCTTTATTCGTTACTCTAATTTTAGAACTGTAACATGTATATAAAATGATTTTATGCCTTATGTAGTTGGATAATAATTAACAAGCATTAAACTTCTTAATTCATAAAAACAACACATTTAAAAAAGCAAAAGTAAAAGTAAAATTTGATTCATTTAGTTCAGTGCTTAATAATATAAATATTAAAACGAAAGTATAGCGTTTGCAAGCAAACATTATTTTTTATTTTCACTCAACTCAAGGAGTAAAAATAAATTCCAGGTCCCGAGAGTATCATATCGAATTCTCTTAAGTTTAAACATTTAATTATATAGATCAGTGGTCTTCAAACATTGTCCACTCAAAGAACCTTTAAAATCTATTCTTCCTTTCGAAACATCTATATCTTCGAAAAAGTAAATGTTATAAGAAGCACCGAAAATATAATGTTAAGTGCACGTGGAAAATAAAACGAAAATCAATGTGTCATCTTAATGTTACACATAGAAACAGATTTATTTAGTATTATTTTAAATAGCAAAAATGGAAATAAGAATTATTATTTAATTAATTATTTTACATATTTAGCTTTTTTGTACACATGGTAATCTACCATTCTTTCAATTTGATGTTACTTTGGGAAACACTTGAAGGCTTGGTTTATTTAAATATGGCAAAACACGCGAGAGCTATCTACTTAAGAAGAAGGATGCTTTTTGTAAGAGAAACTGGCTGGTATATACATTACACTTGGGGAAAACCACAAAAACGCCCATGCAGCCAGCTCGTTCACCTGGAATCGAGCCCATGAGGAACTACCAGCGTTCCAAAACTTTACCGCTCGGCCGCTGGTGGGCCGCACTTGCAGAAACTACCTCTAAATTAAATGCCAGGATTTCGCAAAACATAGTTTGAAGAAGATTCGCATAGAGCTAGATCTACTGTTATTGACATGTATATTAGCCATTAGATAAACAAATGAATAATGCTTCAGCTTAAGAAATGAAATTACTGTATAGTATTTATTTTATTAGAAATATCTTCCACCTTGAAACATTGTTTAAAATTCTGAAATTGGCTTCATGTTTTTCAGGACTCAATTTAAAACTATTTGAAGAAATTAATTAAATTTATGTCCCTCCTATTTCATGGAATCTATGATTTTTTAATTAAATTACACGGCATGAATACACGTTGGATCCAAATTCTGTCTTTTTAAACATAAGTGTTCAGATTTATACTCATTAAAGCGATCTGTAGCTTAAGATATGCTTGTGATATATCTTTGGCCGGCTTCAATAATTCAGAATTGTCTTTGCATTCATATATCAACTGAAATTGAAATTGGAAATATGCTTAAGACTTGTCTAAATCCTCGAATAATACAGAATACTATGCATGTCTAACACGATATTCATGCACTGAAGAACCAAAACATTATGACCACCTACTCAATAACCTGTCGCGAGAGATTTGGCCTGCGAAACAACTGCAACTCGCCGTGGCAAGGATGCCTAAGTTCTTGGTATATGACTAGAGATAGGTTGTATCAAATGTTTAAGCATCGATCACGCAAAGTCGAGATATTCCGACAAGGTGGTGTTTGAGCTCTGAGCTGCCGCTCCATGACATGCCAAATGTGATATACTGGGTTAAGATCCGAGGAGTTAGGTAGCCAGGACATTAACTGGAATTAATCCTTATGTTGATGGAACCATTCCAACATAATTCGAACCTTGTGACATTGGCTTTGCCCTGATGGGAAGATTTCGATTCCGGTTGAGAGGGTAGACGTCATATAAGCGTGGAACTGATCTGCAATTATGTTCAAATAGTCCACAACTTTCATGGTCTGTTCTAATACAACTAAGGGTCGCAGATCAGCCCATGAGAACGTCTCTTAAAGCATGATACCGCCACCACCAGCCTGTGTATAACTTGTTGTACAGCAAGGCGAGCAAGGTTTCCAGGCGAGCAGCAACTGCTCGCCTAGAAAACGGTGAACCCTTTTGCTGTGATGAATGAGAAATCGAGATTCATCCGCCCCGGCAACTGTCTTCCTCTTATCCATAGTCCAGTCTTGATGTTCCCAGGCTCACTGTAGACGTACCTGCCAATGACGCTTGGTCAATAGAGGCACACGAGTGGGACGTCTGCTGCGTAGTTCCATATCCAACAGTTTTCGTTGAACTGTGTGTTTCCGAAACACTTTCGTACTTAGACTTGCACTGTACTGAGCCACTGTCTGGCGCCTATTTTGCTGTACTAAGCGAGGCAGTCTCCGACGTCCCTTTTTCTTTGTTAACGCATGGAAACTCCAACACCTTGGCGTCTTTTGCTAGTTTCACGGTCATTTATCGGCTTTGCATAAATACTAACAACGGCAGATCGTGAACAACCTACTAGTCATACAGTTTCAGAGATATTCGTTCCGAGTCTTCGCGCATCACAATCTGCTTCAAATCAAATTCGCTTAGATTAGTAGCTTTCCCATCTCTCGCAAAAGTAAGTGCAAGAATAAGTCCGTCCCTTCTCCAGCAGCAATTTAATACCATCCCCACTCAATTACATGCCCTCCACGTTTTCCAGATTAGTTCATTGAAAAAATGTGGGGATGGTCATAATGCTTTGGTTCTCCAGTGTAGAATATATAAATAAAATAGTTTAACTGATAAATTATTTTATTTCACAGTTACGAATTTCAGTTAAGTATTAATATAACAAAAATATTAATGTGGTATATATATATATAACTACTTCGCAATAGTTGAACAATCAATACCAAAGTCTGATTACGTTAATATTCAACGGCTGTATAGCACAATTTCATACATGGAGCAAGATTACTACAGCTACAAACTTCAGAGAAAGGCAAGTTATTGGCGCCCGTCTACTTCCGGGTGTCTCACACCAAAATCGACAGGCATACCCTACTCTATAGCCATGGTATTCAAAATCATATTATTAGTAAATGGCAAAGTAACTACCACAAAATAGTTAATTAAAGGGCAATTTGAGTGACAAAGACTGAAGTGTAATGAAGCGGATTTTGACATCTAAGAAGAAGACAGTACCATTCAAACTGGAAAAGAAGTCTTAAACAGAAATTCCATATTCTCTTATAAGGTATAACAGCAAGAAAGGAATGTTAGATAATAGCATAAATGGAGAGTTCACGGCAGAGTAAAAATTTCCAAGCTGTTCGTAAGACATGTCCCTCCTGTTAGCATGGTGGTAGGAACTGAACTGTCATAAGCTGCTGGTTGCTAGTTCAAGCCCAGATACCAGTTCAAGTTGAAGGCATGAATGCTTGAAAGTGTGCATGGTCTTTACGACATGAGAGCATCTAAAATATTATCGAGCTGAAGGTAGCGAGGCTGATAGAAGGGAACTACCGTGGGAAGCCTTTGGATCTGTCCTCTCCTGTGGGGATGGTGCAGGTTCTGCTTCAAAATTAGAAAAGAGCTGGTCATTCCTTACTGTCACCTATACGATGTCCAAATCCTAAGCCAACACCAGGCGCCACCCTGCCCCTTGGCTGCGATAAAATTCATCGATTTTATCTGATTTACTGTCAGACAAATGAAATAAGTGAGGACAATAGACTCGACGAATACATAAAACGAATGTGATTTCGTGGTCGAAATAATATGAACGATTATTCGTTAATGTTTTTTCTATACTGGATGAACTTACATCCTAAGAAAACCCAGATAAAACTTAGGCTCGGGATCATTTTATCTTAATCCTTAGAATAAGTGGTTGTTCTGTTATGGTGTGGTCATCTAATAGTCGTCTGCATATCCCACTGGATAAAAAAGGTTAAACAAAACTTTAGCATACACTACGTTAAGATTTTGACACATTAAATCCTCTCTACCAAACAAGCAAAGTTTTGACTGGAATTGTGAATTTGCGAAGCAATAAGATGCCTAAATTCGTGCAAAAATTCTAGGATCACTCTTTGATGGTAATGCAGATGAAATTAATGTCTCACCTATAGAGCTCCGCAACTTTAACATCAATGAAAAGAAGTGGTTTGTTTCGAAGAATAAATTTCCTATGTGAATCTACATAGATGGCCAATATCTTTAGAAGAAACACGAAACGTTCTTCCGCGATGAATAATTACTAATCACTATTTTTAATTTCACTCTTCTCTTCATTCCATTAAAACTAATCTGCAATTTCAGACATAACTATCCGAATCAGATATGAGTATTTGTGCTCGGAATAAGGATTGCCGTAGAAAGATAGAACGTATGGATTCTTGTGTTTCCTCGTGTTACCGCTATTCCTAGGACGTGCCAAACGCGTTTTTAACTTATTCTACCCCTTTCTTGGTCTGTATCCAGAACTTCCTTGGGTAGAGAATCTGAGAGTCTCTTATCCCTCTTTTACTATCAACGATTTCTTATGAAGTGTTATAATCCCCATAATTCATTGTAAAACACAAGTTTTCTTATCTTACCCCGTGTTGAAACTTGGAATCTTTGGCAGACGAGTAGTCTCCACTAAACACGATAGCGAGTGGCAAAGAAATAACTTAAATAAAATTTTCATTACTACGTGAATATATTATAATCGGATGCAAGAATGTTCTGAATGCGAAAATCATGCATAGAAAAATCAGCTTGAACAAACCTTTTGCTTTAAAAGGCTTGAAAATTAGAAGGCAGACAATCTCGAGGACATGGACGCAATGCAAAATAGTACATAAATCTTGACTACAGGTATTCTTTAAATAGCTTGAAACACCTGAAATGATGACCTTACTCATTATATATATTTACTATATGCATCCAATTTCAGGGTCCCGAAAGTAAATAAAATAAAAACTGATACTATTCACAATGAGAAAGTTTTCCCACCTCTTGAATTCTGAACTAACTAAACAAAGATTAACATTTTTCTCGCTGTCAAGCATTTGCTATGTTGACTGGTAAATAAAAAATGGCCCTTAAATTATTACTTGCTATTTACTTATTGTTGCATCAGAAAACAAAAAAAAGCACATCAGTGTCCATCGCGTGAAGTGGACAATCGAAGAAGTTCATCCCTGAATTCCTCGCGTGCGAAGGTGGCTCGCGTGATCCTTCATCTCCGATGATATCTGGACACAGGAAAGGACGGATGGCCGAAGAGGTGTGACCGCACCAGATGAAATCGGTCGGACGGTCAGTCACGCTTTCGTACCACCTTTTAACGCGATTGGATGATTACACAAGGCAGATACGCAAGGTTGTCTGTCTATCAAGCCTCTCTAAATGCCATGCCGTTGGAGTTGCGGGGGTGAGAACTGTGATTTTCGGTGATGGCCAGAGGTGGAGGAAACGTTACATTAACGACTCGCCATGGAGATTGGCAGCTGGAGATAGATGCTGGCAGAAGGTTCTCTTTTTTTACCTTCATAATCTGTGTTTCAGCTCACTGTTAGAAATTTCGTTCTTGCACAAATTTAATCTTTTGCGTTTTGTTCGCATTCCAGCTACCCTTCAACAGTATTAAAGTACAATAAAATTCCAAATATCGCGAGTAGTTGGAACGATTCGTATTTTTCAAAAATATCGATAATCAGAATGCTTTTTAATTATTTTTCGAGGGTACAATAAACGCATTCTGGTCACTGTACAAAACGTAAATCAATTCTATCGCATTTAATTTCAACGAAGATTATACAGTTACGATTACAGTTTAAAATCTTTTGATTTTCATAAACAAATATTGCATATATTTTTCGGTAAAATTAAGGAATGAAATTTTTTATTAGTCTAAATTCACAATTATTTGCTATTTAGTCTAAAATATAGAAGTTTAATTTTTTAAAGGATACTAAGAACTATTCTAGTTTTTAGTATACTAAAAAGCGGTATGCTATTAATTAGCTGTAATGTGCTAAATAACAGTATACTAATTTTTATTTAAGTATAATATGTGTCTTATTTCTGTTATTACCATATTAAATTTGAAGAATGAAATATTACTTTCAGTTGCGTTAAAAAGTTTCTATTCAGTAAAATTAAAAAACATTAATTTTTTGCAGTTTTAAAGAAATAAATGTAGCCAAATAAAGATATAATATTTGTTGTATTAATCAAATCCATACAGAGAAATATCGTACTTAGTAAAAAGATAAATGGACAATCGGATATTGTCTGACTAGATGTATAATGACCTTAGCTGGACTTGCTCGATAGTCAAACGATAGGACACAAGATGTTCAAAAGGTCTTTTCGCAAGTTTTAAGTTTATTCGTCCGCATATTTAGTCTTCTTTTTTTCTTGGTGGTTTTCTCCACATGTAATGTGAAGATGAGCCAATTTCGTTTAAAACATCTTCTACGAAGACATCTCTTCCTTTCAGCAGAAGGCACTTCTATTCTTCGCCATTAACCAGTCTAATTCAAAACAGAAACATCAGTTTAAAACATAAGAAAATTCAAGATGACGTCTTTTTTCTAGATGCTGCCTTATTAAAAAGGAACTAAAGTTAAAACAAAAGAGTTCAATTAAAAAGTACTGACATCTTTCATATCCTGGTGCGTCAAATTTACTTTTTCTTTTATTCATTTTTGGCAGTAAATGCATGTAATTTTAAATAAATCGAACTTCAAATGACAAAATTTTAGTACAAAAACTTAAAATTTAAATAGTTTTAGATGTAATACCAAAGATTGAAAATTTATACATAAAACGTGCATCCTATGAATAACATTTTACATTTTGTTTTCTAGAAATTTCGTTCTCCTGATGAGGAGGGACCTGTAGCTGCCCTCGAAATTGATTGTGTGTTTTAATAAATGTACTCCAAACACAAGGTTGTTTCAGCGATTTTGATTAATCATGAATATGTTTCCGTGTAATTCAGACCCAAAATCTAGACAATACTTTATTACTTCCTTGTAAGAAGTAAAGGAAGCATTGTAATCGGCAAAAATTTCAGGTATCATACTTCAACACAAAATCCATTTCGACTGTTCCCGAATCCAACTACGCAATTTTTTTTGCGTGGCGTCTACACGTATGGACAGACTAAAGAAATGTTTCTTTCAAAACGGATATTAAAATGGATGCAAAAAGGACTTTTTTGTGAAATCTGTTTGTACGTAAGTATGTAGTATCTCGTATAACTCAAAAGCGATTAATCGTAGAACGTTAACATTCTTATATGGGACTGGGACCGTTACATCACGAAAGAAATCACCCATCCCTTTACTCGGGTTAAAATTCCTTACCCGGCCTTTGTTTCCGCTTGTTGGTCGTAGTCATATCTTCCAATTACGATTAAAATGTTTATGATTTGACAGTGTCAAATTAAAAAATATTAATTTTTGACAAATAAACTATACTATATTCAGGTCTAACTTTTAATGTGGTCTCTCGGCTACTATACTTATTTACTTGGGAAAGATTTATACTTTTTTTTTGTTTGGGGAGGTTTTACACGGGAATATATTTCGAAATATTTTTATGTGGGAATATATTTGAGAAAGTTTTATATGGGAAAATATTTAGGAAAGTTTTATACTGGCTATTTAATTCAAAATTTGCAGTTTTGGATGTCATTTTCTACTTCCCTCTAGAGATTGGTTAATTAAGTTAGAATAATCCGGGGTAATATGTTTAAATGAAATGCAACAAAAAATGTGCATAATTTAATAGGCCGTACAAAGAAGTCATGTGGTGTCCACATCAGACTTTTTTATATGTTTTTATGATTATTTTTAAAAATCACATCAAAGGAAATGCTTTCGAAATGTTTGTTGTTTTCAATTCACAAATCTCACGCCCTCTCAAAGTATGCAATTTTACCACTTGAAGGTAATATTTGTTACAAGCTTCACATTCAAGCAAATGAAACAAATATTACAGCTACATCGTGAATAATTCATTTCTTCATTAAATAAATACACTAACTTAACACATGTGTTCTTAATTTATGTTAAAACATAACTAAAGTTATTTTTTCTTTACCATTCAATTCTGCCGTTTTCAGCAGCTGCTGGCGAGATGGCAAAAATACATCCTTTGAGTTTCATATCTAGTCGCTAAAATTAAAACTTCCGAGGACAAAGTTCTACCCTTGCCTCGCGTCCGACGCACCTAAAGCTAAAACCAGAGGATGTCATCATCACAACGCACTATCATCAACTTAACCCTTCCAGCGACAGATAGCGATATTATTGTGCTTATCAACTAATCCAACGAATGTTTGACGCTATGAGGCCAGACCATAGAATTCTTTCTAGCAGGAAAGGCTCATAACAAGCCAAGCGGATAAGCAGACTAAACATTGATAGTTTCACCCAGGGGAAAATACCCGTAAAGCGGGCTAGCTGAAAGGGTGTTTTTCCATGTGTAACGCGAATATGAGCAGTTTTTCAATCTTCCTAAGAATGGTTTCGGCGAAGACATTCCTTTCTTTAGTCATATAGCCCTAATGCGACATGCCAAAAATTATAAACATAGTTAACATGCGAAAACTAATAAGCATAGTTAACATGCCAAAACTAATAAATCGAAATCCATTCATACATAAACAACGTCCAGTAAAGTAGATATTTCCAAGAGAATGTAATTTGTGCCAGTAGTGTATTTCCCACTGTATAATTTTGGTTACAATTTTCTCAGTAGACTTAAAGGTTGACAAAAACATATCTTTGTCTTTTATCAAGGATTACAAAATAGTTCGGCTTGCCCTGAGAATTACATTTGCACGTTTTTAATTATTATTCGTTTGCTAGAAAAATGATTCAGAAATACTTCGGATAATTTCAGTTTAGTTTGGGTAACTTTTAGGGTCTAGCAAAAATCGAAATAACTGAATCGCACTCAAATTCTTATTAAATCGATTATCCAAGTAAATTTCTAACTTGCATTAAATATTTCTCATAGTCAGATTACTCAATTAAATAATGAACGTATGCTAAGCGATACCAACGAATCTGGAAAACCTTAGAATAAAGGTTTTTCCTAGATGCTCGAGAAAATTTGATAGATAATAATAAAAAAAATTATCTAGCGGCAATAACTATGAACTGTAAATTTTACCAGTAACATCTAGAAAGTTGCAAGATATGTCTCTAAAAACCTGTATTTTCTGACTGATATAGTTTCAAAAGTCTGTTGCGTATTTCAGACAATTCTGACTCTCAGAAAAAGAACGTCTTCAAAATGGTGTAGAGGATGGAACTCGAAACTTTTATTTCTTCATAGATTCTGATTTGTCATTATAATGAAAATGCTGTAAAAATATTCGTTTATGGAAGAGACCTGCTAAATTAGTTTTGATATTCTTCACAAAAATGTGCCCTTTTTAAATACCACTAACTAAAATTAAATAAAATACAGACTTTCTAATTTGTTCTTGCAACACTTTTAATCACACACTCAACTTATGCGCCACTAAACTTGCTAAGTGTTCAGTTACTAAATAAAGTTTATTACAAGTTCCTGATCCTACTTTTTTATTTTTACTCTACCTTCTCTATTAATAATTTCGCATGCTCGAATGACTCCCTTCTGGCAAAAGATGCAAATTAGCTGTTACGAAGACAGACTTAAATATTAAAAGCAAATGTAGATTGACTGTAACTGAGAATAAGAGTTATTCAAGTTGTTCTTAATGGATTACTTCTGTTGATTATAGTTTGAGAAAAATATTAGAAATGTTAATTGAAAATTTCCGAACTCATGGCAGTTAATTAGCAATCAGGGGCACAATAGCTCCAGGTATTTTTATTCAAATCAAATAAGTTATTTTTTTGACTTTAAGTTAAATAGTAATCTATACGGCGCGGCTCTGAAATTGTATTTAGTTCATGAAGTGATATATAAATTTTAGGTGATTTTTATGTATTTTAATTATTTAATAATGTTCATCTACATAGGGCATTTTCAGATATTTATTATGTGCACCTATTAGGATAATTCGCCGTTTTGAACATAAAACCAAAATAAAAGGCCATAAAGGGAAATTGTTCTGAAAGTACTTAAAGAGATTTAAAAATTCTCTGGTCAATAAACAATAAAAACAAATCCTGTACGCATTATCACAAAGTGATTAGCCACAAGCGTAGTTGAATAAAATCACAAAATTAATAAAAGTAAATCTTATCACAGTAGTAATAAATCAACTCCCATCGAAAGCGCTCTTCTTCTTTTTTTTAATTACAAACTTAATCGTACAAATTTGAAGTAATGAAAGTTTCGATGGTAAAGAAAGAATCAAATACTTGGAAAGTAAAGTCATTCAGTTAATAATAAATTCGAAAACAACCACTTTCAGTCGATAAGAGTTCGAATATATTAAATCAGTAAACCAAAATTATGTTGCGAAAAAAATAAATAAAATAATAATTGAATAAAAACTGAAGTAAATAAATAGACAAAATGATGGAAGAGAATAACCTAAAAGGGTTCAGATTTTAACGATCGCCCATAAGGATTTATAAAGTTGTTTTATCTTCTCGCTCAACCTACCAGATTGCTTTTACGCTCATTCTCGCTAACCCGTTTCGATTTGCCATTTTAACTTTATTATCAAGCGTCATTATCCTCGAACTTAAGCCATATACAATTCAACAGAAAAATGACAGAATTTTAAACCAACATAGCATATGTTTAAAATTCTCATGTAGTGTTAAGTGTTGGCATAACATTTTTTTTGTCTTTTCTCAGTTCATCATGTCAATGTTCAGCATTTTTAGTAAGATGGCTTTCAAAGTTTTAACACTTGCGCTATTATAACGCTTGAGTACAGAATGAGGATCCTTTGTACGCTCTCTGTATCACTTCAAATAACATTTCAAAACTAAATATCTTTAAAATCAGTAACCTTTTAGTGGTATGGCTTGATTTATTTGATTACGGCAAAGCACTCTAAGGTTATTTGCCTAAGTGGAAACATGCCTACGTGGAAGACTTTCTGAGGGAAGTTATACGTTACACATGAATTTATACGTTAGTTTATACGCTCGTTTATACGTTACACATGCGGAAAACCACGAAAATGCCCTTGCAGCCAGCCCGTTCGTGGGATTCGAACCTCGGATCGAATTACTAGTGTTTAGCGACTTTACCGCTCGACCGCTGGTGTGGGCCCAGTATCCATTTAAACGTATCAAACATATCAGAATTTGAGAATTGTATTTTAGCCTGTAGTTATAAGCTTCGGGTGAATGCAAAATATCGATATTTGTTGTTCTACTGTTCAAAGCCTGTTGAGCGAAGAAAAAAACTCATTTCCCAGTTAAATTCTTTAAACATTAAGAAGAATAAATAAGCAAATAAGCCTGTATTTATCAGAATATTAATTTAAGTCAATTATGAATTTTTTTTAAAAGTAATAACTACCTCTCTTTTAAAATGAGTAAATTACTTCACATTTTTGATTAAAAGCACAGAAGTTTGAAGATACTGGAAAAAGAGAATCAATTAATCACTTTTCAGACCGAAATGATGTACTACAAATTTACGAAATTTTACTTTTATTTAGTATTGATACCACAACATACATTTACCATACATTTCTAAAAGCAAAATAATTTTCTCTTACCACTGTAAACAAAGAACTCTGTTATAGCAGCAGAAAAATAATTTTGTCTTACTGTTGTAAGCAAAGAACACTGTTATAATAAGAAAAAAATACTTTTCTCTTTCCGTTCCAAGCAAAGAACTGTGCTAAAATAAGAATAGCAAAACTACTGACTCTGAAACTAACAAACCTCTTTTCAGCCTTTTGTAAAACAAGTTACGAATTTAATTAGTTACAACTATGCAAGTTAGAGGATTGTTACTCCTTGTGTTTTAATTATACATACTGGCCCACCAGCGGCCGAGCGGTAAAGTCGCTGAACACTGGTAGTTCGATCCGAGGTTTGAATCTCGCGAATGGGCTGGCTGCATGGGCGGTTTCGTGGTTTTCCCCATGTGTAACGTGTATACGAGCCAGTTTACCTTAGAAAGTTCTCCACGAAGGCATCCTTACCTTTAGGCAGCTAGCCCTCAAGACCTTGCCGTAATCACATAAGCGAAACTAATGATACATACCTCAAAAGTAAAATATCAAAACGCAATCTTACTAATCAAAATAAAATTCACACTACTAAAGTATATTCATGTTTGATGGATATTCAGAACATTTTACATTACCATGATTAACGCTGGAATGTTTAATTTTTTTTTCTTTACAACGTACGAGTTTGAAACCAGTTTTTAGCCATCATTATATTAAGAGTTAACGTTTACATCAAATATGAAAAAAAGTTATGTTGATATGCAATTAATGAACATAAAAAATAGGTTTACAGCCAAAAGGTAATGCAAGCAAAATAAAACAGTTGATAAATTAAGAATGTACCAAATACGGTATGCACAAACTAAACACAAAATCAGTGCATCTTTACTGAATATACCTGTTACATATACATGTGTTTTTATAAAATTATTGTTTTAGAAATCTCTTTTAAATTTTAGTCTACATTTTATCTTTTACATAATTCTTTAAACCTTTAATCCCAAATAACTGCGGGGTTTAACGGAAATCATTCAATAAATTTACAAAGATTTGACAATCATTGTTTTGTTTCTAGACATGATGCTCAAATGACTCACAGCTTATGTCATGCTGTGATGCTTCACAGCCTTATGTCTGTATAGCTTAATAAAAGACTCATATAATAATCGACACCGAATTAGACTAAGCAACTTTTTGAGAAGAGAATGCCGTACTAATGAGAGTATTTTTGTATATTTTAATCTACGTCACCTCGCCTTAAGTTATTTCTAATAAATGTTAGAAACATATCGAAATGAAGTCCTAACATTCAGCACGATTTCATTATTTTTTAACATTTTCTTACAAAATTTGGTAATTTTTCCCCTTGAAATTTTGTTTCGTAAGTGCTTTCGGTCACGTTTTTGTTCTACCATAATTTCTTCCCCAGTGTCAACAATCACGAATACTTTTGTACCCAAAAATTTTTATTCTCTAGCTGCCTGGAGGATTTTTCACTTTTCGTCAGTTTAAAATTTCGAAGATTGGATGGGGATTGAAAGGGCATCGAAGATTACTGAATTAGACTTCTGTATATTGAGGCGATGGAAAAAGAAGAGCCCCAACCAATTTTATCCACAAAAAGAAAATTTATTTTTAAAGCCAAGAATGGTGCAACAATATTTCGACCATTTCCCGCCATAGGAAAAAAATAATAAAAAAAAAAGGTAAAAGAAAGGTAAGGCAAAAGAGCTGAAAAATATCAAGTTTGACTGTCACTACATCTATCCGAATATAGTAATAAAATAATAATAAAAATACCTTTGATTTTTCTTTCAAAAAGTATCGCTCTTTTTTCCTTTGGTTCTGAAGTCAATGAAAGTCCGGCGAAGTTGTCATTTTAGTTTTCTTTGTTGTTCGTTGGAAAGTCATTTTCTAAAATGGAAAGTAAATAGAAACTCCACATTTTCAATCGAATACCTAGAAATCAAAGATTAAAAAAATGAAACTTTAAGGTAGAGGTATTGGTTTGCTTTTATTTTTAATGCTCGCTTGTTCTTTTCAAACCTCTGGTGTGGGGAAGTTTTACCTTAAAGTGAAATGCATTAAAAATAAGAACTTTTAAAAGATTAAGTAGCTATGTATGAAGTAAATAAACCTAACTCAGCAGATAATTTGATCAAAGAATATAAAAGGAAATACTCCCAAGTTTCTTACAGTAAATACGATCAGTGATTATTTCAGTACTGAGAATTCTTCTGGTTAAATTTTATTCTCAAAGCAATACAAAATCCACATACTTGAAAGGAATAAATTGCTACTGAACTTGCCCTAACATTTGTAAGGAAGGTATGGATAAAATGTTTCTTCTCTGCTAATTTAAATTTGCTTAAGCCCAAATATGCTAAACTACTATTTGTATTGTAATAGAACTTTATTGGTTTCTCGTACGAGAGCAAAGACCTTTGTTGAATTATTTCCTACTAAGTAAGTTTAATAAGTAAGTTACTAATAATTATGAAGTAAGTTACTAAGTTTACGAAGTAAGTTGAATTATTTCCTCTTAAGTACCATAAGTTTCCAAGCAACGGTTTAGGGTGAATTTGCACTGCTCCAGTCATCCGTTTTAGTACTTGTTCGTTATCTATTGTTTATTGTCTTGTTGTAGTTAATAATTGTTTGATATCCGTAACTTAATATAGTTGTTATACACGCTCCAAGTTCCAAACCAAGATTACCTCCGTTGCAGCCCCATCTAATATTTTCGAAATTATTGATGTAACTTTTTCTTCGCTTTGTTTCTTTGTAAACTGGCTTTCAAATCGAAAAGCACCAAGGAATTTGGTATTTTGTAAAGGTGTGCGGAAAAAATATCACCCGGAAAAAAGGGAAACGAAAAGAAAGCCCCCGGAAAATAAGGAACGAAAAAAATGTCACTCGGAAAATAAGGAACGGAAAAAAAGAAACTCTAAAATCTCGCCAAATAATGTCGCCAATCAGAGTTGGGAAAACCTGCCAAATTCTAATTTAACCGGCAGGGTTATAGCGGGCTCTCTTGGGGGAGTTTTTAAGTGTAAGACGTTGAGCTAGCTGCAGCCGAGCAAGGTCATTTCGATAGCAGGTTTTAATATTCTTATCGCAAACTGTGATTAAATTTCATCTACAACCCTTTGTTATAATACTGCTTTTAACGCTCAGTTATGCGACAATGTTTCACCCCTGAACCACAGCTTAAGGCTATAACTACATGGGGTACGAGGGGAACAATCACTAATGACCATGACCCGCTGGTCAACTCTCTATTTTTACCATCGGACAGGCCAGCAGCTCGCTTATCTTCTTTCAATCATCGTCAGAAAATTCCGCAGGTATGGTTGTTATGATAAAACTTTTATCTCCCATCTTGGCAATATTTCTAAACATCCCTTATTTTTCTCATTGCAAAAGAATTGGTGACTTATTTTCCGCTTCCTAATTTTCCGGTGCCTATCTTTCCGTTCCTTATTTTCCAGGCGGCATTTTTTCCTGCAACCCTCCAGTCATCCGTTTTAGTACTTGTTCGTTATCTATTGTTTATTGTCTGACTGTAGTTAATAATCGTTTGATATCCGTAATTTAATATAGTTGTTATACACACTCCGAGTTTCTAACCAAGATTACCTCCGTTGCAGCCCCATTTGCCTACATCTAATATTTTCGAAATTATTGATGTAAATTTTTCATCGCTTTGTTTCTTTGTAAACTGGAAAAGCACCGAGGAATTTGATATTTTGTAAATCATTTGGCAAAGAATTTTTACAAACTTTAAGTTGAGTTAACAAAATACAATTTGTATTCACTTACGCTGGTTGAAGGTGAACAGAAAATAATACATAAACTGATGTTTCGGGGCTTATTTGGATTTTATTTTTTTTTCACAATAACTGAAAATCATCTGCATTATATTATTCTCTTATTTAAAGTCGCAATTCGCTTCTTATGGATGGGTTTATGTTCAAATAAACAAACATCAGCAAAGCACATCTTACTTCGAAATTGCTTTTGACTTCACAAAAAATTTACATGAAGTCATGTAAAACTTATAACATATACTAAAAAGCTACTAAATACCGAAATTGCTGAAAGATCATTCATATAAAATTGCCAATAGATAAATCAGATTAATCCAGTAGATTATCAATATCTACTGGAATAGGTTTAATATTTTTAACAGCAATACTTCATGTAAATTAATTCATTAGTGAGTGTAAAATGCACATTACATTGAAATATATGAAGAATTAGCAAAATTAAATAAATAATTAATTTTTAATTACGAATACATAAGACATTAAAGATGAGAGGAATCATGAGAATTTTACACTCACTAATGAATTAATATACACTGCGCAAAAAAAAATGGTACAGTTTTATATCTCCCATTCTACTGGACAGATTGACGAAATTCAAATTGCTTTTTTCATGTCTCGAAAGCGCGACTTAGGATATGAATTAGATTTATATATAGCATTGTTCGAATATAGGTATTTTGACACCAAATCTGACTTTTTTTGAAAAGCATGCCACTTTTTCAATATTTCGATTCGACGACTCAAATTATGCCAAACTGCCAAGTTTTGCAAAAATCGCACGAGTAGTTTTTAAAAAATTGGCTCTCAAAATTTTAGCTCCTCAATGTTAATTGAATTTGGTATATGTTTATTTATATCTCTTTTTTTACTAAATTTTTTTATTCCTTCCTATACAGTTCGCAATTTAGGTTCATTCCAAATAAAATTTACCCATTTTTTATGATTTATTTTTAGTCCAAAGGGATTTAGTCCCGAAGGACTATTACTTTCGTTTTGCGATTTTGCGTCGATTCACTCTGAATGCCCGTTTCACTTTTCAAATTGTTGCCACTAAATGTTATCGCTCTGCATTAAATTTTAAAAAATGAAAAATCTGCATAAATGTATGCATGTTTCTCGCATTGTGATAAAACCTAGAGCCATCGAATTTTGAATGACGTAATCCTACTGCGAATATGGGCATCTGGAAGCCCTAATTTTGAATTTGAAATTTGCTTTATTATCGATTTTATGTTTTGTAACATTTTAACGAATTTCTGATTAACAAACTAAATGATTTCAAAGCGAGCAATGGCAACACTGTAAGGAAAAAAAAAACATTTTTATCTCCAGCGCACGAGACTTACGGAAATTCTAAAGATATGTTCATTTTAAAATGATTTTGCGATATTGATTTTGAACTGAATTTTATGGTTTGAGTACGTAGTACATGATATTTAATAAAAAACGTAGCACACGAAACGTTAAAAAAACGCGCCTTTGGACGTAATTTAAAATCTGAAATCTTTCAGATTTTTTTTATCGTTTTATTAAAATTTGTATTTTTAAATAATTTTATAAATTTTTCGAAAAGCAATTTTGAATTATAACCTATAAAAATTTTACAATCATCTTAAAGCAGATGCATTTCTAAGCATACCTGCAAAAAATTAGAGCTTTTTATTCAAAATTTCCGAAAATATACTTGAATTTGTATATTGACGCGTTTTGAAATTTGGCATCTTTATTGAAAGCGATAATAGCGGGAATGTGGTTTACGCACTTTGTTAAAATTATTTGAAAATAAGAACGATGTGACTTCTTTTCCGCTCATCCACAATGTAAAATGGTAAGAATGATGTGACTTTTTTCCGCTCATCCACAATAGAAGGGACAGGAAAATAGGTTGCCATCTATTAAGAAGTTCGCCAAGTGAATTATTCTGGTCTCAAACTGAAAAAAAGCGCCAAGTTAAATTTTTGAATTTCTCCGTAAATTTCGCACCAAATTTTACAAAATTTAATATTGAGGCATAATTTGAGTCGTAGAATTGAAATATGGAAAAACATTGGTATGTTATTTCAGAAAAAGTCGGATTTTGTGTCAAAATACCTATATTAGAACAATGCTATATATAAATCTGATAGATAGCCTAAGTCGCGCTCTCAAAACATGAAAAACGCAGTTTGAAATTCGTCAATCGGCCCAGTAGAACGGGAGATATGGAGCTGTTACATTGCTTTTTTGCGCAGTGTATATTAAGCACTCAGGTTAGAAATACAAAACTTATCCAGTAGATGTTAATAACTCTATTCGCAATTTTATATAAATGATCTTTCAGCAATTTCAGTATTTATTAGCTTTTTTCCCTTGATTTATTGGAAGAAAATCATTTCTAAATGGGTGTTTAAAGTTTTCATATGTGAATTAACTTTATTAAATATTCATTTAAAAATTATTAACTCATTTGAAGTTTAAAATGAAATCTATTGTGGCTTTGTGATTATAATTGAACAAGAATTATTATTTTCTCTATTCATCTAAATCACATATTACTCTACTACCATAATTATAATTTAAAAGGCTTTTAAAATTGCCCAATAGAAGAAACTTGAAACAATATTCTTTTTCTTATTTTGAATATTCTGCCTCCACATTCAGCTCAATAAAGATCCAAAAATTAGCCTTCCGTAATTCATTAGTGTAACTTGTTAAGTTAGTTATTCCTTAGTGTTTCCTTAGTGCAATTTATTAAAACATATTATAACTGCATACCATTAAGCATTCTTCTAGAAGCAGTAGCCCTTAGCGTAGGATACTGCAATAAGAGTTAGTAATTTTAGTCGGTATGAAGTAGTAGTAGTAAGATGCTATATCTTGATTTTTCTTCTTCTAAAGATGATCAACTACAGCTCGTCCATGAGCATTTATTACGCCTGTTATCCTTGAAACCGATATTCTATACAGCCAACGTGAGAAGAAGAAAAGGATAAGGGAAATGTTTAAATATGATTAATAAATTCATAGCACTGAATTTCTGATCATTCTTGCATCATTCAAAAACAGTTTAGAATAATATTACGAGACTGAAATTTTAAGATCAGTTTTTGACGTTTTCGAATACACATAAAATTTTCATATGATAAGTCTCAGTTCTAATGTCTGAATGATTTGGCAGAAGCATCCTAATCTATAATACGGGAAAGAAAGATGAAGAAATTTCTTCTTTACAGCATCAACAGAACCAAAATGACATCTGCACATGAAAATGTAACAAAAGCATGTCTTTTTCAAACTATTTCTGATACTCAGACATTTTAGAATGTATATAAAAAACACAAAAAAAAAAAGCTTTGATCCTTGAGAATCCATAGAAGAGCGAGGAATGACGAAAACTCGCATAAGACTTACTAAGACTATAAGATATTTCTCCCGCCTTCTTAGCATGCCTTTGTGGTGTAATGGTCAGCACACTCGGCGCGTATTTGAGAGGTCTGAGGTTCGAGTTCCGGCGCAGTGCAATGCTGATTTTTCATCTCCTGCTTCAAAAAATCCTAACGACTCTAGAAGACAAAATGATGGCATTTGTTGAAATCATTTACAATGTTCAGATTTTCGAAAATGTATGCGATAAAATATTTAAAGAGTGGATGTAGAAAAGCTGAAAGGATTCTTTATCAAATAATGATATTCCGGGCACAACGATTACAAAACAATCAGCAGCAGAACAGGAGAAGAATGATTAAAGTGATAAGGGATCCGCGCTGAAGCAATGAAGTGTGTTGACAAACTAATAGACTATATGAGAATATGACTCAATGGACCGAATTTGAAATTAATAACTTCATAGACTTGGGAAGTGCTCGCCGTAGTGTTCGAAAGAATGCTAACAAGAAGAGAGAGTATATGAAGAATATTGTTGGAAGAAAAACAGTAATTTGTATCTACTTTTATTCAAACTTTGACTAAATTCTGTTACTCTTTGGTGATCAATGAATGTCATAGTTGAACTTTGGTGCACTCACCTACTCAGGTTAAAATCCTGATTAATTGGGTAATACTTTTCATGATTTTCTCAACTTATAAAGAGAATACAAGTAAATTTCCTTCAAAAAATTCTTCACTGAAGCATTCTTCTGCTTAAGTAGTTCTTTTAAATCCTTTTAAATAAAGATATGAAGAGGAATCTTTTAATTCCTTTTCATATCTTCCTGGCTTCTCAGAAGTATGTTTCTCTCTCTTTCCGCAATTATGTCTCTATGTAATGTTTTTCTGAGAATACTGCTTCCTGTCAAAACGATCGACGGATTTTTTGTCGATATCCTTGATAATTTTCTAGCTGAAGCGACGGATTTACCAATGAGCCAGTCGGCATTCATAAAAATCTCTGAAAACATCACTTCTTACAATATAAATTATTTTTGGTTTAGCCAGCTTTTAGGTAATTTATGCAGACCCATATATGCATTAGAAAGTTAGTATAAATATATACCACTTCTGAGACAAGATGGTCCGTTTGTTCTGATTTCAATCAACGTGTACAAATTCCCCTTTTCTTAAGCTGAAATCCTCTTTTCTACAGTTAAACTCCTTCGTACTTTCTCTAATTATAATTTAATATACTGCCTTATATCGAATAATTCTCACTGTGACTTATTACCTACATTGTCTTTGCATTACCTGGAGGAAACACTAAATTATATTTTACCTAGATGAATAAAATCTTCCCAGACATGCAAGTGATAAGATATATTACGTACACGCAAGATTCTAAACGCCTCAGCATATTTTTACCAAAAACTTCATTCAACTAATTTTGTGGTTAAATAAAAGGATAATCAAATTCTCCTTTTCAGTATTACTTCATATGTGTTATTTAAAATGAGCGATTCGAATGAAATATGCTTCAATTACAGTTCCCAGTTCTCCCTTCTTTAAAACTCCGCTTAATTTAATAATGAAAGTTTCTGCAATTTGTATATACATACCATAACTTGCAAAACGAACACAATAGATCGCTTAGTTAATAATTAAGCTTTACTTTTTGTAAAATGCGTTTTTGTGCTTCATTACGTTATTTTAATATCTAAATTAATACTAGATTCATGCTGAATTGCTTTTAACGTTTCTTACAAGTATTACTTTCAAACTACACAAATCGGAATAAAATTAGTTTTGAAAATTTTAGTCATATCAAAAAATAAAACAGATTTAGGTAGTAAACTTCAGAAGAGTATGTCATAAATTTAGGCAAATTAATTTTTAAGTAACAAAATAAAAAGTCAAAGCATTCTGAACGTCTATTTTTATATACAAACACTAATTGAAACTTACAGTCATTTTATATAACTAGAACGCCGGTTTGCTTGTAGCAAGTTTAATAACGATATTTTTAGAAAATGTCGTCTGATAATGTTACTGTCAGCGTTTTGGCCTTTCCGTAAGCAGATAATGAGTTTAGGTCTTCATACGTATCGATGTTTACAATAACGTAAAGTATAGATGTGTATAATAATTTGAATTAAACGATTCTTAATGATTTGCAAAGAAAGCTTCTGTATGATAGACATTAATATTTCCTTCATTGAAATATAAAAAAGTACTGTTGTACTCGTATATATCCCAATGATCAAGTACGCAACTTAATGATATCGCATTCAAATATATGTGGTACTCAAAATTCAAGTCTGTTGTCTGAAATCTTAATCACAAGTGACGACAGAATGACATTATGTCCCAGTTTTGAATAAGAGTACCTCAGCAGATAGAATGCAAGTTTTTGTAGTCCTCCTCTTCTTTCACCAACATCTCTAGCCTGCTTTTTTGTCGCGATATATTTTAAATTCTCTCAAACATACCTCATGCTTTAATTAAGGCATTTTATGAGTCTCATAATATTATATTATTCAAAAACATTTTCTCGATTTCATAATATTAACTGTTATGTCTATTATCAGTATTACTAACTATAATGTCATGATGTTATCTGTTCCGATTTCATAATATTAACTAATGTACTATACGTATAATGTTACGTATAATATTACGTATAATATATCTCATTTAGATATACGTATAACGTTAATTATATGTATACCTAAATAAGATTTAAAATGTTCTCGAAAGATGCTATAATACTCACTGCGGCTCGTAAAATCAATTTTTTGAGAATATAGTAACTACCTAGTAAAACATATTACGTATGGTGGAGTTTGGCAGATTTCAGTTTGCAATCGTTGTTCAGTACTAGTTTCAGGAATGATAAATAATTGCCAGTTAGAGTGTTCTTACGTATGATACCTATCGGTAAGAGTATTCGTAAATGCCTTCAGCAAATTTCTTGTTTCCTTTATTGTTACATTTGTCACACAGCACATTAGATGCTGACTACTTATTTTATCAAAACTTAAAATATGAGAATTTTGTTTTCATTGAGTGCAAACTAACGATGTGCGCTCAGTATTTGCAGCTAACATGGTCTCAAAACCTGCCCTATTTAGATAGCTTTCCCTTATTTTTATGTATCACATATCAGTCTGGTCTTGCAAGTTTCGTAAGTAGACCCATATGAGTGGATGATTCAGAAAAAACTTTTCGTTATTGCATATTAAGATAGTTTCTCCCTCCTTTCTACCTGCTTCCGGGGTGCAACTGGAAGCACACTATTCAGGAGATCCGGAGATGGAATCTTGGCAAGGGTATTGCAGATTTTTCATGTCTCCAGCATAAAAAAAATCTAATGATTACGACCGAACTAAAAGATAATGGACAATAATTCGTCACCACCAGCATTTGCTGATTCGGTCTCCTCATCGCCCTTTAAAAGGCGAAGTATATAAAGTATTTTCTCCCTTCTTTCCGCATTCTAGTGTGGTGTAACTGGAAGCATGTTCGATGAGCTTTCGGAAGGTTCGAAGTTCAAATCTCGGCAAGGGAACTGCGAATTTTTTACGTCTCCAGAATAAAAAAACTAATGACTCTGCAAGGATTTGTCCGGTTTTCTTAGCATGCCTTCGTGGTGTAATAGTGAGCACACTCGGCGCGTATCGAGAAGGTCCGAGGTTCGAGTCCCAGAGAAGACACTGCTCATTTTTTACATCTCCTGCTTCTAAATAACCTAATGTCGCAACAACTCGAAAACATTAAATATTATAGATTAATTTTTTTAAACGCAGAAACTCACATTCTGAACAGTGGCCCTGATTTAGCAAACAGACGTTGCTAAAAACGAAAAATTGACACATCTCAGAGCACAAATTGAAAAAAAAATACACACTTAAAAAGTAACAAAATTCGAAAGAATTTGCTGGTCTGCTGTCTCAAATTTAGAACTTAATGTCTTGATTCACAAAAAAGGCAATAAATTTAGTAGGAATTTAATTCGTTAGAAGAATCTCATTCAAGAAAATTTCCCAGAGCTGTATCCTTCTCAGCCTATAAAAAATGATCAACTGCAGTTGTAAAAATAGTCCTCAAAATCTTCCATTTACAAGAATTTGCGATGCAGAGTAGTCGAGCAATATGGGTTCAGTCCCTCATTCAAGGCACTGGTCAACAACAAACCTTCTATTTCATTTGCCATAATTGGTTGGCTGAAGCGAAGGAAATTGTAAAATCTGATTCGCCAGCCTTCACCATTACGATACACAAAGAAGGAAAAAAGAAAGGATGGAACGAAAAAAATTCAGCGCCTTCTCTGTCCGCGCTTTTGCAAAAGAAGAGGGGGAAACAAATTGAAATGTCCATGTGCGCTGGCCACTGAAGAGAACTCCAATAATAATAATACAAAAAAGTCCGTATGGGATGAAGGAGAAATTGTAGATGTAGAACTATGGATGGGCTTTCCTCAGAGTCTGATTGGTTTGGAAGAGAATATTTTTACGTTAGCCTGAGAGTAAAGGCGCATAACGTAGGAATTGAAGATGGATATTTTTTTTCATTTATTTTAAGGGGAAAAGGAAGAAGATTTTGAATTGCACGCTTTGAAAAGTACGCATAGCTATCGATTTATTGATTTAAATGGCCAAAATAATGAAAACCTTCCCAATACACAGAGGTGATATCCATAGACCTTAAAAATACATTCTAATTATTAAAGTATGTAAATTAGAAGAAGCAAATAAAATGGCACTTGGTATAAATAAAAAAGTGCATTTAAATTTTCAGTTATCTCGTCCACTAACTATTATTTCATATTAAAAATTCTGTAATCTTTTATTTCTTTTCCAAAAATCAGTCAAAAGATAATTTACTGCTTCACGTGTGTACCATTTCTAAAGATAAAAATGCTTAATTTAATCCATTATGTCAAGTCATGTCTAATAGCTTTGAATCAGAGCAATAGACCAGGGCTATGAACCAGGATGAATTCTTCTAAATTTTGTTTTCATAGTTCTAGGGTAAACATGGGCAGATTGACTCCACCTGCGTTTTTTGCTGTACTGTTAAAAAATTATCTAAATAAAGATGCGCTGTAGAATCGTGAGGTTATTTTGAAGGAGGAGATGTTAAAAATGTGTAGTGCCTTCGCCAAGACTCGAACCCTGGACCTCTCGAATACGCGTCGAGTATGCTTCCAATTATATCACAAGGTATGAGGAAAGGAGGAAAGAAATACCTGCTATACGTCCTCTTTTAAGGGGAGACTGGGAATTAGGGGCTCCAGTTGCCAGATCCTGGAGGTGATGAATTATTATGCACCATCTTTTAGTTCGGGCGCCGCTTGTAGAGTCATTAAGATTTTTTTTAAAGCAGGAATCCTTAAACATGTGCAGTGACTTCGCCGTGACTCGAACCCTAGACTTCTCGAATACGCGTCGGGGATGCTTCCAACTACACCACGAAGACACGCAAGAAGGAAGGAGAAAAGTACATGCATAGTTACGCATGTACATATGTAATTATAGTACATGTATTTTTCAAGTTTGGGAGAAGGAGAGGGAATGATTTTCTAGCAATGGTTAAAAGGGTGCTTGATGCAAAAAAAAAAGTTATTTGTATTTATCAAGTTTGGGAGAAGGACGAGGAATGATCTAGCAATGGTGAAAGGGGTGCTTGGTGCAAAACAGATCGAGAACTACTCCTACAGACTCTCATTCTGGAAATGGTAAAGAAACTGACGAAATTGAGGCACGTACTGATTTTTTTTTATTTTTATATTTCCGTTATAAGCATTATTAAAACCTAAATCTCCGGAGAAATTTTACTTAAAGAGTCTTTCTGAAGTTTCAAAGATGAATTGTATGCAAAAATTAGCTACAGGCGTTTGAATATGTCTTATTGAACGAAAAGTGGGGAAAAACTTATCAACGCAATCCTGAAATATATATCATTGTATTAATATCACTGAAATATATATATTTCGTCCTGAAGTATGAATCATTGTGTTAGTTCTATTTAGTTTAAATGTATATATGGAACAGAAAAATATAGAAATTTATATTCAATATTTTAAGTACTTTTTTAATATAAGAAAGATTGTAATTTTAGCAAAAATAGAGGATTTTCTAATAATTCTGGGAAACATTTTTTTAAAGATTCTTTAATAAATAAACTATGCAACCAATACCAAATTTTGTTATATATGGAAATAAAAGTACACAAGTTATTATGACTTATTTCATAGAAATGCAAAGGATTAACGTTTTTTGACCCCCCCCCTAACTATGCGATCATCATTTCGCCCTACTGTTGTGCCATTCATACGGTTGATAAAACTCACAATATCGTTCCTACAGTTAAGCAGATTTTGGACATCATTATTGTTTTCATGTAACTATGACATCAACTATCTTTCTAATAAATCCAAGTAAATCTCCCAAGTGACGTTCAATATCTCTGCGTCATCAATGGTTGTGTTTGTGTTGAATGTAAAAAAGTTAATGAGTTCACATCTGTTTCAGTGTAATAAAATTTGTTCTAAGTTAGGTGATTTGTTTGCTGGAAATTTTTAACATGTTTTACACAACTAGATAAACAATGTATTTTCGTTTTGTTGTTGTTGTTTTTATTGTTGAATATAAAATAATTCTTAGCTAAGCCAATAAATCTTAAATTGCAAAATAATTCGAAACGGTTTAAAACATAATTACAAAATATCCAAAAAATAAAAATCTACCTACTTTTTGTAAAATTTTATATTAAACGCAATGCTAAATTTTCAGTAACTATTTCATTAGAATATTTGATTTGTATTTTTAAGTATGTGATACAAAACACGAATGCAAGTAAGAATTTTTACTTATTACAAAATTCGAATTCAAATAACAAGTTGCACTTACTTTCCTTTAATAGAAAAAAAAAACCTAAGTATTTATTATTGTAGATATCTGACGAAATTGTATAACTAGTTTATGTCCTAAAGCTATAAGTGTCGATGTCGAATTTCTTTGTGTGAAATCTTTGGTTATAAGGCGAGATTCGAAACAACATTCATAGAGAAAATGTCCAAAGCCCAGCAACATGGCAGTGTGGGATACCTATGGGATCAGTCTAGCAATCTGTATTCCGATACAGTTCGCCTGAGGCTTTTCTATATTTCTAGATTCTTGATAGTATCTCTTTTTTAGAAGGATATATATGCCACGTTTCTGAAGGAGTCAGTGGTGGCTATGCAGATTAAAGGCTATGCCCGGGCAAGATCTTGGTCTCAGATTTGCATTTTGAAATGGGCCTTTCGCTAGAAAGTCGCAAAGTTAAAGATAAAAAAATGCCGATTTCAAATATGCTACACGAGTAGAATATCTATTGAGTGAATGTGAAAAACTTTACTTTTATTTCGGCGGCTTCGTTTTATTTTCAAACACAGAGAATCTTTTTATCCTATATTCGATGTGGGCGGGATTTTTGCTGGAGTTATCATAAAACTGCAAGCGAAAATTTCTCTCGAAACCTCTACGTACAATTCTCAAAGCAGCATACTCTTAATATTTAGCATAAATTTGGAAATACTTTCACTTGACAACTTTCAACCCAAATTTTAGACAAATTTAATTTAATGTTCCTCAAAATCAATATTTATAGTCTACAAAACCTTAAAGGTCTCTTATGCAAGAAGACGAATCCGAGAATCTACTTGTGGTGGAAGATTCTTCAAACATGTTACAAAAAAAGTATACTGAAGAATATCTCTATTTTATATTCAATTTCAACGTGTCATATTTATTCCGTTATTCTCTCCTTTATCAAAAATGCATGTGGTCGGTAAAGTCAAAACGGGAAAAAATAGGTAAAAGAGGAGATCGTTTTGATATGCCACAGAATTCTCTTAGTGTAATTCTGAAAACTTTTAAATTAGATAAGGCATATTCAAAGGCTAATTTCTATATTTTGAATACATAAAAGCGAAATTTTAAATACTGTTATTTGAAACTGTATAATTTACGTATAAAACTGCATACATAAAACAGAACTCTCATCTTTTCAAGAAAAATAAATTAAAACTGGTTCTTATACGAGTTCTGGTACGAATTAAACTGGTTCTTCTTCTCGTATAATTATGGTTCGCGTTTAACTTTTTTGAAAGATAAGTGTGATGCTTTACGCTTATTTAAATTTCCTCTATTTCGAAATACGTTGATTATTAATGTAAATCGTGCAAGCTGTAATTCAATACCTATCACTATCTGGTGATTTCCGATCATAACTATTGAAGTATGATTGATTTATAAGGGATAACCAGCAGAAGAGAAATTTAAAAGGTAACAGAGAAAAAACTCCGCAGGTAAAGGAGAGGAATTTAGTGTTTTGCAATCTTTTCAATGGTAATATTTGAAATCAAATGTCAGTTCTTTGTTTTAATTCAGAATACTTTTCAAATTCTTAAAGAAAATAGTATTTTAATGAAAAAAGCAAATTACAAAATCCTTATAGAGTTTCACCTTCTTTGGTAGAATAAACTAGAATCAAACTCCTAACAAACTTGCAGCGAATTATCGCGTTGTCTGAAGTTAAAGACAGAGACTTGAAAATGTTAAAATAACTTTGTTATTAAATCAGAACTTGAACACAAAATGCACATCGCGTGCTTACAAAATCAGCCACTTGTGGCGATGTAACAGACAAATTCCAGAGTTAAACTATGCCTAGCTGTCAAAGACTGCGCAATTGATTTTAAATTCTAAGTTGACTCAGAACTTCTCACCAGGGGAACAATTAAATATCGGCAGCAATAACGCATATCCGAAGAATTACAATCTTGTCAGAGCTGACGAAACTTGGTAACTTGGCCTCCAGAGACAGAAACATGCTCTGTCTTACAATCTAAAAACTTCTGTTTATATACTCCCTAACAGATTTACATTTCTGGTGAGAAAACGCAAAAGCAGAAATTAAAGGTCTAAATCATAATAACTGATTAATTGAAGTAATAATAAACTTATAAGCTTAAAAGAAAATATATGTATAAATAAAATTTACCTTTTTAATACAGTTGGCAAAGATTGCCGATTTGAGTTATAACAATAGATAAAATACAGCTTTGCGTTATCAAATTTTAAAGAAGTTTTTATTAATTCCACAAGAAATAAACTGCTGCAGAAATTTATCTTTTCAAGAATTGCACTATGTTCCTTTTTTTGGAGGAAAGATAGACAGTTCCCTAAAATTAACTTCGATTCAAAACCTCTAGCTTGATATGAATATTATAACAAGCGCAGGAAATAAAGAATTGTGACACATAATTTCATTTTAAAATATATCACGTATTTTCTAGTATTTTCCTCTTAACTTCAACGTCCTATCATAAAATTCACAAGAAAATAAATAATTAATAAGATTTTATTAATTTTATGGTTGATATAAGTTTAGAAAATAATAAAATTTAATAGGTACAAATACAGTGAACCCTTTCGTGGCAAACATAGCCCTAAAAAGACCATCTCTAAAAGTAATCACTATTTCTAAATATGTAAATAAGCATGATCGCTGAAATATCAGTTCCCTAAGATTATCATTCCTACATGAAACAAAAATCGTCGGAGACGTGGATGGTCTTCTTAGAGAGCAGGCAGCAGGTTAAGAATACATTATAAGTGAAGTTTAATAATAATAAAAAAGTAAATTTGCATATTACTTTGGATATTATTTATTGCTGCTAATTTTTTCCAGATAAAATTAGACCGTATAAAACAATTAAAATGCTTTCTCATTCAAAGGCAAATAACGGCTTTTAGACTCCAATTTCATTACTGTTCCAGATATTTTTTTCTTAATTATAAGCATTTTTTGAACAATATTGATTCAATGGAATTATTTTATTTTACCGCCTTCCTTGCATGCCTTTGTGGTGTACTGATCAGTACTCTCGGCGCGTAACCGAGAGGTCCGTGGTTCCTCGTTTTTCATGTCTCCAGCTTCGAAATAACCTAATGACTCTACAACTGGCGCTCCAGTTGAAAAGGTGATGGATGATGATTCTCCACCATCGGGATTTGGCGATTGGGTCCTTAAAACCCCAGTCGTCCTTTAAAAAGGGGGAATATATAAGGTATTTTTCTCGTCTTCTTCGCGTGCCTTCTTGGTGTAGTGGTCAGCACGCCCGACGCGTAACCGAGAGATTCATGATTCGATTCCCAGTGAAGGCGTTGCTCATTTTTCACAACTCCTGCTTCCAAATAAATACCTAATGTCTCTACAACTAGCGCCCGAATTAAAAAAGGTGGTGCATGATGATTCTCCACCACCGGGATTTGGCGAATGGTCGCCAAAACCCCAGTCGCCCTTTAAAAAGGGGGGAGTATATAAGGTATTTTCTCCCGCCTTCTTCACATGCCTTCGTGGTGTAGCGGTCAGCACACTCGACGCGTAACCGACAGGTCCGTGATTCGGTTCCCGACAAGGCGTTGCTCATTTTTCAGTATTCCTGCTTCAAATACCTAATGTCTCTACAATTTTTACCACAGTATAAATTCACTGAAAAGAATTATTCGAAGTAGACTTCGTGAATTCAAAATATCTTAATAGAATAATATATAATATTTCTTTTATGAATGAGAGTATAAATGTACTACTTTCGCATTAATTCCTTTATTGAAATAATTACTACTAATTGATTTTTTAAGTAGTTGTAGCAATTTATGAAAATAACTGATGTGTTTCACTCTTCAGTCAATTAAATTTAAAAACTGCCAAATTTAGTTTTATTAGTGTGTGTTTTAATATTAGATTTTTATATAAACAACCGGATTCTCTGAATGACATTATTTAACAGAGTGCTATCTTATCAATAATTTTGTAAGTCTTTATACTAAAATTTTAATAATTTCTCTGCTGTCGCCTCTTCTGTATTTCATAATTTACCAGTTGTAGCGACAGCAGTTCTTCAATTTCCCTTGTGTACACAATATAGGCGCAAATTTCTAACGAAAATTTTAATCACAATTTAAGAGTATGGAGGTCTTCACATAGAGGAAATTTTCTGCACAGATTCAGATTTTAGAGTAGCATTAGAGGGTTTTCAAACCTTCTCGTCCGACTAAATCTCATATATGTATATATATGTTATTCTGAGGTTTCGGCCATCCTTACCGCCCTCTTCCGTTGCATCATCTCCCCCGCCCTCGATGGCTCACTTATGTATATATATGTTATAAGCATTATAAAATCATTATTTGAATTTGTATATTTACAGAAGCATATAACAATACTGATTCTGCTAGCGTTTCGATAAGACAGCGTATGTAGTTATATGATCAACTTTTGATTTGAAATGTGGCATAGATACAAAAGTGTAGATCAAGACTAATAACTCTTACTATGCTAAAATTATTAAATATTTACAATTACTTTAATACGTTTACAGATATTTAGATATAGATACATAGGATGTCAAGCGGTATTAATGAAAAGCAAAGAGTCGTATCAGAACAAGCTTTGTCATTCATTAATTCGACAATCTAATCACCTTAAAAAATCTCTAAGCTGTTAATAAATGGTATAAATATCTTACTTCTTTAGGATTTAGATAGTTTCATATTTTTCAAGGAAACTATCAGCTTTGTCTGATGATCTGTACCGTGTAATACTATATTGTCTATGTTAATTAAATAAAAACATATTGATGATAAAGAAGTTAACAACAAACTTGATCACACTTTCCTTGCAGAGAACAACAAACAGGCCACCACACAATCGGTATAGTGGTTAGCGTCGCTGTCTGCAGTGCCAAAGGGCCTGTGTTTGAATCCCGAAGAAGCCATGTATGTTTGTAAATGTATAGTATCCGTGCGGCATGGCGGCACTCTAAGTATGCGGATCCGAAAGTCCTCTCTAGAGGTTGGTGGTAGGGGAAGAGGGGTGGGAGACCCGGCGCGTAACTGAACTAAATCGCATTGTCACCTGTAAGGTACTCAAGGTTGTTGCCAACGACAGGCGTATTTTGCGCTTCTTGCCACAAGGAATTTCGTGGGCTTGGGCTGACTACACGTCAAACAAGTGAGCATTAGTCAGCAATAACAACAAACAGTCCAGTTAACTGGAGTTTTACTATGTTTTAACATTTTTCCAAATACTTGTGTTTCCAAGTTTAACGGGACACAGAAATTCAGAAATATTTCCCGACCATTTCTGGAGGAAATTACTATCAGAAAGTGAGGAATGAAATCTAGCTTAAGATATGAGCGAATTTTCAGCTACGCAGAAACATATGCATTAAGAAATGTTTCAAAATGAAATTTAATTCGTCAGGTAATCAGTATTCCTAATTCAAACTTTTTCGATTATATTTGCAGTTAAAGAACAGAAATTCCAAATACATATTACTATCAAAAATGGAATCAGTTTTTATCACCGTACCCGTTTACTAAAGTCTCGTGAAAGCGAAAAACTGGCTCTCTAAATAAATAGATTACTCATTTTACACTTGCATGATGTCTGGTATTCAGAAGAAAGCACGAACAAATTAGTGATACGCACGTAATATATCATATAAAAGGTATAATGATTTGAAAAGATTGAAAATAATTTCTTAGATTTATAAAACTAACAATGCATGAATCGGAAAATAAATTTCCCGGAGTATTAACATGTTTAATAAACGTTAATAATAAAATTTATAATGAAATGTAAGACTTAATTTTAAAGTCAAAAACTGAAGAAATAAAGTACATGCAAATACTAATAATACTTATTTATTTCCAGGTATGTGAAGTAGAAAAACGAAGGAAATTGGCAGCTGGCAAAAAAGAAACGGTCGTTCAATTTATTTACAGTCTCCACTTTTAAACTTCTTTGTTTTACTTCTTGTGTTTAAAGAACTCACTTAGAAGCATTTTTGTTCACGTGATGCAACGGATTATGTAAAATATTGCAATATATTACACAAAATATAGCTTTAAATTCAGTACCTGACACCTGAGAATATTAAAATTATTAACTCCTTCAGCTTAACAGGAATTCATTTTATTTTTGAACTGATGAAATTTCTTCTGAAAATTGTATTATATGAAACAAAACTGTAACGCAATAATTTTAACTTAATATGTTTTTTCTGTAGTATTCAAACATGATATTACATTTAGAAACCATTTGCCTGTCAATTCATTTTAATTGAATTAATTATTTCCAAAATTAGACAACAGCTCGTTTATACTATTAAATAAGCTTTTGATATGCCAGTGAGTTAAATTATAGGTCAATAATTTCTTGATTTAATAGTGAAGCTTTGAAACTGAAATTAAATTATGCACAGATGAATCACTGGTTAGCATACTCAATGGAAAAACAAAATTCTGAAAGCTTTCAAGTAATTAAATGATAAAGTCTTCATTATTCGAAATATAAACATATTGTAACCAAACCAATGTATAATTTCGTATATCCATCGTTACCTACAAATCGTCATCTATATGTGTATATATATATATAGAGAGAGAGAAGGATACTATTTTAATATTTCTTCGAATCTAAAAAATAATTCTCTCCTCCCAGTTTCAAAAAGATGCGCCGTAGAATCGAAGATTTTAAATAATTCGGAAGTAATAATTTTTTTTAAATACTGCATCAAACATTTCCCTCAATAATTTAAAATATTTCTTTACTATATTTTGAAGTTTTCTTTCATTCGTGTTGCTTTTTTATAACTGCCATACTTTTTTCTGCAACTGGTATTAAAAATTAAGGAATGCATCTTGGAAATGCAGAAATGCAAAACATTGTAACTAACAGAATTTTATATTGTAGCATAATGTTTTTCAAAGTCTAGTAAATATTATTTCCTCAAGCATGCTTCAACTCAGTGAAAGAATAATCACGTTGTATATACGAAATAAACACACTGAACAGTATTCATTATTGCCCTACCAAGGCCCTTTCTCAGCTAATGAGCACTGATCTCTCCAGTCTCATTTTTTCATCTTCAAAATTATCAATTCTGTAAACAAAAAATCTGATGTATACACCATATGACTTCCTTATACGGAATATTAAATTATACGCATTTTTTCTTGCATTTCATTTAAACTTATTAGATTGAATTAAATCTACTTCGTCAATAGCGCATAAACCACAATAGAATAAATGCAATCTTTAAAATTCACTATATTTGTTTACCTTAGTGACATTCAAGTTAAGTTCACTTAACAGCGTTACATCTCATTAATTTTATAACTCAGAATGCACAAAAAGTTATATCATCTGAAGGATTACTTAATCGTTGTCATATGTTCTATTCAAATAACATAATAAATCTAAAACGGTGTCTAAAAAATTAAACAAACCAAAAAAAGAAACAGTTTTTTTACAGTCGATTCAGTATTTCTCATTCAACTAGTTCAGTTCTCACTATGCGACAAGCCAAACATGCATAAAAACGCAAAATATCTATATTACAAATTACGAAGTAAATCTTAAACATTTATTTCCTCGATTAAATTCCAGAATGGATTAAGCATGATTTAATTCGAAATAATAAAAGAAGGCGTTATCTGTGTTGCTGTGAAGCTTAGTTTCTCTAGATTGACAACAAATTCAGTATTCTGCTAAGTTTCAAATGTAAACAAATATGGCAGCTATGATAAAATAATTAGACTTAGCCGCATTTAAACAACTTTCACGTTGTTGATAATTCTACAAATATTGCATGCAGATATCCTAAAGGCATAAAACCTTAACAACATAATTAAATCATTTTAATGCAAAAAATGCGCAATTTACTAACATATAAGAATAAAAAAACTGAAATCACTGAGCCCAGTAACAGAGTGGATGTATGTATGTGTGTATATATATATATTTATATTTATGTAAGGTAATACCTTCTTTAAAAAGACATCTAAGAAACTTCTCGGAAAGGACAGCACATTTAGTGGCATTTAAAGTATTTACATTTTTTTACAAGTAAGTTAGTATGAACTGAATTAACTTCTTCTATACAATTTTATTTAAGTCTTTTTCTGTATCTTGAGTCTGACTCATCTAATTGCTAAAACTGCCAAACTAAAAACATTAAAAAGAATTATACTATGGGCAATTTGTACGCCATCTGGTATTCAACATTGGCACTACATCATTCGGCCGTCTTGCACTCGTCTGGTCCTCCAGGCAATAGCTTTGATAAAATATCTTGGACCGTATAGAATAACTAAAGTTAAACAAGGGAATACTTATGACGTCAAAGAAGAAATCATGAAGGTCCCAACTGTACGACGACATGAAACCATGAAACAATTAACTGCTAGGACTAATATAGAGAGAAGAAAATTGAAGAAGAAAAAGAAGTAAATTATGTATTCTTGTATGAAGATGAAAACTTAAAAAATAGAGATGACGTTCTTAAGACGAAAGGAAAGACGCTTAACGACGAGAAAAAAAGGATGCCTAGAGAAGAACGAGAAGATACCTAAAGACGAAGAAACTGCGGTTAAAGACGTTAATTACTGTTTCTATGGCAGATGAAGCATGAATACAATGTTTGCTCATTTTCTCATTCTTGAAACTGAAAGACAATCAGGAGTCTAAAAACATTTAATCTTTATTTTTATTATCTTTCTTGCTTTGCTTTTGTATTTTCTTTGTATTTGCAGTGTTGCCTGGAGGACCAGACGAGTGCAGGACGGCCGAATGATGTAGTGCCAATGTTGAATACCAGATGGCGTTCAGATTGCCCATAGTATAATTCTTTTTAATGTTTTTAGTTTGGCAGTTTTGGCAATTAGATGAGTCAGACTCAAGATACAGAAAAAGACTTAAATAAAATTGTATAGAAGAAGTTAATTCAGTTCATACTAACTTACTTGTAAAAAAATGTAAATACTTTAAATGCCACTAAATGTGCTGTCCTTTCCAAGAAGTTTCTTAGATGTCTTTTTAAAGAAGGTATTACCCTACATAAATATAAATATATATAAATATACATTGTATTCAAGCTTCATCTGCCATAGAAACAGTAATTAACGTCCTTAACCGCAGTTTCTTCGTCTTTAGGTATCTTCTCGTTCTTCTCTAGGCGTCCTTTTTTTCTCGTCGTTAAGCGTCTTTCCTTTCGTCTTAAGAACGTCATCTCTATTTTTTAAGTTTTCGTCTTCATACAAGAATACATAATTTACTTCTTTTTCTTCTTCAATTTTCTTCTCTCTATATTAGTCCTAGCAATTAATTGTTTCATGGTTTCATGTCGTCGTACAGTTGGGACCTTCATGATTTCTTCTTTGACGTCATAAGTATTCCCTGGTTTAACTTAAGTTATTCTATACGGTCCAAGATATTTTGGTTTTAATTTCAAATGTGGACCAAACTGTGTTCTTCTTATAGCTACCAAATCTTCGACTTTGTAAGATCTTCGTTCTCTTCACCTTAAATTGTATGTCTTCCTATTTTCTTCTTTAATTTTAAATAGCTGTTGCTTTGCATATGTTTCTTTTTTGGCTTCAAAATTGGCTTGAAATTCAACTTCGATCATTTCAATCAACTGATCAGTTACTTTAGCATTCATCTTTGTCCCAAAGAGCAATTCAAAGGGTGTGGTATCTATACTTCGTTAGTACGTCGAGTACGTGTGTTTGTACCACCAAGCCGGATTTTCTAAAGATAACTTTGAAAGAACTGATATGATAGTCTGATTGATACGTTCGACTTGACCGTTGGTCTACTCAAGGCGGTAGTAATCAGATGAGGCTTAATGTTCTCTTTAGAACAGTAATCGATAAATTCGCTGCAGGTGAATGCTGTACCTCTATCCGAAATTATTTGGGAAGGACTGCCAAATACAGCCTTTTGTATCTCCAACTTCGCTATGACTTCAGCAGATGTTGTGGACTTCGTTGGATAAATCCATACAAATTTAGTAAATGCGTCAATAACCATTAAAATGTACTTATAAACGTTTATGTGCACTCTCCAAAGTCTGAAGTGATCTAAATGATACGTTTTTAACGGCACATCTTCTTTCTGCAATGGATGTAGGAAGCCTTCTTTTTTTCCTCTCTTATAATTCACAAGAACACAATTTGCTATGATATTTTCTACTTTCTGTCTTAGTTTAGGGATAAAATAATACTGTTTGATGTTTTTCTCAGTATATTTGACTCCTGAATGTGCTTTCTCATGAGCATTTCTTATTATTTCTATTTGTATACTTTCAGGCACAACCATTAATTCTTTCCCATCAACAAATTTAAATAAAATTCCATTTCTGTTGTAGTAATCTTCATAATTAGAAATTTTAAGTAATTCTTTAATGGCTTATATTCCGTTATTCTTGGCCAATTTTAACTTTGGTAAGATGTTATCCACTGCAACACAAAGAATATTAATGGGGAATCTACTTAGGGCGTCGACATGAGCCATCCTAGCACCAGAGCGATGCTCAATCACATAATTAAATTCTTGCAGTAATAAAGCCTAACGAGCAACACGAGTTGATAAGTCACGTTTCAACATAGTCTTTTCAAACGCAGAACAGTCAGTAACAATTTTAAAAGGAATTCTCAATAGGTATACACGGAATTTCTTTAATGCTTCTATGATTGCTAGAGCTTCAAGCTCGTAACTAGAGTTTTTCTTTTCAGCGTCTGTGGTCTTTTGACTCATGAAATAGGTAGGGTGGCAACTATTATTGTTTGGAGACCTCTGCATTAAAATTGCTCCATATCCCTCTAGGCTGCTAGCGTCAGTGTGCAATTCAGTCTCATAATAGGGGTTAGAGATTCCTAAGGCAGGCTTTTAACCGATCGAAATATCTTTCCTCCTCGTCAAATCTTAATTTAGGATCTTTTTTCAAGAGATCACTCAAAGGCTTAGCAAAACGGAATATTTTGGAATAAACTTCCTGAAATATTCGGTGAGTCCAAGAAAACTATGAATTTGTTTCAAGTTAGTCGGTTCTTGAAAAGTAAGGACCGCTTTCGTTTTTTAAGTGGATGGAAAAATTTTACCTTCTTCGATAACATGACACAAGAATTCGATTCGTTTCTTCAAAAATGAGATTTTTTAAAATTAATCTCGAGTCCGTATTCAGTAGCAAGCTTTAATACCCGTTCGAACCGCTCAATTGTTTCTTCAAGGGAGGACAACAATATTATTAATTCCTCCACATACGGCAAATCAATACCATCATTAATTAAAGGTCAAAAAATGGTGTTGATGTACCTCAAATGCTGCCGGAGAATTGCACAGATCAAAAGAAACTTTGAGAAATTCATATTGACCTTCGTGTGTTACAAATGACGTATATTTCAAGCTATCCCTGTTCACGTCAACATGGAAAAACCCATTTTTAAGATCAGTCGTACTAAACACATGTGATCCCTGTAACGGATCTAGAATATCTTCAATTAATGGAAGTGGAAACCTGTCATTTACTATTACTTTATTTAATCTCCTATAATCAATACATAAACGAGGTGCTCCGTCTTTCTTTTTGACGATTACAACTGGGCTACAATATTCTGAAGAACTAAGCCCTACTATTCCTTGTGCTAACAATTCAGCACCTGAGCCTCAACAATTTTCTTTTCTGAAAACGGTAACCTACGAGGCTGATGAAATATAGATTCATTATTTTTTACCGAGATGTTCATTTCTATGCTTGTTGTTTTAATTTTACACGGTACATAACTCGAAACTAATTGTTGTACCTTATGTCTGAAAGTATTTGGAGCATCAGATCAATATTTACTTTGGTTTCATCATAATAAATCAAATCATCTGGAAGAATAAAAAGTATCTATTTCTTTTATGCACTGAGATTTATTTCTAATTGTAACTCTATTTTCATTTATTACAGTTTCACCCTGAATTAACACATTAAATCCTACAATGAGGTCACAAGGCATAACACCAATTTCCACTACACAAATGTTAGCATTACACTTAAAGTCATCAATTTGAATACTTTCTTTAAAACAGCCTAATGCTTCTACTCGGCATCCAAACCCCATCAAAATAGAATTCGAAGAACTTAACTCTTCAACATTCAATTTTTCAAAAACTGATTTTCTAAACAATGTTGCTTGACTCCCAGTGTCTATTAATGATTTTATCGTCAAATTACCAGTCATTATCATTTTGTTCAATTTCGATTCAAAATTAACATTTAAAGTGGCTACTTCTGTTTTCAAATTTCTTTTAGAACATTCCGAAGCCTTATGACCAAAATCTTCACATTTAAAACATTTAATTCCCTTATCTTTATGAATAGAGGTTTTAGAAATATGATTTTTCAAACCACAATTAAAAAATTTTATTGTTACGACTTTCAGTATATTTCATATCAGATTTACCATCATTCTTCAATTTGCTTTTATACACATTTTCGTTTTTTGAGTTAGTTTTATTGTTAAAATCATGTTTCGTTTTCGTTCTATCGAAAGCCCCTTTACTTTTTGGAAAATCGCCTTTCAATACTTCGTACACCTTGAGTTTTTCTTTAAATTCGATTAAGGTTTTACATCCGTCCAGTATAATTTTGTTTTCGTGCCTATGATTTATTCCCTTTATAACATAATGTACTAAGGCAGCGTCATATATTTTCCCAAAATTATATAGTTCTTTCATTTTTAAGACATATTCTTGAGCTGATTGTGTATTTTCCATATTCCTTTTACTTAATAGCTCAGGTAAATTAGCGGAATTTATTTCAAAAGAAAAAGAAAATTCCAGACTTTCCTTAATTTTGACCACGAATTGAGTTCCGGTTCTGTTTGATCAAATAATGCTGTATTTCTGCCAAGCGATAGTTTGGCGAAGATAAATTTTTGTGAATCCGACAAATTAAACAATGTGAAAACATTCTCAAAATGTTCTACCCATCAAATAACATTTTCCTGAGATTCTGCATTAAACTTTGCAATAGTACTTTCGATATCAGAAGAATTAATGTTAACACTCTGAATTATAGAATTTCCAGCAATTACATTTTTACAAGCATAATCACACTGTATAGAAGAATCGAAGTTATTTTTCTTCTCAAAAATATCGGGCTGCATTGAAAAATCGTTTTCACTTCTTTTATTTATTAATACTTCTGTTTACGATTCATCGGAGCTAGATGTTTCGGAGCCATTTACATTTTCAGCTAGAGTTTCAATATCACAGAATAGAGATAAAATTCTTTTCGCTATTTCTTATTTATTGTCGCTAAATGAAATACTTAGAACATTAGAAATTGTAACTAGCTCATTAAACGAAAATTTTTCTTCGACATCTTTTAAATTCTTTAGAAATTCGTCACTATCTGAAGCAAAGCAACAAAAGTTTCTAATTCTTTTTTGATTAGATCTGTCACCGTCTGTATTGAAAATAAATTTATGTAAAGTTCTAATTTTATCTGCTTTACAATTCTTCAGTGCAACGTTGATTTGTTTTATTTCATTTAAATTCATTGTCAAATATGAAAAAAATCTACGTACCTTCTATCTTCGAAGTCTTTTCAATATGTAATCTTGCGTAGAATTTCAGTAATTGCTTGAAGCATTCTTCAATTCCACTTCTGATAAATTGGGGGGGGGGGGGAATACCTTCTTTAAAAAGACATCTAAGAAACTTCTTTTAAAGAACAGCACATTTAATTGCATTTAAAGTATTTACATTTTTTTACAAGTAAGTCAGTATAAATTTTACTAACTTCTTCGATACAATTTTATTTACGTCTTTTTCTGTATCTTAAGTCTAACTCATCTAATGGCCAAAACTGCCAAACTAAAAACATAAAAAAGAATACAATCGGTACGCCATTTGGTATTCAACATTGGCACTACATTTATACACTTTTGGTGCATTCGATTGCAAAGAAAATAGGAGGTGCACATCTACATGTTATAGCAATCCTATGTACAAAATTGCAACGTTCTGAGGCTACTCGTTTTTGAGTTATGCGAGATACATACATACGTACGTACGCACAGACGTCAAGAAAAAAATCTATTCAGAATCCATTTTAAATCAGTTTTATAATTTTTAGGGGGAAAAGTGTCCTTACGTTCAGATATCACGCAAAAACATCCTTAAATTGCATTTGATAAAGGTCAAAATGGATATTTTCGTTGAAGTATGATACCCGAAACTTTTCGCGATTACAATAATCCCTTTTAACTTCGTACAATGAAGGAAAAAGTTATTTCTTTAAAAGGAGTTATAAAGAACGATTTTCCTAGCTTTCAATCTTTTTTACTAACTGTATATACTAGCACAGTCATCGGCAAGATTTTGGCTGCTAGTCAAAATCAGTCAAAAAGGATGTATTAAGATGATGTTTCGGGTGAGTGGTATTTTCATTTTAGAACAATCTTTCTTGGTGAATAAGGAGATAAATTTTGCTGAGAAAATAATTATAATATGCTTTAAACTTCAATCATAAAAACTAAAATTATAATTATGATTGTTATAAAAATAAACATAACTGAATGAACTTTATTTTTCTACTCTATCTCAATGGTTCTCTTGATGCTGAACTTGCGACATCAGTTTAGTTCAGTTTGGCTTATAATAGTTAGTCGTCTTAAGAACTAAATCAAGCATCTGAATTTTCGGAAGTTAAGCTGCTTCTGTTCTTACTTAAAATATATCTCATGTGGGAAAATATTTGCTAGCATTTATAAATTTAATAAGTTTGGTATGTTTTGCAATCATCTAGCAATGTCCAAACTCTTGGTAAACGTTAAACGTATGATCGCTAAGTCCAAAATAACAATTGAGAGTTCAGAAGGGTATAAAAGACCCTTTTATTTATAACAAAGTATAGAAAGCACACCTGGTGCTTACAAATCAGCCAAACACTTGTGGCGATCGAACTTAACACTGAGTTCAAATGTAAAGTTAAATTTAAATAAGCTAGTAAAAAGGTAAACATATCAGTTTAACGTGGATTTGGCTCACTTTTTTAACTGGTGTGGAGATTCAATATCGGCACTTATAACGCGTGGCCGAAGACTACAAATTTATTTTCCGATTTATTTTTTATGTATTCTTCAAACGTTCGTTTCAAAATTATGTTCAATGTTTTATTTTTATTTACTATATTTTAATTTCGAAGCTTAAATGTGTCACTTGAAATGAGACATCGGTGACCCCCGAGTCACAGGTTACCGAGGCATGTACTGGCACATAAAAGCAGGCAACAGGCATAACAGAAAGAAATATTCATGTAATACCTTTCATCTCTAAAATATATTAAAATGCTTGGTATGTTTACGTTTTCGAATTTTTAACTTAGTATCCCAGCCGAAGCTGCATTAAAGAAATTAAATAAAGATTTCTCTTTAAATCTCAACTAAATTTTGCTCGATTTAAACTAGTTCTTAAAACAAACTGTATATTAAGCAAATGAACTTTTTTCCCTATAGCGGGCACTTGTTTATAACGGCATTGGCGACTACTAAGGGCAGTAGCGGTGGCCATTTCATTGTGGAGGCACCTAATAGGGGGCCACCGTTACTTTCTATGAAGGGACAGACAGTTTTACATCCATGCTTTCTCCGGAATTCGAACTCATGCCCTTTAGTATCGCAGTCAGACGACCCTAACCACTATACCGTCTGGACAGCCAGTAGTAAAATTTCAGTACTTAAAAGATTTTCTACCTGCAATAATAATCTGAGATTCATTTGCGATTTTAAAATTCTCCATCTTAGCACATTTTTTACAGTTCTCTGAATTTTTATTATTTCTCTTTATGTATAGTTTCCACATTTTCACTTATTTTTAGTATATGTATCAAATTAAACATTAAACATATAAATACAGTGACATCTCTTTAATATGAGTACCACTGTTTAAGATGTTTTCATTCTTTAGTAGTAATGGTCCCCTTAGAGATCATGACTGTCAGTGATGTTTACTAACATTATTTAATTATGTTTTCACCAATATTGGTCACTGTCAGAGGTTATCTTCAGAGGTGGTTGAAGCAAGGTAATAGCAGAGAGAGGATTAGCTGTGACTAAATGCTTTTCGATTTATTAATATAATTTTGCCAGTTATTATTCAAACACTTATCAACGTTAATCGATCTTAAAATACATCCACTTCAAATTAAGTTAAATAATATTTTAAACATGAAATACAACTTTTCTTTTTCGAAATAAACCAGTCACTTTATTTAGAACGTTTTTCAGAGTAAGTTAAAAGGAATAAGGAATTTTTAATACAAATTTACCTCCGGAAGTAATTTAGTCAAAGATCTTTCCTTCTCTTATATTATTTTATTAAATAATTTAATACCCATGCCGATGGAAATATAAAAGCACAACGAAAAATTTTTAAAACAAGTATTCTAAGAATAATTGATGGCCCACAGATTCAATCGAATAAAAGCACATTTTCCGAATAAAATATGGTGAATTATGTGTTGTTGTACGTGATGTGACATTCCAGAATTCTTTTTGTTTTCTTTGCTTTTTGTTGTATTTTAGAATACTACGGCACCTGCGTCCTGTATGCCTTAAATTTCGAATAAAAAACATAATTTTGCTACTGTGCTTTTGCAGTTGACAAAAACTAAAGGGAAATTCCGTCACGGTTGCCGGTTATAAAGTTTCCCGTCATTTCCGGTAATGTTAAATATATTTTAGATTTTTCCTATTCCGCTTCGAAAGTTGGAATAAAGTGGTGTCACTTTTTCCCGGTAGAGGGCGTTACTCTCGAGTTTTGAAGCTCAATTCCTCACGCTGGCGAATTCGAAATTCAGAAAACGAAACACTCAATACAAGCTGCGCTTTAATACATTGTAACTCATTAATCTTAATACATACTCAGCCTATTTGTGAGTCTCAACAATTAATAAAATGAAGAGTCTTACCTTTATGCTAAGCATATAAATATCGTATGTTAAAAAAATGCTAGCTTATAAGAATATTTGAATCAATTTTATTATTTACACTAATATTTTAAATGTTAATAATTATTAGTTCAGTATGCTATTATGAAGAAAATATGCGGATGCCATTTTAAAATGCATCAATAAAAAATCAATAATATGCTAACTATTATATTAAAAATATTATATTATTATTAAAAATAAAGATCTGGTTTATTAAAAAATATGTTTTAAAATCGCTGATTTTGTTAAGCAAATACAATCTGATAAATAAATAAAACACTGGTTATTTGCCTTGCCCACATCTAAGATAAATCGGAAAGTGTATGTCTCGTGCAATAACAACATCTGTAAGGAAGCATAAATAGCATAGTAACCTGGGATAGACTTCTTCAAACATAACTTTAACACAAAAATGCGATTTTTGTAACATTTGTACAAATTTGAAAAACATGAATTTTTTTAAATAAAAATATTCTAATTGAACATTTTATGCTTAGTTTTGAAAAGTAATGAAGTTAAAACTTAAGATTATACTGAGCAAATCAAAGTAATAAAAAAATAATATGTTTAAATAATATTTTATTTGAAATTATATTAACTATTCATCTATCTAAAAGAATCATATAACTTCTTCATCTGTGACGCGAAGAGAAAGAACTTACTTCAAGCTCTGAAAGAAAATTACACATTTTATTAACGTACTCGTTTTTATACAATTGATAAATATGGTGCACAGTAAAACTCAACAGTACCGTAGAAATATACGCCATATTTTAAGAATTTCTTTAAACATTCAGAAAAATCAGTTTATAAACGTCATTTATGTAGAATTTAATATACTATTTAAAAAAAAGAAAAACTAATAGTAAAGCAATTTTTAAATGATTCAAAATAATATTACGACTGTAATACACGCCTTTTAATAACGTCAGAACAGCAGGACATAAAATAATAAAATCGCTAAATGATATTGCTTGGAAAACAAGGTCAATAATTAATGAAATATTAATAAGTCAGGTGGAACTGGTTAAGCTGAAGCCGAGATATTCTTCGTTTGCGTATACTAAACTATTAGTAATTTTATGAAGCCAAAAGTTATTTACCGCAATCATTCATTTCTCCAAAATCGTGATCTTCGAAAAAAGATGAAAATTCAAGATTAATTTATTCGCTCTCTATGTATATTTATTTACATCTATATCTATCCTATTAAGGAACGTAAAAGAAATCTCGATAACATTTGAAACGGTTAATATCAGATTTTAAACCTCAAAATATGTATTGATTTACTTCGGATATCTATTTTCACGGGGACAGAAAGATCATTAGAGTTATTTTGAAAATGCTGCAAAACCTTTTTCTTCTGGCACTTTTGTTCAACTGCAGTACTTAATTCTCTCTTTTGCTTCACTGAAAGTACTTTTTTTTTAAACGAATGTCTGTGAAACTGTATACGAAATTGTATTAAAGCGTGTTAATATATACTGAATTGCAATTGTGATTAATCTGTTATTCATTCAGAAAATAAGAGAAAAATTACCACGTATAGTTCTAATGGTGACTTTATATTTCTTCTTCCCTAATGGGCTGCCTAGACAGGAGAGGGGCTATTGTCACTGGCTGCCATACCGAAAGGCCTAGATTCGAATCTCGGAGAAGGCATGGATGTAAAATTGTCTGTCCCTTCAACGGTGGCCGCGTATTAGGTGCCACCATAATTAAGTGATCAAAGCTTCTTGCCTTAATAGCGCCCAAACCTATAATGGCCAGTGCCCACCATTGGAAAACAATCTTTCCTAATGGAGTTGTAGATCAAACAATCATTTTAATTTAAATGGATGTAGAAAGAAAAGCAGACTTTTAAAGCTTTGAATATTTTATTCATTAAGCATTATTAATTATTACTTTTTCTGCTTCCTCTTATCATTTTACACTTTTTTTCCTACTGTTGCTATTTAATTGCGGTTTTTGTTGCTAGTTGTCATCTTTCTTTTTCTTTCAACCAGTACTGATACCGCAATGAAACCTCTCAAGAAACCTATCTCTAAAATTGTCCACCACTTTTTAGAGTAAAAAAAATATATGTCCTAAAGATTTCAGATTTTAACGATCGTCCAAAGGGGTCTGTTAAGGTTTTATACGCTCTCGCTGAGCTCGCAGTCTACCAGTCTGCTCTTGTGCTCACTCCTGCTAACAAATTATTTTTTTTTTGTCTTTTTAGCTTTATTATTAAGCGTCGTTTCTTCGCACTTACGCCATATGCAAATCAACACCAAAATTCCAAAAATTTTAATAACAGCATATGTTTAGAGTTCTTAGAATTCTCGATGCAGTGTTAAATAGTAGCATACAATTTTTTCTACTTTTTTTTCTCATTTCATTATATCAGTGTTCAGTTTTCTTAGTGAAACTCTTAGTCTCGCAAAACATTTTTTTTCTTTTTTTTACTAATATTTTGTCTGTTAACTTTATTTATTAAATAACACGTTCTTCGAACTTAAGCACATAAAATTCGATTCAACAGAAAAATTACAAAATATTTAAAAACATCATACCTTTAAAATTCCCTGCAGACAGTTTCGTGCGCTGGAGATAAAAATGTTTCATTCGTACAGTGGATACGTTTGTTACAGTACAGTGTAACAGATCGTACATTCGTACAGTGGATACAGATCGATACGTTTGTTAATCAAAAATTCATTATTCAAGTTTTACAAAGTATGAAATAAATAATAAAAAACTATATGTTATCACTATATAGAAATACTGAGTATTTTTTAATTAGACAGATCCTGAATTAAATGAATTTTTATTATTTAAATCAATTCGATTCAAAAATAGGAAATGAATATTTTGAACAACTGCATCTGTTGCTTTTAAATACCTTAGTTTATTAATCCACAACAGGCGGATTCAATTTGTGAGATAAATATCTTAAATTTTAACGAATACATACAGGTTCGAAGGAAAAGTGCAAGGACGCATTTATAGCGAACCGACGCAAAATCCCATTTCGAGACTAATAGCTGATTTGGGCTAAGCTGTACTGAACGTGGCTGATAATCATGTTCTCTAAAGCGACTTCCACAGAAGACAAAAATCCTCTGTAATCTCAAAAAGGTCATCCTAAATCATTCAACAAAACTATTACAACAAAAATTTGGTATTTGTTTAAATTCCTCCAAACAGTAAATGAATCCTAATAAAATTAACAACCTCGATTAAATGAACGTATTATTGTGAAAATAAGTGTTCTGTGATTTAAGCAATAATTCCTTTTTCATATTTTTCGGTAGACGCTCAAATTTTTCTGACATTTTGAATTTGAAACAGATATTTATATAATTAATCCTGATGTATTGATCATTTACTATTAAATTAAAGAATCGAAAGACACATTCAGAATCCTAGTTTCTATTAGTTATTACTTTATGAGAAGTGTATAAAATCAGATTATTTTAAATGGAAATATGAATTTATAAAATTTCAAAATATATAATAAAAGACTTCCAACTAATTCAATCTTTAAATTTGATTTTCCGCTTCAGCTCCTGATAACATACATGAATAAACAAAGTAACTGAATTCACATTGATTAGTATCTTATCCCTATTGTTTACGTAGCAAAATTCATTTATAAAAGAAAACGACTTTGATAAAATAAATAAACTATTCGAACGATTCGAACCTATAAATAAAGAATACAAAGGGAAACCTAGAATAACTTTTATCTCAAATTGTTCTTTGCTTAAATAAAAGTTAGAATACCTAGAAGAAAACATTAACAATTCAAAACTGTCTAATTTTGATATCAGTATGTTATTAATTACTTTCCTGTTCAACTTCTTCACTTATAGTTGCAAGGTTTTAGATGCCCTTGAATTCTGGCCAAAAGAATTCCTCTGTCTATGACGTCATTTACCACATACAAGGAACAAAACATTGAGGAAGCACCTCAGAAAATCAGACCAATAAACAGTATAACTCCTGCTGATGGCCAAAAAATGGCAGAATTCCTTCTCTATTAACTTTTCGTTATTATTTTTTATCAACTTTGAGTCCCGAGTTATTATTGTGTCTTTTGAACCAGAACAATAGACGAGTGGTCTTTGGGGTCGGATAGTTTTACAAGAATACGAAAAAGAAGCGAGCTAAAATAAATGAAGATAGGAGAAGAAAAACTACAAAAAATGTATTGTTTGTGGCAGAAATGTCAGGACAACGAAAACCGTAGATTTATAGATTTTCTCCTTTTGGTAAAAATGATTTGTTGATTTGCCTTTAATTTTTTTATTTCGGTGTATTGCTTTGAACTACTTCCAAAAAGTTGTGAATCTTGCAGAGAGTGGGTTGTATTGACTATTTGATGAAGAAAGTGAAAAAAAGGAGGAGTTCTTTGCAGAATCAATAAAAATAGGATATAATATTATTGAAAATTTGACATTCAGTAATTCAGGTTCATAAAATCGGAGAACATGTTTGCAATATTCAAATTTACCAGCAGATATAAAATAGAAGCAAGAATTATTTACGAAGTAATTAACATATTAGAGCTACATACTGAACTTTTTTGTCATATCTTCCTTGTTTACCATGAAGTAGAATTACTTTTGCTCTAAGATTTCTCAAAGATTTGTTTATTCGAATAATGCATATTATATAATATTGAAAATTAACAGTAATGCGGTACCTTGCCTTACTTGTCTGTTGTTTTTCAAAACACAAACACTTCATGTATTCGTTAGTGAAGGCCAAAGCCCATCCGTCACTTAGCCTTCTCATCACCTAGAACATTTTCCAAGATGCACAACAGGGGCCATCGATTTTATACTCACAAGAAGTTCCGTCCTAGTTTTGATGGAAAGTATGGGATGGGGCCGAGGATCTTCTATCCCTCTTTCCTTACCACCAAACTACTCGAGAGCGCTTTCGGCCGTGTACTTTGAATGCCACCATGACACACAAACATTATGCACTTACAAACATCCATACCTTCTCCATGTTTTAAACATGAATCAACTAGACAGCAACTGGAAGCACTAACCATTATACCAATCAGGATGTCGCTTCGAATTACGCATGTCTCGTCGAATGGAATCCCGTATAAAGAACCCAGCGTGGACCGAAAAATGTCCCACTTAAACGATTTCAATGCTGCATAGCAAACCTCACTTTATTACTTACAGCTCAGTTTCTTTTTTATGTTTTCGACACATTTAAAAGTAAAATAGATAGCTGTGTATGAACAAAACAATTGGAATAAGAGGACAAAACAAGGGGGAAATAAAAACATTTATTTCTTTATCCAATTGCAGATGAACTGCAAGCCCTTCTTGAGCTGGAAAAGAAGTTTCATCTGGTGAGGAGATTGAGAATGCAAGAGGTTCCATCCTTTTGCAATCATGAATGACATTTCTAAGAAGCATAACATTTTCAAGAATGAATGGCATTTTCAAGAAGTAAGAATGACATTTTAAAGAATGAATGATATTTTCAAGAATAAATTAATTTTCAAGAAGAAAAGACATTTTCAAGAAGTCAAAATGGAATTTCCAAGAAGGAATGACGTTTTCAAGAAGTGATGTTCAGGCCACAGTAAAACAGTGGCAGCCCAGTCAACCTGAAGCAAATAAAATGGTTGATCTGTTCAGTGACTACGACATACATTGTACCTCCTACTACTAGCAAAAGATAAGGTAAACTCAAAAGAAAGCAAACACAAAAAAATATAAGAATATGCTTCTACTGTTTAGATAACAGATTAAGATTATCCCGAAAATAATATATGGAAAACAGCATGATAAACGTCTTTGTAGAAGACTTGCTTTCGTTATGCGGGGTACAACTGTGACATTTTAATATCCTCTAAAGATGCATATAAATGCAATATTTATTATATTAGATAAATGTATAGTTTATCGACGATTTATTAATATAGATTCCGTTCGATGCTAAAATCTCAAATGTGAAAAATATTTGATTCTAGAAACCTCACTTAAATCTTTTGGAACGCGATTGATTTTAAGTAAAATCAAATTATGAATTCCATACAAAAATTCTCATGTTTTCATTTTAAAGAAAATACATCTGTTTGTTATCAAGTAGTTTTAAAATACCCATAGAAAAGTATGTAAATGAAAATATCAAAAATTGCAGATTCGTGACTTCGGTGCAGAGACAACAATATAAATTATTATTTTATTTAATAACTAATAAAATAGTTCTGTCAGTTTTACGAATGTTTCAAGATGCGTAAGATTAATGTTTTCAGCTCTTTTGGATCTTGTGATGTCTACCGTCTCATAACCGGTCTGTCTTATGAGCCTTTTGTTTCACTTGACTCTACTAATACAAGGTCGGCGAAATCTGTTCCTCCCCCCTTTTCTCCTTTAAACCACGGAATGCTCTTTGACGACGAACCCACACAATTGAGAACCCTGCATTAGAGAAATTCTCAATATTTTTCTTCTAGATAAAACTTTAAAAATAATTTTCAAAATTCAATCCACCATTTATTACAAATTATTGTAAATAAAAAAATCATAGCTAATTTTAGTTGGTTATTTAACTGATTATTTGAAATTTTTAAAGCTTAGAAAGTCTATATGCCTAATTCAAGGGATACCAACGCGGAGGTCTTTCTAAGGGAAACTGGATTTTCATTTTATTCAATTAATCGCGCAACACTCAGGGAAAACCAAGAAAATCAAATACAAGTATGTACGAAATACAAGTATTCAAAACTCTTAAAGCGCTCGGCCACTGGTGGCGTCTAAAGCTAAAGGAAGTTCTCTTTTTCACTTTTACAGAATGTGATACAAATCTGTCTTCCTCGTGGAACAAAATATTTATCTTGGTTAACATATTTATTTATCTTGCTTCACTTAAATCGATTATTACAATAGTGATTAGTTTCATTTTAACGTCAATATTTTGCGGCATGAAGGCATTCTAAATATTCTTCTGAATGCCCTCTCGAGCGGTTGGTGTTAGGAGAAGAGAGTGAGAAATATAAATAATGCAAAGCGGGAAATGTATAATCAGTACCATTTCAAAGTATCAGATAGGCTTTCAGGTCTTATTGTCTAAAAAAAAATAAAATCTAAAGCTCAAGAAACATATGACAGTAAATAACATTAAAAGAACTGAAAAGTGAAAGTCATACGCTTTTATAAAAAAATTCAAATTACTCAACAAAGCATGTGTTGGTCAAATTTTATTCCATTATTCAAAACAATTAAATTCCTTGATTTAAATCGAAGTGTTTTGTTTGCCTGCATTTCGCACAAAATGTAACCAGTTCTTTGATTTAAATTACATCAACGTCCTTATTTTAAAATGTGTCTGCTTCGTTGATTTAATCTGTCTAAAATTATTAATTTTACTTTTTAGTTTAAGTAGTGTGTGCAATCATAGGCTTTTATAATCATGTATAGTACAAAATTATACAAGATTTAGAAGTATTTTTAAATATAAGATAATTTATAATGCTTTATTACCCGATACTACACTACATAATTATTCAGAATTATGTATTTACTCAAAATGATTTTGTGCTTTAACTATCCTAAATTTTCCTTTTTAAAACTAATACCTTTTATATTACGTTTTAGTCAACGTAAACTACAGTACACAAATTTTAAACTACGTTAATTAAGGATGTGTTAGTAAATATGAATTTAATTTTTCATTCAAAATAAGAGTAGTTATTATTGCAGTTTTATAACAATAGTCGGCGTTTCAAAGTTTTAATGAGAGTATATTGCCTTCATCTAATGCTTACCAAACCTTTAAATTAACTAACGAATATTGTGTCTTGCCTATATAATTATTTCAAATTTCATGTTTTATTCTGCAGTTTCAGTACAGCCACTCATTTCTCAAATTTAATTTTCCAAGAGAAAATGAAATTTTTAGTTATAAACTCGTGGAAATATATAATAAATTTTTTAAAAAGTGGTTTCAGGTTTATTTATTTATTTATTTATCTTGCTTTGTTTTGTTTTAAGCATCATTGTCTTCGCACTTATGCCATGTACAATAATTCAACAGCAAAATTACAAACATTTTAAAAGCAGCATAGCAGTATACGTTTAGAATTCCATATGCAGCATTAAGTGTTCACATACATTTATCTGTTTTTTCGGTCTTTTCTCAGTTCATCATATCAGTATTTAGTTTTCTTAGCAAGACGCTTTACATTTTTTTCTTTTTATTATTGAAGTTTTGCGTGTTTACTTTATTTATTAAATATCATGATATTGGCGCTTACGTCATGTGAAATTCGGTTCAAGAGCAAAATCACAAAATATTTAAAAACAACCTATCTTTAGAATTTCCAATAGACAGTCTTGCAAGCTGGAGATAAAGTGTTTTATTCCGTACAGTTATGCCACTGTCGCTTCCAAATCGTCGAGTTTATTTGTAGAGACATTAGGTATTTTTTTTGGAACAAGAGAGACGAAAAATGTGCAACGCCTTCGCCGGGAATCGAACCACGGACCTCTGAAATACCGGCTCAGTGTGCTGACCATTACACCACGAAGGCACGCTAAGCCTGTGGGAGATATACCTTATATACTATGGAGATATCTATATACTCCCCTTTTTAAAGGGCGACTAGGGTTTTAGGGGACCTAGTCGCCAAATCCTGGGTGTGGAGAGTCATCATCCACAACCTTTTTTTTTAGTTCGGGCGCCACTGTAGAGACATTAGGTATTTTTTTTGGAACAAGAGAGACGAAAAATGTGCAACGCCTTCGCCGGGAATCGAACCACGGACCTCTGAAATACCGGCTCAGTGTGCTGACCATTACACCACGAAGGCACGCTAAGCCTGTGGGAGATATACCTTATATATTAATCAAAAATTTCTAAAAGTTTACAAAATATACAATAGATAATAAAACAAATTCGAAATTGAAAATCCGAATCTTTATGAAATACCCCGCTGTATTTCATAAAGATAGTATGGAGAACTACGTTATTCAAAATTTCATGGCTCTAGGTACAGTCTTTTTTTTTCACAGTGCGAGAAACATGCATACATTCATGCAGGTTGTTCATTATGTAATTTCTTTAAATGTAATACAGAGCTATAATATTTGATGGCAAAAATTTGAAAAGTGATACGCCATTTATAGTGACTCAACCCAAAGTGGGCTAATAATAAATTTTATTTTGGAAATACCAAATTATAGAAAGATATTGAAAAGCCAATGAAAAAAGTTTATAATGAATGATAATTAGATTTTCATAGTGAAAGTTAATCCTATGACAACATACTCACCATTTATTGATATTTAAATCATTTTGAAATCATGCCGTAATGATTAATTTTTATAAAAGTGGTTAGTTTTATTTTCTTTCTTATTTAATGCATGCATAAACATATTTGTACTTTAAATACAAGTTTTGATTTCTTAATTAAATAAATGTGAACGTATTTAAATAAGGAACAAATTGAATAATTAATTTTTTTTTTAAATTTGAATTGAAATTATGTTGATAAAATAATGGCATACAAAGTCAATTAATATTCTTCACAGTAGTATACTTGTTGAGTTTTCATCAAATTTATTTCAAATAAAAAGTATATACGTATATATGAATTTCATTCTTTTCTTTCAATAACAGAAAACTTCTGAGGAGAAAATTTATTAAAAGAACCATTTTATTTGATTTAATAAATTATTTTATTGACTATTATTAGTAATTATTAGTAAATTATGTTATTAGTAAGTAACATAACTTTTACTGATCCACCTGATATATATAAGTTGGTTAAAATGCTCTTGATTTCTTAAAATATTAATTAAATTCGAACCGATTAGAATAAATTTATTATCACCTCTGTAAGAACTACTAATCATGCATAAGTTCTTATGCTTTATGGGTTGTAAATGAAAGAACTTGCTCATACTTATTTATCAAAAGTTTAAAATTTCCTCTTCAGGCTCTTCAAAAGAAATCTTTTTCATAAAAAGGACTTATTTCCTAGAATGTGGTTTTTACTGCATGTCTAGTACACACTATCTACGAGCAGATGGAACGCAGTGTTAAGAAATTCAAAACTTAAAAGTCCGAAACTTAATCACAAATCATTAAATTACGAGATACAAATAATTAATTACACCAATAAATTAATATTAAGCAGCATCGAAATTCTGATTCCTCGCGATTAAAGAGGTAATACCAAATTCTTTTTCCAGAGACGAGTTTTGGAAACAGGCTGTGCCATCTATCGGCGACTTTGTTAACTACTTTCGAATATTAAAAGTCCGCTAGTTCTCTAAGATAGATTAAACTGAAGAAATATTTCAAAGATAATCAGCTTAAGACTGGAAATGATAATATTATAAATCTTTTAACTCAGATATTTCATTTTTGAGCAATAAAGATGACAAAAATGTTTTATGTAGAAATCAGTTAATTTTCTTTACGTAACATTTTTATCCAATAGAATGCATTTAATGTTATCTCGTGAAGGTGGTATCAAATAAACATTGATGTCATCTATAAGTATGAAATACATATGTATAACATTTAAGTATTCTGCATTAGCTTTAGACTGCTTTTAATGTAAATTATGGTCATGTAATTCTGAAACTTTAATAATTCTGAAAGCGAAGGATAAATAATTCTTGTTATGATATTAATATGAAAAGTAAGAAAATCTATTACATGCAATATATATTGGCATTTTGAATATTTTTAATGTACATAAGCCTCTTTAAGCCCTTTGCTACATTTTAAAAACAGATTTCTGCCCTTATATGCTTTCCTATACTCGCCAAATGTGAGCGATGTGCTAAATTCTTTAGTTTTTCTCCATTCATCGTCATGGGTATATGCCTCGTGCACCTCTACATCAGTCTATTACACACTGTGATCAAGTGAATCACTAGTTTTTCATTAAAAATCATGAAGAACATTAATTTATTTTACTCAAATTTAATAGAGCTAATTTTTGAAAAAATTAGAAATCGAAATAAAACAGTCGTTCAAAGAAAGCCATGTATTACTAATCGTATTTTTCAATAAAATTTAAACTTTTTCATTGCATTTATGATTACAACAATTTTAAATTAGACTTCACTATGTTTCCGCACTTAAATTTTAATTTTTTTATAATGACACATTAATAAGTGAGGTGTTTGAAGTAGTACAAGTTAGAATAAACTTGACAATTCAACAGAAGCTCATTCTACCTACCGATCATTATAGTGATCACGACAGTACAAGCAACAGTGTAAAAAAATCTGCATTGATGAGAGTATATGAAATCCACTTTTAATTACGTCAACCATTCGTTATGACATCCTTTTCTATAAGCTGCAAGAGGTCGTTATAACAAGCTTGAAATTTAGTAGAAAGCTGAAGAAAATCATCTAAATCATATGAAATAATCTGAAATGCATTTATCTTCACATATTTAAATGCGTTACATGGTACAGATTTTCATAAATTGATTAACGAAGTTTAAACTCCTTGGTTCGAAGTTAAAATGGAGATAACGAAGAAGAGAGGGCGTAATTATATAATTTACGGTGAAGAAGAGATAAAATGTCACAAATTAATCTAATTTTGGATTTAATTCTGTGTCTTATCTTATATTATAAGTAATATTTGCAGTTTCAAGTTTTTCTCATTTACGACGGGCCCCTTAAATCCCAATTTGACGAAATCACCAAGCCTGACAATTTCCTGCACTGTATTGCATTTTCCTTAGAAAATTATCTACGAAACCATCTTTATTGCACCTGTAAATTAATTAAGGCTTGCCTTAAAGACTTGTAGAGACACTAGGTATTTTTGAAAGCAGGAGACATGAAAAATGAGCATTGCCCTCGCCGGGACTCGAACCGCGGACCTCTCGAATACGAGCCGAGCGTGCTGACCATTACACCACGAAGGCATGCTAAAAGGCGTTAGAAATACCTTTTAAACTTACCTATCCCTTCTAATTAAATAAAATAGAAATAAGCTAAAATGAATAAAAAAAGCTAAAATAAATATATAAAAGATTATTTTTAGATCTATACCCCAGAGAGACGTGTAACTAAAATCATTTTATTGCGTTTCGTCATTGATTTTCTTTTTCATTTGCCTTTTTTTAGTTTGATTTAATGTCTTACTTTATTAAAATTTTAAGAAAAGTTATGAGATGCAAGAACTTAAATATGCATTAGTTACCTATTTTCTACCCTTTTCTATTCTTTTAAAACTGCTACAGTTGTTTATTTCCAAATTCTTAGCAGAACACTATTTCTAAGCTCTCCAGTGCTTTGTAATTGATGCTAATGTTATTAATACGAAATTAAATTAAAGCAGAAAAAATTCAGATTCTAATCTTCATGCTTTTACTGTACAAGTAAATGATTGTCTCCCATTAAAACAATTATTTTCCCAAATAGGTAATTAATTACCAACAAAAGAAAATTAAACACGTCTTTTTTTGCAACAATCATATTCTCCGGAAAGTAAATTTGTCGGGTATACAATATTTTCAGCCAGCTTTAGAAAAGCAAATTGATCCTGTTCAACCTTTCATAGACCTAAATGGCGTAGAACGAAGAAGCAACTGCTTTAATACTTAATTTATAATTCATATAAAAATATAAGAGCAAAAATAATAAATTTCCATCTTCTAGAGTTGGAAAGACAATGAACACAAACGCAGAAGTGGCAGAAAATTTTCCCGTTCTGATTTAATTTTCCATTTATAGTATATCACTAGGTTGCCATTGACAGAAACGTGTTTTCAAAAGTGAGGGGGGGAATTGTTGAATTTTAAAACGCTGTTCCTACGTCAGCCTGCACTCCTTTAACATCTCAAAATAATTTTATTAATAGTAAAGCACATTTAATAAAGTACAAATAAATTGTTGTTATTGTTGTTGCTACTAATGATCAGTTGTCTGACTTATAATCAGTCCAAGCCCTAGAAATTCCCCGTGGCAAGGAGCGCAAGATTACAGCGATTTAGCTCAGTTCCGCCCCCAGTTTTGATGGAGAGCACCCGGGGGGGGCGGAAGAGTCCGAGGGTCTCCCACCCCTCTTCCCCTACCATCAGCCTCTCCAGAATACAAATAAATAAATAGATAAATAAACCAGTATTTTTGCCACTTCTAAAAAGCATATGTGACACAAACCTTCAGTTAAAAATAAATATCTTAAAATATCCCTTAAAGAAATGAGCAGTCTAAACGATAGGATAAAAACTGCCTAATCTCGTGAAGTAAGAGATTTTGCATCAGGTTTTAGCAACATTTCTAGTCTTTGTTTATATTCCAATCTAATATTACGTACTGTTTTGCAGATGGCTCAATTATAGGATGTTGGCTTCCTGTTCGGATTTCCGATGTTCAGCACATAGCCATAAACAGCCGATCTACAGGAATGTTACAAATGGAAACAAACGGAAACTACAGGAATGTTTCATACGGCAACTACGAAGCAGAGCTGACTACCACCGCTGCCTCGTCTTTGCTGATGTCTTGGAACTGTAAAGTCCTATCTAAAGACCAAGATAGCCCGTAACAGGCAGTTGGAAGATTACTTTATTTTGTGATATCGTGTGACATTTATCTGATTAATAAATTAAAGATGGTCTCATTTAGTAGGCTAGCACAAAAATGAACTATTCAATAAAACGATATTACCATAAGGTGCATCAACATAAACCGAACCGGACGTGGGAGACTTCCCTTGTTTTGGATTCAGTTTATTTTCCGCGTTTATTTTAGTTTATTTATAATAGGGCTTATAAGGTTTAAATGTTTTTCACTGTTGAAAAATGTGGATAACCTTTCGGTAGACGTTAAGCGACTTATCGCTTACTCTAAAAAATTAAGTACAGAAACACGCAAAGGAAATAAAAGACACTTTTATTTCAAACTAATAAGACGAAGAGAAGGCACTCCTGGTCTTACATAAGACCAATATATTTACGGCCACAAACGCAACCTAGAAATTCAAATGTAAAACTAAATTTAAATACCTAACAACCAAAGGCTACACAGAGATATTTACGTGACGTTGGTTCGGAATTCAACTGTGTGACTTTAAGCTATTGGCAAGTAGCAACGTCGAAGACGAGAACTAGCAAAATCTAGAATGGCAGAATTAGTGACCTGACCTTCAAGGGGTAAAACACCTTCTGAACTTAACAATCTCAAACCCTCACTTAAATACATGCTAGCTAATTTGCATTCTGGAAGAAAAAAAGGAAAGAGAGAAGGGACTGTAAAGATTCCAAATATAAACTAACTGGTTATATAAACTAAATAAACCTTATAAGCTAAAATAAAATGCTAAAATCTTAACAATCAAAGGGAATTTATCTTTACAGCTGTATACTAATGCCATAATAGGGAATTCAATTGCATAGAAACTTCATTAACGAAGGAAGATAGGTGTGTACAAGCAAAAGTTATCATATGCATTAAAGCAATATACGACTTAAACAAATTAAACAAAGAATCGAAATGTTTTAGCACTGTCCGCTAGCTATTTCGTCATTCAAGAAGTATGATATCCTACTCCCTTTGTGTTAAAAAAGTATAACAATATATTTTAGTATACAAGATTCATATTTTTGTAAAAGTTTTATTTTGGTATTAGAAAGAGATTAAAATTTTCATATAACGGAACTTCATTTATAACGAAAGAGCTACTGGTATTTCCATTTCATCTAGAAAACGTTAAAAAATTAATCTTTTCCATCGAAGTTTTAAAAAGAACTTTGCAATTGCCGTTTAAAGGCTGCGAAATAGTCCACGCTATATCATTTTTATTAATACGTCTTCTTCTGGTAAAAAATAACCAAAATGGGAGCTAGAATGTTACAATGTATTGCCTAACAACCAGGAGCCCCATCAAAATAGTACTGAACAAGCGCAAGCAGTTTTCACTGGAGTACGAGACGATGCCGAAAACATTATTCATGATACCCCATACATCATGCAACTTGTCTGAGCTTCAAACCGTCGCTTTATCTGCATATGCTGTCTGCAGCGAAGGAAATACATGGAATAAAAACGTATAAAACTGAATCGAAACAGGAGTTCTATACTGGATTCAATCTTTTTTCCCTTCTCAGGCAGATTATCATTTTCCACTTTTTCAAAAAAGGGGTTGAAATCAGTGACTGATCGTTTCCCCATGACTCGAGCAGTCAGATGATATCGTCGATAGAGATCCGACGATTGCAAGCTATAACCGCATATTTTTTCCCAACTTTTTTTTATTGGAAGGAATCTTTTTGATAAATTTTGGAGAATGGTTTTCGACTGAAATCTGCGGTTCCAATCCACCATTTTTTCCTACCCATCATCTGAAAAAGTAGATAGTATGAAATATGGGTGACTGGTCATTTTTTTTCCAACAGTAAAAGATCCTTCACCGATCGCAATGTACGGAGTTCATGATTCCTAAAAGAGCAACTGATTGTTTATTGATTATTTCTTCGGAAATAATTTTAGTAAATGCTATATAAATCCTAAACGTTAATTTTAAATACGTTCTTGACATACAAGGGGACGTACGGCAAATAACAGAACTGTGCATTTAATGGCGCTGTATTTCATTAAGATAGAATTGCAGTTTCAAAAATTAAGTGCCGATTTAATATTCCACTATCCTTATAATGATTAATAATTTAATCTGATTTCTCCACAGCATGCTCCGCCGCAAAAATAACGACGTCCTTCTCCACCGCTTGTTCCCAGGTTAATTTTTTTATGTTCAAATTCAATTAAAATTATACCTACTATTTATCATTAAAATAATAATTAATATTTATAATTAAAATAATTTAAATAAATAACAATTATGGCCTTTACATTTTTTATATTTGTATAGCGCAAGAGCATTGTGCCAAAGGAAAATTTCATTAAGTCATATTATTGCCATATACCAAAATTATAATTAACGAAAAACATAAGATTGATGTCATTTCTAGCATAGAAGCTATCTTAAAACAACTAAATTCGGAAATGGGCATGTTTTATGACGTCATTTCCACTAAAATAACCCTCAGAAAACAACTACACTCTAGGTAGGGCGTAGGTCGCGACGTCACTCCCACTGAAGAAGCAGGAACAAACAACTGAAATGTTTCAGAACTCAGAATCAACGGGAGGAAAACACCTCAACTTTTCCAGAAGTCAGAACAGTATTCTAAACCGTAAACGGCCCTGTAAAATGCACTCGCTTTTAAAATGCTTGAGAAAAAATATGCTTGTAACTGTCTCTGGAGGAAAATTGGAGAATGTTATAAGATATTTTTCCCTCCTTTCTGCATGCCTTCGTAGTGTAACGGTAGCACACTCGGCGCGTATTCGAGTCGTGGGAAGAGTACTGCTCATTTCTTCAGTTTCCTGATATTGAAAAATTCGACGTTACTCTACAGTAGCGCCCGAACTAAAAGAGTGGTGGATGATGATTCTTCACCACCAGGATTCGGCGAATGAGTCCTCTAATCCCCAGTCTCCCTTTAAAAAGGGGAGCATGTAAGATATTTTCTAGCACCTTTCAGCATGGCTTAGTGGTGTAATGGTTAGCACACTCGGCGCGCATTTTAGAGGTCCGGGTTCGATCTCGGAGACATCATTGCTCATTTTTTACATCTCCTACTTCAAAATAACCTAATGGCTCTACAAGGTATCAAATCTAATTCTGCAGTGAACAGAGATAGAAGGAAGTTGCTTACTACAAGCTAAATAAAACTGTATTTATCTAACTATAGTGAACTGCTATTTAAAAGGGAAGGTAAAGAAGAAAACTATCAATTAGATAATATTGAAGAGAAAATGTATCACATAAGATATTTAGAATATATCTTAAATTAATTTAGAGTGCATTGCTGTAATAAAAACACTGTTACGGACGAGTTTCTGAATTATAAGATGTTATTTCTGTCTTATGCGATAGATACTATACTTGTTTGCAAAATTTGTCTCAAGCAATCGAAGTATATAAGTCTATAAACTTGCTTCACTTCCGTGTTCAGTTTTGCTCAAACATGTCCCAGTACAGAACCTCTGGAGTCACTCCAATATTCGAATGTCTAGGTTCTAAAATCAATGGCGTGATGCCATGTTATCCCTGTATTTGAAGAGTTAAGCTATAAAAGAAATGTTCTTATGTGTTGAAATTAGGTTTGACTGAGCCCTAAGGCACACTACCTAGAATAGTGGTTTTTAAATTTTATTGCTCATTCCCACTTTCTCATTACGTGTCAGAGTACCATTACTCCTCCCCCCCAAGGTTTTTTTAAATGCTGTTCATCCCAAATAATTGTTGACCAAAGTAACTACTAAAAGTTTTTATTTTAATATCCCTGAAAGACACATATAACTTTAACGTTTACTATATTTAATAAATAATGCAACGGATGTCATAACACATAAATGCTGATTATGCCTCCTAATGCATTTCCGAATGGCGATTCAGAGCAATTGCACTATAATGAGCAACTTTCAATTGACCACTTTTTCTTGTCTCATTCATTGCAGAATTAAACGTGAAATTTCCTTTGCGTTTCCTCTAAAGAGGCCGCAGTTTATTCTACTCCATAGGGCATACTCACTTGACCAGAAATTAGCCTGCCAATTATTCAGAAACCATTCATTCCGAAAAAAAACAGGTACTTACTATCTTTTCTTTGAAACCCGTATAAATACAGGTAGAAATGATTTTATTAATTGCATGAATAATTCAGTGTTTGTAGGGTTCTACTGTAATTGGAAACTTGTAATAAAGTTAGAAGGTATAGTTTCTATTAGTAAAAACTAACTTAGCATTCTTTATCGACTTCAGACGACTTATTCCTAAGAGAGTAAAGCACAGAAATTTTTAAAGCGTGTAAAATAACTTTTTATTTTAAACTTAAGAAGATGAATAGAAGGCACTGCTGGTGCTTATAAAATCCGCCAGTACTAAAGGCGAGAAAACTCAGTAGAGATTCAAAACTAATCTAATTTAAATGCTAACTCTGTGTACCTAAAGGTTACACTGAATAATTTAGTTGCGAAGTTGGCTATGAATTCACCGGCGTAAACGTAAACTATCGACAAGTAGCAACGCCGGAGACAACAGGAACTCCCATCTAGAATAGCAAACTAAAAATGTGGCCTTCAAACGTCAGAACACGCTCTGTTTAAACAATCTCAAATCTTCAGTTATATAGACCCGATCAAATTTGCATTCTGACGGGAAATTGGAAGTAGAAAAGTAACAGTAAAGATTCTGAGCATAAAATAATTGGGAAAGCAAATTAAAATAAACCTCACAAATGTCCTGCAGGCCTTATTAGACTGACAGAGAGTCCCAAACGCTGAAAGAGGTTAACATAGCATTTTTATTTAATCTTGTATTGAACAAAACAGGCACATTTTGTAATACAAACAAAACTTTCACTACTTGTGGAAATCTAAATTATCATAAGAAAAGTTAAATTGAAATACAGACAACGTATTCTAAGTTAACACATAAAGTAGATTACTTAGACTGGCTCTGATAATTATTGGCGCGTATTTTAAAACATTGGCTAGCAAAACGTCAAAGCCGGAATGTAACTTTAAGAAGAGCTGGAGACAGTAAATAATAGCAAGACATGCCTGCGAGGGAGAAGTATAGTAGATTTAAATCATAATACCTAGTTAATTAACATAAAATTCCTTACATGTTATAAAAATTATCAATTAGATATATGCAACTTATATCTACTAAACATATTTAAATATATATAGATAGATATTTATCTTAAATCTTTCAGTTTGTTACTGTGATGTACAATGAAACGTTATAATCTAAAAGAAAACTTAAAAAATCTTACCTATTTTGAAAATCAGACCTCAGAATAGGCAATTCATAAACAGCGTGAAAAATTATGCCTATGTAGCGTAACGTAAATCCCAATAGTATAAAGTGAGCCCAAAAAGGAAAACGGAATTCCATTTATGCCTCTAAAATAAAAAAAGCAGAAAGCGTGAAAAAAAATAATTGTTGAACAAACGTACTTCGTAAAACTGATCCAAGATAAATTCAGAATAATTCCTCGAAGATTTATGAGGTATTTTCTGCCTCCTTTCCCCATGCCTTCCCGGTATAATTGGAAGCATTCTCGATGTGTATTCGAGAGATCCAAGGTTCGAGTCCTGGCGAGGGCATTGCTTATTTTTCACGTCTCCTGCCTAAAAAAGTCTTAATGACTTAACAATGGCATGCGAACTAAAATGTGTTTGATGATAATTGGTCACCACTAAAATTTGAACATTGGGTCCCCTCATCCTCACTTGATCATTAAAGGGGGAAGTATATAAGGTATTTCCCCCTTCCTTTCCACATGCCTTCATGAAAATTGAAAGCATACTCGACGATTTCCAGGGTTTGAGACTTGGCGAGGTTAATGTTCATTTCTCATATCTTCTGCTTCAGAAAACATTTATGACTCTACAGATTTAAAAGAACCTTATTTTGACAAGACTATGATCAACAAACAATACTTGAAAATATTTAAGAGTAATAATGTTTCACAGCTCAAAATTGATTTAAGCTAAATATTTGAAAGATATTTGCGTAAAGGAGAGGTGACTCTGTAGAGGGTTTTCTAAGGGAAATTAGAGCGCTGATCTATCAAATTGAATCAAACTGGGTATGGAAACGGAGTATTTTAAGCTAAATTCTGGCTCCGTGCAGGAGTTGATAGTCTTATCGCCCGGTTTAACGAGATAATACGTAAGTCTTAATTGCGTAAATATTAATTCGTAAGTACCTCATCTTCTTCTAGATTCTTCCTTCAGGTGAGACATTTAGGACCTACACAATCGTGAGCAACTCTTATAAACTGAAAAACTCACGGAAACACAAAACGCATCCGATTTTGGAAACTCGAAAGGGCATCAATATCCATTGTGACAACATCAAACTGAATGTTGTCTAAACAATGTTGTACAAAGTGAAGGATTTAAAATAGAAGCTCCTTTAAAAACATCATTTTGTTTTTATTTTTCTTCATATTTTTACTTGTTCCGGTGTCTGCAGAATAATTTGATCGCCAAGAAATGTGATTCCATGGAAGCTGTAAAGTATTACCTCATTACTTTGTAAAGTTCTACTGTCTATCTGTTGTGTAGAATCTTGAGAAATAGCGATAACACCGGAGAAGGGTTAAAACTGTCCTTTGTTAAACTCTTTCAATTATTTACAATGCCTCAACTTGACGCTAACATACTACGCATTCAAGAAGTTCACAAATAGTAGAATTACACTACAGGACTCACAAAATCCTGTATCCTACAGCGCGTAGGTGAGTCTAGTGGCAGCAAAATAATAACGATTAAGCCACGTCTAACCAGCAGTAACTGCTAAGCGGAAGTTTACGTATAAGCACGCACGGAAATTTCCCGGACTCTCTCTCTCCACTGGAACGTCGATATTTAACATATTCTCCCACTGGTAGAATTTGCATTTCTTACGCGCGCTACCAAATTTAAATATTCTGGCACTGACAATTAGGGGAATGAAGGCTTATAGGAAAGTAACTTAAAATTAAATTTAACTGGTTATTTAAAATAAATATAAATCCCTACAACTTACTTACTTTCCTTTTCTTAATTTTTATAAAGAAGGATCAGCAAACTTGGAAGCGTTAGAAAACATACCAGAAAATGATAGTTATTAGCATAAACAAAGAAACCTTTTTAAATGTAATAGCTAGAGTTTTTGGACTATTATAATCACCCAATATAAAAAAATCTTGAAAGTTTTGTACAACATCTTAGCTATTTTCCACCGCCCTCAAGGTTACAGAAAGAGTACTTAAATCAGTACTACTCAGTCTTTTTTTATTCCAGCGGACCTTTCACAGACGCAAAAATATAATCCTCTCTTAAAAAACATGGTAGAACAAGATTTTCCATTAACAGAGTTTACAATGAGCTGAGCCGAAATTTAACCAAATATTACTGGCTTTCACCCGCACAGCTTGAATTTGATATCAATGATCATATCACTGACTCTTTGCATATTATTGTGGGATAGTAAATTGCAGCAATCTATTTCTCAATTGCTCAATGCTCTCTCGTTATAATTTGATTATTGACCAATACTGTTGCCTGAGCTCGGGTTCGTAATGGTCTGAATGCACACAGAACCGATGATTGTTAGAAACAAGCCTCATTTGTTATCTTTCTTTCATAGTTGGTCATTGTGGGAACACCTGACCTTTATTGTAGTTTGTTGATGTTCTATGCATTTTGAAAAATAAACACTGACGCTCTGGAATATTAGATGTAAAGTTATTTTATTTTAAGTTTATTAGGAGAATGGAGAACGATTAGTTCTGGCAAATCTTGAACAATTGCTGAGGACGGACGTGATCGGTAAAAGAATCCAAGGTAGTTTTATTAGCTTTATCGACTTTAATTTTATTTGATTTTATTGAATTTATCTGATTGAAATCGAATCGTTAATTGAGAAAAGAAAACTTGTCAAAGCGTTATTTACGAAAACAATTAATGCAATTTTTCAGGAATTAGAAAAGGAAATTCCTGACGAAACATCTGTGAAAACGAAACTTGTTACTTTAGAATGTTTAGCTGTTGTACTTAATACATTTGATACTCAAATATTAAATTCGGAATTTTCTTCGAATGATCAGTTTGAAAATGAATGGGCAAAAGTTGAAGAATACAAAGAAAAATTAGATTTGATACGAGTAGAAACGGAATTATTTTTCAGTCGCCAAACGACGCAGTCCATTGGCAGTGTGCCGCCGAATTCGAACAAACGGAAACTGAAATTATTCAAAATAGAGTTAAAACAATGCGGTGGCGAAATTAAAGATTGGTTACCGATTTGGGGACAATTTCGGCGAATACACGAAGATAAAGAAATTCAAAACGAGGACAAGATGCATTATCTCGTTCAAGCCACCGTACCCGGTAAGAGAATGCGTGATATTGTAAACAACTTTCCTGAAACTGCCGAAAATTATGAACAGGTTATAGAAAGCTTAAGAAATAAGTTCGGCAGGGAAGAATTGTTGGTCGAATTCTATATTCGGGAAGTATTAGGTCTGATTATTAAAAATGTAACTGATCAAAGGGGAAAATGCAGTATTTCAGAATTATATGATAAGTTAGAGTCGTATTTACGTTCGTTGGAGTTAATAGGAATGACAAGGGACAAATACGCTGAAATGCTGTTTCCGCTCCTGTAATCCTGCATTCCCGAGGAAATTTTACGAGCTTGGCTTAGAAATTATGCATCAATATCTACAGCAGAAAATTCACACTCTGAGAAATTGAAACAATTATTATTGTTTTTGAAGAATGAAGTGGAAGAAGAACAGAGAATCTCTTTGGCGAAAGCTGGGTTTAAATTAATTGATTCGGGTGCAAAGAAAGAAAGTAGAAGGGATAAAGATACCAAGGTGAACATTTCGTGCCTACAGCGACTGATTTATTCTCAGGCCATAATAAAGAAACCAATTATGAAAAAAAAATTCTTGCATATTTTGTGAGAAAAATCATGAAAGTCGAGATTGCTTTGTTGCTCAGAAGATAACTCTGAAACAGAAAAATGATGAAATTAAGAAAAAGAAGGGTTGCTTCTTCTGCCTCAAAATATGACACACGGCCAAGCAATGCAAGACAAATATACGATGCTTGATATTCTCGAAAAGACATTGGGGTGTCATGTGTCCGGACTGGCACACCAATCAAAAGAGCAATGATGCTGAAAAGAATAAAGAAGAGGAAACGCAAACAAAAGACAGAAGACAGTAAGGGCACTTATCGACATAGGATTGCAACGTTCATATATATTAAAGGAGACTGCTGTAGACATAGGGTGCCAAGCAACTAGATCTGAATCTTTAACTCATGCACTTTTTGGAGGCGTAACAACAAGGAGAGAAATTCACAAACGCTATGAACTGAACGTTAGAAGCCTAAAAGGTGATTTTTCTAGACAACTAATCTTGTTGGAACAGTCGAAGATTTGTGACCCAGTAGTCAGTTGACAGCCTGGACCATGGATAGAACATCTAAAGTAGAGAAATATCCACACATCTGATGTAGGAAGAAGAGATTTGAAAATAGAAGTTCTTATTGGAGCTGACGTTTCAGGTGCACTGTTAACCGAAAGAATTCAGAAATTAGAAAATGGGCTGACTGCTGTGGAATCACTACTTGGATGGACAACTATGGGAAAGATAAATAGTTACGTTTCAGAAAGAAACTCCATTGTCCATGTCATCAACAATAACGTCCATGCTTATTCATAGCAGTGACATAGAAAACTTGTGGAAGCTAGAAGCTAAGGAAAGATGCTAAAGAAAATAAAACTGATTCAGAGTTAGAAGAAGCAGTGTGGGATCAATTTCACAAGACTTTGAAGAGGGTGGACGATCGATACAAAGTCAGTTTACCTTGGATTAACGATAAAGAAGCTTTACCAAGCAACAGAGAAATTGCTGAAAAACGATTGGTTTCCACGACAAAGAAGGTTATGTTGAAAGATAAATTTGAAAAATGCAGTGCAGTGTTCGAAGAGTGTCTCGAATCTGGAGTAATAGAAGAAGTACCAGAAGAAGAGGAAAGAGTTAAAAATCATTGTCTTCCCCACAGACCGGTCTTCAAAGATAACTGTACAACAGCAGTAAAACCTATATTTGATGCATCATGCAAGCAAAAGGATTTCCTTTCACTTAACGACTGCCTAGCAAAAGGACAAAATTTAATTGAATTGATACTTAGATTGCTTCTTGAATTTAGGCAAGGAAAAATAGGAATTATCTCATATATTAGAAAAGCTCTTCTTCAAATATCTATTCAAAGAAATGATCGTCATTTCTTAAGATTCCTATGGTGCAAAAACTCGGAACAAAAGGAAATAAGAAAATTTCGCCATTGCAGAGTAGTCTTCGGAGTAAAAATGCAGTCCATTTCTTTTAGGAGCAGTGATCAACTCTCATTTGGACGAATGTGAACCTTCTTTGAAGGAAGTGGCTACAAAATTGAAAAATTCCTTCTATGTTGACAACTGTGTCACTTTAGTGAATTCGAATGAAGAAGCAGAATATTTTACTGTAAAATCAACTCAGTTAATGGCAAGTGCTAACTTTGACTTAAGAAGGTAAGAATAAACAGAACTGAGCAGTGAAAAATCTACAATTAGCAAGCCATTGAAAGTACTTGGTCTTCTGTGGATAAATATGAAGATTCATTGTTTTGTGACATCTCTAATATCGATTTGGTTGATCTCTCAGTGACAAGACGACACTTACTATCAATTGTGCAGAGAGTTTTTGACCCGACAGGTTTCAACTGCCCTTTTACACTCCTTCCAAACCTATACTTGCAAAAGAGCTGGGAAACTAAACTGAGCTGGGATTCAGAGCTACCAGAAGATATCAAACGAAAATTCTTGAAGTGGCTCAAGGAGTTATCTCATTATCATCCATGAAGATTCCCAGACTACTCTCACTGACAGAAGGACAAACTTTTAGTTTCCATATGTTTGCTGATGCTTCACAAGGATCGTATGCAAGTGCAGCATATTTGAGAAGTTAAAATAAAGAAATCAAAGTGACTCTAGTGCAAGCCAAATCACGAGTACTTCCCTTGAAAAAAATAAGTGTAAAACGACTTGAATTGCTTGCTTGTCTTATTGCAGTGCGATTAGCCTCATTTGTCAAGAATCTTAAGGTCGAAATTTCAAAGGAATATTACTGGACCGATTCTTCTACATCACTATTCTGGATAAAGAACATAGACGTTTGAAGCGCTTTTGTGAATAATAGAGTTTCAGAAATTAGAATCCTATCGGACCGTGAAAATTGGCACCATGTGCCAGGTGCAGGAAACTCAGCCGGTATGCCATCAAGAGGATGTTTTGTGAAGAAACTTATTGAATCAAGATGGTGGGAAGGCCCACCTTGGTTGAAACTGATGGAAGAAGAATGGTCTCATTCTATCCCATTCGATAATAAAGAAGAGGTTAATACTGAAAAACGTAAAGCAGTTATAGTTTCGCTAAGCAATGTTGGTGATATGTCTTCTCAATTCTTTGGATATTTTTCGAAGTATTCATAGGAAATACTTCGAAGATTCATAGGAAATACCAGATAGAGGAAAGAAGAAAGAGAAGCAGGAGAGTTAAAAGTTTATGAATTGACAAGAGCTGAGAAATCTATTGTGAATATTATTCATCATCTGATGATATTAAGAGGCTGAAGTCAATTAGTGTGTTCAAGGATGACGAAGGCATTTTACGTGTCAAGTCTAGGTTTATCAGGACTGAGTGTTCTGTGCATGTTCTTTGGAAACATGGTGAAGTACTTACAAGGGTCCTTGGTCTCAAGTCCTGAACTGGAACAGGGAGGGAAAATACGCTATGTTCTGGTGTAGCTATTGTGCTGGAGAATAACTGCACGTGAAAGGGATTTGAAATCCTCTTTTATTAAATCACTATTATTTACACACTTCCCAACTCGAGAGAGGTACAGAAAGTAAAAGACCACACTTGGGCATAACTTAACAAATCAAATAATTTAACTAAACCTAAATAGAAATTAAATTAAACTTTGCTCGCAGAGCAGATTCGCGGAGTTTGGCCTCTAACTAACTGGTGCGTAGCAAGAAATACTAATACTATCGCACTTCAATTTATTTCAATATGCAATCACGTAGTAAACACTATGGCTTATAATTTTAGCTGCTAGCTGGTCAGGCGAACGTCGAGCAGACTGACCGTGATCTGAGACTAAAGCTCTCTCACACTAAGAGGTTTCTACCTCTGGTTTAAATAGTACTTGGCTGTACTTCAAAATTAGCATAAGCTGAAAACGCGCGCTTCTTCTGGCGGGAAGTTGAAACAGAGAAGAGATAGAAAGGTTTAAATTAAAATAAAACTTGGTTAATTTAACTAAAACCTTACAGGTTGACTGAACGAAAGGACCATGAAAATTTTATTTATCCAATGTTACTTCCGAAGAATCATAAGACTGTGGAAAAACTGATAACTGATAAGCATCTGTCTATGTCTCATGCAGGAATTCACGTAGCGATGTCCACACTTAGAGAGACGTTTTGGAGCTACGATTCGAAAAGCTTCGTATGCCTGTCTCAGGTGCAGGAGACATGGAAGTAAACGACTACAAACTGTGCCTGCTGCTCTACCAGAAAACAGAGTTAGAGATGCTCGTGTTTTCGAGATTGTCGGAGTTGATTTAACTGGCCCATTAATTTTGAAGGACAAAAGAAAAGCTTGGATTTTACTTTTCACCTGCGCTGTTTTCAAGGCAGTTCATTTGGAGCTGATTTTGTCCCTTTCAACTCAAGAATTTTTACTTAGCCTTAGAGGATTTATTGCCCGTAGAGGAAGGCCATCGATAATTTATAGTGACAAGGGAGACAGTTTTGTCGGATTCAATTAATCTCTTGAGATCAATTAATTGGAATACTATCGAGATAGAAGTCGCCACAAACAAGATCGACTGGAAGTTCAGTCTACTCGCAGCACCATGGTGGGGGGGGGGCTTTTGGGAAGGACTTGTTCAAATGATTAAGAAACTTTTGCATCGAGCCCTAGGCCACTCGTGTCTGAATTATGAAGAACTGATGAGTGTGCTGTACGACTGCGAAGCAACTGTGTATGCCAGACCACTCATTTATGTGTCAGAGGACTCTGATGATCTCATCTCTTTGACACCGTCCTTATTTCTACGTGAAATTCCAGTGTTTGGAATTCCTGACTTGGATCATCTTGATAAAGTTGATTTCAACAAGAAACTGAGACATCTACAGAATTTACGAGAGCTCTTGAGAAAGAGATTTAGAAATGAATATCTCGGCTTGCTAGTGCAACGCCATCTACAGTGCCGATTTCTTAACACATAAAAATCGGGGACATAGTTCTCATCGAGTGTGATGACAAAAGCACGTCCAATCCAGAGAATATTCCCTCTCGAAATACCTTCATCTTTGGAGTCAGATGAGACAAATGAAACTGAGACGCAGGGTGAAAACAATCTAGTTTCAAAATTACCAAAGAATAATTTATCTCCAGATTTATCAAAGGACATTACGACTGTCGTGACTAGAAGTGGACGACAAATTTAAATTCCATCCAGATTTCTAACCTGAACACTATTTGAGTTATTTAAGTGCAGAAATTTAAGAACTGTTTACTATTTAGCCTTGATATTTATGTGAACGATATTTTTTTATATTTTGTTTTGGTTGAGTAAGTATATGTCAATCAAAAGGTGGCAGTGTTGTTAGAAACAAGCCTCAGCAGTTATCTTTCTTTCACAGTTTGTCATTGTTACAACATCTGATCTTTATTGTAGTTTGTTGATGTTCTATGGGTTTTGAAAAATAAACAATGACTCTCTGGAATATTAGATGTAAAGTTATTTTATTTTAAGTTTATTAGGAGAAAGGTTAGTTCTTGCAAATCTCGAACAATGATAACTTGACAAAATTTATTTTACCAAAAGGAAAGCTTAAAAGTACCAGAAACTTCCATAAAAGAATTCGTACAGCTCTGCTCAGTATTAAAGAGCGCAATTAGCAGTAACACTTCAAACTACTAAGAACATTAAACATAACGCAATGCAAAACGCATCTAAAGAACGAAGCTCATAGGGAGATAATTTCGAGAACAGGAAGTCGAATCTGGATTGAAAAACAGAGGTATGCTTTCTCCGGGCTTATATAGTTTTACAGTGAATGCCAAGAAATCTCTATTTTTTTTTCCTTTCTCGAAATTACTAGAAGGTATGAATTGTTAAATTTATATATAAGGGCCGGATACGTTTACAGTTACACATAGGGATCAATTACAGTTGTTCAATTACTGTACCAATTACAGTTACACAGGGAGTGAACCAAAATGTCGCTAAATGGTCGCCAAGTTTGGAGATAAAAATAAATCGCCAACACCATTGCCAATTTAGCGAGATAGACATTTACCTCAATGAATAGATTTGTCCCTGTAATCTTACTTTTCCAGCAAAGCATCATCTCTTCGGACTTTTCATGTCATGTTGTACAAAAGATACTACAATTTCACTTATAATTTCCCTCAATTATTTATATTTATATACAAAATTCGTAACAATATGATTACTACTTTTATCTAGTCATTTAATTATTTTATCCTGTTCATTTATTCTTTAAGCTTACTTATTTATTTAAAGGGTGCTAGTTTTTGCAGCTGCATTTGAAAATTTATGACAATATGATAATGAAATTTAAGTTACCCAGTGCAATAACATAAAGCCTAATTAATTTGAGAGCCTAAAATGTTGCAATCAAACTATACTCCTATGTTTTTTAATTATTTATATGTTTCTACAGAACAAAACTTAAAATTCTCTACCACTTGATAGATTTAACAGTCAAATTCTGGACATGTCGAATTTCCCTAATTCAGTTGCGTTCTAGTGTGCAGCTAAAAATGTCTGGAGAAGTGAATGAACGAAGTAAGGGAAAAGTGAAGGATAAAAAAGGCAAAAAAATCCTCCGGAAATTGCAACAATATCCTTCCGTACATAAACCTTGTCTAAAGAAGAGCCTCTCACGTGTTGGACGTATTGTCGGAAGGGATATTCTTGGAGAAGAAAGCTGAATGATTAGGGAATTTCCATGCAAAGTGCATACTGGGCTCTCACCACAATCACCGAGCATCTTTTAGATGACTGCTTCTTCTCAAGAAGCAGATGGTCTCGTTCAGATCGATAATGCATTCTATACCAGTGGCCTATTCTCCACTACTGAAAAGGGGGGAATTGTTATGAGACAATTCATTATGGAAGCAAACTGATATTTTCGTTTTTTTCGCCTGCATTAAGTTTTCACTCCCTTGTTTTTAGAATAGTTGTTTCCTAGTAACCTCGTCGAAGTACTGAAACAGATCGACGAAAGGCAAATCAAACCAATCTTTGACTATTTTCATTAAATTAAATCTAAATTTATTCCTGCCGTGTTCTCTTGAAATTCTTCAAATTTTTACATAACTGTAAAATCAATCAAAAATTGAAATTTGTCAAATTATAGAACTATTGAAACATTCAGGAGACGCGAACCGTTAAGTAATCTTTTTAATTTCTATTTAAATCTAATAACTCTTTATTTCAGTATGATGACCAGTAACCAACTTATCTCAATAACTCAGCGCGGAGGGGACATTAACGTGAGATAGACACGGAGAATAAGAGCGTAACTGACACGGCTACATTCTAAACCGTTTTAGCGCCATATGCTGATGGTCTAGTTTGTGAACGTATCCAGAAATTGCCCGTACCGGGAACAGTGTAATTTTGTTGACGTTTTAGTTACGTAGATGCGAGAACTGTCAGAATCTATACCATGGTTTGTTTAGTTAAGTGCATTATCCTATTGAATTATATGATCTTAGCATTAATTTGCAAAAACCTTAAGAAACAAATTAACGATTATATTAAGCTTACACTTTCATGACGTTTTCATTTTAAAAATGATGATTATTAGCAGGACTTTTTTATTAATACCATTGTCCGACCGCGTTCTATTCTTAGACAATTCGACCGCGTTCTTCCGGAGCAAGAACATTGCTTCTCTAGATTGCTGAATAAGAATTTGGAGCATTTGAAATCTTCAAATGTGTTCCATAATAAGACTACAGCAAAAGATATTTATATTTTCTAAAAATCGACATCTAACTAACACTATCATTACTAAACTGATCAGACTAATTTTTTCCAGCCTTTGAAAACAGGTTTCACGTTTAAGATAAGATTACTGAGTTTCGCATAATACCTGGGTTGACTAATGTCTTCTAATTAATTCACAGGTACCAGAAGAAGCTCGAGTTATGTGCAATTAAAAATAAAAACTGAAGCCTTAAAATGATAAAATGATACCTACAGATTGAAACAGGTCTCAGCTATTAAAAGGCTATGTTTTAAACTCCGTTCAACTTTGATTATGAATTTCAAATGTATTAGTTAATTATAAAGCCCATATTTTATATGAACTACGTTGTTTGGCATCAGAAATTTGCTCGAACGCTATATAGGGAAGAAAGGAACCAAAATATTTTGTTCTAATATTCTGCTGGGCTCATTGGGTAAAAGAGCTAAACCCATGGTATTCGCTAAGGTTTAGTTCCTGGTGAATGAGTTCTATCATGATGTTTGTGGTTTCCCAAAATATAATGAAAACACCCATTTCCTTTGCAAAATTCAAAGCAAATAACTTTTAATGATTTTGGACCCTATTGGGCACCAAATATCTTCAAAGCATTAATTTAAATTTTTACATCTGTGGCAAATTTTGTTTCGTTAGAACAGCAAACTAAAGCTTTATTCTCTACTTTTAAATTAAGAAATAAAAAAAAATATCAAGTGTCTCTCTATATACTATAACACTAATTATATTTACTATATATTAATTAGCTCCAAATCACTAATTATTTACCCCCCAAAATATTATCTTTTTTTGGATATGAAATCCTGATTTATGATTTTTAATCAGTTTAAATGAGAAACATTCAATCTTGCCACCAAACCGAGATGGCCGCTGACTGCCGTACCGAAGGACCCGTATTCGAATCTCGGTGAAGGCACTGATATTTGTAAATGCATAGTGTCTGTGCAGCAAGGGGAACTCTAGATATGTGGCGAGCCAGAAGTTCTTTTGGAAGGTTAGTAGTAAGAGACCATGGAACCCGCCCCCGCTGGCGTGCTGTCGATCAAAATTAAAAGCGGAACTGAGCAAAGTCGTACTGTCATCTGTAGGGTGCTCATAGCTCTTGCCAACGGCAAGAACAATCTTCCACTCCTTGCCACAATGAATTTCGTGGGCTTATTCTGATCTTACTGTCTTTCTGATAGTGAGATAAGTTCACAAAAACAACAACATATTCATTCTTTATTTCAATAAGCTTTAAGAATTCTGAACATCCAATTACCATTTAATTTACAAATCCATTCTTCACATTTCAATTAAAACCCGTATTTGGCTACTTTCGAAAGTACTAATGCTATTTCCCTGAAAAGGCTCTTATCTTCCTTGCGGTTGTCTAAATGAAAAACCACTCCAGCAGTTCTTATTAAAAATTTGTCCCAGTGCAATATCGGCGATTTCTCTCTCTAACCGATGAAGGAAGAATATATAAAAAAAGCAGAAATAAGACAAACGAAGAAAAAATGTCTGATATTGCAGTGGGAACCACCTTTGTTTTCAACACTTGACATTTCATTTCTTGGGGTCCACTATTTGCTGGGAAACTAGTCGAATTTCAATATACTGCCGACAAGGGTCTTACTTCAGAAAGACAGTCACATAATATCCTTTCCGCCCTACCTTTTCTTTCTAGCTGTTCTTCTCTTTATTCTGCCTTGTACGAAATCCTTCTTTCCCCCTCCTCTCGTTTCATCGTCGAAGTAATAGGAAACGCGAGTTCTTCGCAATATTGGGAATATTTTTTTAGTACTCCATTCTTAACTCTTCTCTATTTGAGATTCGTTACTCCCCCCCCGCCGCTTTAAAATGCAATTTTTAGTTGGTATTGTTGCTTCATCATTTGATTCTGATGCCGCAAACGCAAAAGTGGAAATAAGAAAGAGATTAAATAAGGACAATAAACAGAACGGTTTAAAATTATTTTATTCTGAAGACATTTATTTATAATTTTTGATGATAAATTGATACATTTTTTTCTCTGATTGAATGGTATCGATTTCATACATTTCAGGTATGAAAAGCAAGAATTTTACAATTTGAGAGCTATTTTTCATTCTCTTTCTTTCACAGCACGTTTACTACAATAATTTATTACGATGAAATTGCTTTTTCAATTTGGAAATCTAGCTCTCATAACATCTGCTCACAATATTCTAAAAGAGCGAACAATTTAAATCTGATAACCAGCTAGGTAGTGCAAAAAACTTCATTTCGAAACAAAATGATTTCTTTTCTGCACGTATTTGTTTTCATGTTTCCCAAAAAAGTTCGGAATAAAGAACTGTACGTTTCATTACTTTTATATTAAGGTGCGAAAATATTTAGCTGTAAAACCTTAAAATTGAAAACATTTCTTTTATTGCTTCATAACGAATTTCTGTTCCTTTTTATGGTTTTTCATTAAAAAATATATTTGCGCAAATTCAATTCAGTATCAGTTAATTTTATTTTTATGCGTTCTGTTTTTCAAGAATAGAGTTCTACTTGTAAACATATGAATAAATCAGAAGATTATCTCTTTCATTTTTCCAGCAGTTTGTGCTAATGTAGTACAGGGTAATAGCGTAACGACTGTTGGATAAAAAGCTAATACAATATTTAATTCGTATTTTATAAGTGAAGAATTTTCATTTATTACTAATACACGTTTATCATTCTCGCATTATAGATCGCTGAAAAGTTAATTTTTATTTCATCAAAAGATTAAAATATCTTGTATACAAAAGTTGATGTTACTTCTTATCCTCCTGCGCTGAACAGAGTCTAGACCAAACCCACAAAACCATCATAGTCCAAAAGAAGACAGCTTCTTTCAGAGGCCGAAACTTTGGGCAACTTATAGATAGCAATAAAACTTCCCCAAACTTCATCCTAATTTTGAACGAGAATACCTTAAGGAAAGAAATATAAGGGTCTTATATCTTTTATTATCTATCATCGAATTAGAGGACTTTCCACTCAACATTTTTAAGTTTGGTTTGGTTTATTTAATTACGGCAAGGCACTTGAGGGCTAGCTGCCTAAGGGGTGAAATGCCTTCACGAAGGACTTTCTAAAGGAAACTGGCTCTTATACACATTACAAATGGGGAAAATCACTAAAAGGTTCGCTGAGCAACAGCCAGCCCGTTCGCCAAGATGCAAGTCCAAACTGAACTACAAGTGTTCAGCAAAGTTACCGCTGATGAGCCTCAACATTTTTAAGCGACAAAACACTATTTCTTTACAGACATCCATGCCTGGTCTGTATTTTAATCCAGATTCGATGACGTGGCCTCCAGCTTCATTAACATTGAAAGGAATAAGTTTCAACAAAATAAACGCATTCCACTGCATCAGTGATAGCCAAGTAATGGCACGCTGCTTTTATAGTTTCAATTGCTCGAGTAGTAAGTAACTTGAGCTTGCGTACTTCCATATGTCTACAAGATACTTCCAGCACCTAATCAGATTTCGCACACTTCTAAATTTCCATTGCAGTAACGAATCTATAAGAAAATTCGTAGCTGATGAATCTAAAAGATTTGAAGAGAACCGTAATATTCCTGTTTAAGGAACATTTAACCTCAGCTTCTTTCAAATGATAATTTAAAACAAAGATTGCTGTTGCTGGAACTGGCAACGGATTTTAAATTACGTGATCTTTGTTCTTTAGCTGCCGCCGAGATAGAATCGCAAATCGTTCGAGATATCTGGCCTAAATCTTAGGTTATTGACTATGCTAAGATTTGAATTCTAAAAATTGAAAAGGCCATTAATAAATAATCAAAAAGCCTGAATGACTGAATTTTGTAATAAAAGATCATTGTTTTCAGTTAGTTATATGTTAGTATTTTACTCTTTTGTTTCCTTTTGGGGAGTTTATTTCTTTGCCCTGGCATCACACGATAATAACTTTTAATATTTTATTGATCAAATATTTATTTAAGTATTTTATTAACGATAGGTATTTAATAAGTTTTATTTAATTTTATTATTTAATATGCAGCATTAGTTTTATTTCAATGCGCCGGAGATCTTTATACGTAGCTGCATGTTTCAATTGTTTTTCTCACTAAAAAGGTAAATCACAAGCAAACGTTAGTATAATTTTTACATGAAAAGCTATAAATTTATTTATTTCATAATTTGTTTACGAGAAAAAAATCAGTACTCTTCTGTTACCTGAGCACCACTTAGCGCTAAACATATACGTTGGAGAGTAATTTAACCAGACGTTAGAAACCTAACAATAACCAAAGCTTCATGTAAAAAATGAATACTTTATTAAATCAAGAATAAATACCAAAAATAGAGAAAAATACAAAACAGATTTTAACAAATTAATTTCACATTATACAGCAGGCGTAAATTTGTGGAAGATATTTGCGTCTTTCCACACGCAGCTGGCTTCAGTTCGATGAGGTAAGTATCTGGATGATGGTTGCCAAAGCGACGCTGATATTTATTTCACCATTTTGTCAATGGCATTCCGCTTCACGATCAGAACCATTGTATCCATTATTAACTAACTAGTAGTTGTTAAAAACTGGAAGCTGCCCTCTTAAGGAACTGAAAAATGTAAGAAACTTGCTGGATTAATGTTCATTCCTCCCTACGTATTTGCAAAGATATCATTGCACTACCATTCATAACACAATATAAACTATAACGCTCCGTCAACAGCAAAGTACAAAAAAATACAAAAATAAAAAGATGGAAGACAGATATTCAGATTCTATACCATGGATTGCCAATTTTGCCGATACCACCTCGTGGATTCTTCCTTGTTCCATCGGCAGAAGTGGAATGAAGTGCACGTGGTCACGCCTTTACCTAAACTAAATAATCTCAATCCTGTACCAATCACTGTAATTTTAACTTTTTGAGAAAGTAAATTCATGCTTGTGCAATTCGCAAAGAGTCTCCGAATCAGAATTATTCCGTAGCCAAAATACGAAATGCAAGGTGCTACAAATGTCTTTAATAGTTAAAAAATATTTTTGAGCCATACATCATATAATTACTGCTTGTAACTAAGTTTTATAAAGCCACTTTTTGCTCGAGTTTACAAAACAGAATTCAAATACCGAAAAAAAATGAAATTCTTTACGAATGTATTAACTTATATTATTAATAATATAGGGTTATAAAATATACATATCTTAAATAGAATGAAATTTATTACGTATTTTAATGGCGCGATACCTGGAGAAATAACTAGGATTCGCAAAACATTTATCCTGATATTTTAACAAATTAAGTTATGCTCGCGAATTAGAATGCGGTTTCTTACCAGTGTTAGGTGTAATTTGTGAAACGTGATTGTATAATATTAAAAGGATAGTTTCAGGTTAAAATAGATTCGAAACTGATACCAAAAATGTCGTAAGATATTGACACGCTTTATTCCACGAGAGTATTCTCGGATTTCGCAAATGAAACAGAAGAAAATGTTACTAAAGTCGTTAAAATATGAGAAACTCTCACAGTTATCATACGTCCGCGATTGAACTGAAAGAGAAAGTTTTCAAATATTATATTATTACATGTATCATATTTAAAATAATAAATAAGCTTGTTACTTAGAAAATTCTGGCATTAAATTTATTGCAGTTTCATTTGGAATTTTATGGATTTTAAATCTTTACAGTAAAATTAAGTTAATTGATTGAAAGTATTATAAAATGATAAATGGCAATAGTTTAGGTTTTAAAATAGGTGATAGAGTAATTTTATTAGCTTTGTTTTCAAGCGGCAAAAAGAAATCGTTGAATTAAAGATGTTTAAGATATTTTTAATAGACTAAATAAAGAAGTGTGTTTGATTTAGTATGCAGAAAGTATCCGTTGAATTTTAGATATTAAATTTTCACTAAATTAAATACATTAAATGATTGAGCAAATTCATTTTTTTCTAGGCGGCAATTACAATAAGATTTGCTACTTTTAAAGAGACAAATGAATGATTTCACTTACTGGGAAGCAAATCATTCTATACATACCCTTTCATTTATTTCTCTTAATTGCGAAATATCGTTTTATAGGACTAACTAACAAATGGAATCTAATATGAATTAACATATTAGCATTTAACCTTAGTCTGACTGGTCATTATCGTACTTATCATGTTATTAAGTTATCACCATGTGCATTTTTTATTTTCGTTCTACTTTCGGCCCCCCCCCCAGCGGCCAAGCGGTGAAGTCGCTGAACACTGGTATTTCGGTCTGGGGCTCGAATTCCGGGGAACGGGCTAACTGCATGGTCGTTTTCGGGGTTTTCCTCATGTGTAAATCATATACGAGGGAGTTTGCCTTAGAAAGTTTTCCACGAAGGCATCCCTTCCCTTGGAGAGATAGCCGTCGTGTGCTTTGCCGTAATCAATTAAATCCTCCTTTTTGGTTAGTTTTGTGGAGACCTTATTTTATTCTAACCAATTATTTGTTAGTTTAAAAAAACTTTCATTTTCCTTCTGATTTCAATTTCCTGCCAAAATGTAAATTTAATGACGGTATTCAAATTTAAGTGAGTTGAAAACTGTACTTAAACAGCGGTGTTAAGAGTTCGCAGTAGGAGAGTTAGTTCTGAGGTTATGGCACGTGGTTGATTAAGCAACCTTGTTGTTGCATTGTAGGTGCTAGTCTCTTTCTTTAGGTTACATTACTAGTCTAGGTTCAGCTTTGCTGTGTGCAACCGATTTAGGGGTTTAGACAAAAAAAGGAGATAATCCTGTAGCCAATCTTACTTTATTGTGAGTGCACATTGCGCAAAAAATTGGGACAGTTCTATTTCTCGCGTTCTGCTACGCCGATTGACGAAATTCAACTTGTGTTTCTCATGCCTCGAAAGCGCGACTTAGGATATATATTAGATTTATATATAGCATTATTCTAACATAGGTATTTTGACACAAAATCGAACTCTTTATGAAATAACATACCGATTTTTTTACATATTTCGGTTCTACGACTCAAATTATGCCGAACTACCAAGTTTTGTAAAAATCGCGCAAAAATTTTTTAAAATATTAGCTCTCAAAATTTTAGCTCCTCAATGTTAATTAAATTTGGTATATATTTATTAATATCTCTTTTTTACTAAACTTACTTGATTCCTTCTTTTAGAATTAGAAATTTAGGTTCATTCCAAATAACACTCACCCACTTTTTATGATTTATTTTTAAAATTTGTATTTTTAAATAATTTTTGTATATTTTTCGAAAACATTTTTGAAGTATAACCTATGAGAGTTTTAGCATCATCTTAAAGTAGATGTATTTCTAGACACGTCTGCAAAAAATTAGAGTTTTTTATTCAAAATTTTCTAAGATATACACGAATTTACATATTGGAGATTTTGAAATTTGGCCTCTTTTTTTTGAGCGATTATAATGCCGAATGTGGTTTATGGATTTTGTTACAGTGGATAGTCACAGCTATTTTTAACCTTAAATTTCAAATAAATTTTTACGGAGAATTAATTATATTGAATTTTTCTCCTCAATAATGCGTAATAAATACACTGCTGGCCACCCAAATTGCAACACCAAGAAAGACAAGAGATATCACAACAAAATTTATTTAATAGATAACATGTTGACCAAGTATCAAATGATTAAATTTATAGACGTCTGTGAAGTGTGGTTCCTTCCAAAATCAGTTGCCAGAGTAGCCGCCATTGTTCGAGATCACCGCTGCCACACGCCTCGGCATTGATTCAAAGAGACTTTGGATGTGTTCTTGAGGTACAACAGACCAAGCAGCTTCCACACGTTGCCAAAGTTGATTTGGTGTGGTAGCTTGGGATGTAATGTGGGTAAATCGTTCAGCAGCCATGGACCACATGTTTTCTATCGGCGAAAGATCCGGAGAGCGAGCCGGCCAGGGAAGCAATTCAATCTGGCGATTGACGAAGAACCCTTGGACAATGCGTGCCACGTGTGTCGCGCATTATTCTGTTGAAATATGGCTGTGGGCAAGCCCTGAAGGTAAGGAAGGACAACTGGCTCCAACGCCTCAGAGATGTAGCGCTGGCGGTTTAAAGTACCGGCAATGCCTACTAGAGGAGTGCGAGAGTGATATCCGATACCGCCCCATACCATAATACCCGGTGCAGGACCAGTGTGGCGGTGCATAACACAGGTGTCCAGCATTCTCTCTCCACGGTGTCTACAGACTCGAATCCGACCATCGTGGTGTTGCAGGCAGAAGCGTTACTCGTCGGTAAAGACAATTTCATTCCATTCTGCCGTCCACATCCTTCTTTTATCGCACCATTGGCGGCGGAGACGTCTGTGGTTCTGCGTCAAGGGTAGACGAAGCAATGGACGTCTTGTGGACAGACCACTCTGCTGTAAACGGCGTACAATGGTATGCGCAGACACTGGATGATGCGTTACAGACTAAATGTGTCGTGCTATGGTTCGTGATGTGACTGAGAGATCCGTGACTGCCATGCGCACAATGTTCCTGTCATCACGTGAAGTGGTGCACTGAGGTGGATGCGATCAAACACGTCGGTAAGTTCTACCCTCCTGCATCCAACGGTCACATATCCCCATTACAGTTGCTTGGTTTCGTCCAACACGACTACCGATTTCTCTGAAAGATAATCCACACTCTCGGTAGGCCACTATCCTTTCTCTGTCGAACTCGGATACTTGATCAAACGATGATCGCTGTTTAATACGAAGCATAATTGATCTTTTTTTTTTTGAAAAAAACACAAGAAAAGCGCAATTGCCGAACTTGAAATCGTCGAAAACTGCAAGCCTTAAATAGCGCTTTGAAGTAGCGCCACAGGCGCGCGTGATGTGCGTCTGAGCTGAAATTCTAATCATTTGCGTACCTCACCTCCGCTAATGCATGTTGTAAATTTCATGTTATTTGCATGCTTCCTTCAGGGTGCTGCATTTACGGTGGCCAGCAGTGTATTTATTAATTCTATATGAAAAGCTACTTCTTTAAATTATAGATAATTTTGTTCAGATTTTAATTTTTTTAAAATTTTTTTTCTTTTTTCCTTTTTTTTAAATATTTATAATAGTAAAATTTTATATTTGCCGTATTATCGTCTGCTAGTTCCCTTTAACTTCGTTTAAATCGAATTTTCTACAACTGAGAACTTTCGTTTGATGTTTTATGAACTGTTTTCTTTATCATTTAGCAAAAAATCTTTTAATTAAAATATTCATCCTTTGGACTTTGCTTTAAACTTTATTTATAATTAAAATGCCTAGAAAATGAAAAGCTGTCTTCAGCTGAAGCGCAGCTGATGTAATTGATATTTTAAAAAATTTCACAAGAATGCAAAATTTATGGAAGTCTAACAATCGAAAAATCTTAATTTTCTTGTGTGAGCACTGCAAATAAATGTAGAAGATAAGAAGAAAATTAAGTAAAAATTTGAAGGGGAATTTGGGTGTTCAAAGAGAAAACACTTGGACGTGTAACATCAGCAAATACCATCAATTGAGCTTGTGCTAACGGAAAAGACAAAAACGATATCATTGCAGATTAACGCAAAGAGCGAATGGTTTTCGACTATATGGTGGTATAAATTTAAATTACGTCACAAAACATCATATCGTATCATAAACGGAGAATCCCATGATTTCTCAGTCGAATTATTTGAAGATTCAGGAATTTATCCAGTAATTTATATGGATGTCATCTAAAGACGCTTTCCCTCTTAATGAAACCAGTCTTTCCTTTCATCTCATGCGTTCAAATTGCCTAGCCTCTAAAGACTGATAAAGGCTCTGACCAAATACTGATGAAATGGATTGAATTGGATTATTAAGTTACGGCAAAGCAGGGCTACCTGCCTAAAAAGAGGGATGCCTTCGTGAAGAACTTTCTAATGGAAACCAGCTCGTATGCGCGTTGCACATGAGAAAAACCACGAAAACGTCTATGCAACCAGCTCGTTCGCCGGGATACGAACTCTGGAGCGAACTACCAGTGTTCAGCGACTTTGCCGCTCAGCCGTTTAGGGCCCTTGTGAAATGGAAGGCGATAACTTTATTTTAAATGAATTTCAGAAATACCAAGATGTTTCGAAAAGTTGGATTTTTATTATACTTGCAGAATGCCTGAAGAAAGGAGCAAGCCATTAAGTAGAAAAAATTAATTTTTGCATAAAATTTAGTATTTTTAATTTAAAACTTCTTAAATCTTATAATATTTGATTTTTTGCGATTTCAAAAACAAAATATTTGACTAATATATGAATAACATTTTAAGAAAATAAATGTGGGATAATAAAATTGTGTAAAGCAATGGACACAATGATACAGCTGTTTAAAGTAATATATGAATGCCATCCTAAGTTAAAATGTCTATTATATTTATTTATTTATTTGTTTATTATTCCGCCTGCTTCACCTCTCAATGGGCATTACAGGTCAGTCATGTTATCCTGATCGTTGCACCAGTAACCTGAGTCGGTTATATATCTCTCTTATTTATATATCTTTTCTGAACGGCCCATGGAAAGGCGTGTCAACTGTTCTTTACTGTATTTTCTCTTTTAATATACGCAGTTTTCAAATGCATCGTAGTCTGGGTCACAAAGTATGCTTTCGAAAGGAATGCAATTCAAATAAATAAAATCAAGTTCTGGAAAATTTTTACATTAATAAATATATTTAAAATGCGAACTACGAATAAATAAATAGAAAATTTTAAAGTAATTATCTGAAGAGAGAATGCAGCACAAACGATTAAAATAAAATTCTGAAAATTTAAAAATGACCTAAAATAATAACTATGACTAAAAAATGCAGTATAAAGAAAGCTATTTGAAAAAATAAACGATACACCTTTTATTTAAACTACGCAGTTCGAATGAGTAAACAGAAAATTTTAAAACAGTTCTTTGAAAGAAATCATGCAATTTAAACAATTAAAATGAAATTCGAAAAACAAATTCCTTAAAATAATAACAATTATAATTAAAAATATAATATAAAAGAAATTATTTGAAAGTAGGGAACGATTGTGACTTTTTTACGCTCACGTTCATGTAAAAAGAGAAAGAAAAATAGGTTGCCATATATTAAGAAGTTAGCCAAGTGAACTATTCTTGGCGCAAACTGAAAAAAATGCGCCAAGTTAAAATTTTGAATTTCTTCGTAAATTTTGCACCAAATTCCATAAAATTTAATATCTATGCAAAATTTGAGTAATAGAATCGAAAGGTGTAAAAAACTTGGTATGATATTTCAGAAAAAGTACGATTTTGTGTTAAAATACCTATGTTAGTACAGTGCTTTACATAAATCTAATATATATCTTAAGTCGCACTTTCGAGGCATGAAGAACGCAATTTGAATTTCGTCAATCCGCTCAGTAGAACAGGAGATATAGAACTGTCCTTTTCCTTTTTTTTCGCGCAGTGTACATTATTTTCCTGTTTAAGTTGCTTACCTGTTATGTAGTCGTTAAACTGAGCACCGAGTGAGTGCGTTTGTTCAGTTTTAATTCAAATAAAAGGTTACTATAACATTCTTCTACAGTTATCTCTTCTTTCAAAACCTAACGAGAATTCGCTGTTTAGTTTTTTCAGTAAGGTCTTACCTGTTGATGATCCCCAATCACCAAAGAAAATTCTACAGTTTAACTGTATAAAGCAGTGAATCTGATACTAAAACGTGCTTGTGAGTAACTCAATCTCTGCCCCATTACTAAACATTTAGGCTTGTTTCAAGAATCTGAACACGAGGATATCCCTCGCGGGTATACCCTCCTCTAACCAACTGAACTATCCAAAACCATATCTTGATAACCTTTTTTTTTTTTTTTTTTATAATGA
>KK122201.1:401103-444323 GCA_000611955.2 Stegodyphus mimosarum
TTTTTTCATAAGATTCTACGAATTTAACATCAACAGACTGATGTGACTATGCGCGCCCTTCACTCTTCTTCCTTCTATTCAACTAAATATAACGATTATAGATGGAATCTAGCACCATAAAAGCTCTACTTTAGTCAGATGTTGCTGTTACAAACTAGATTATGACTTGAACCCATAGCTCCTTTCCGTGTCCACGTTTACTTTCCGTCCGGGCTATCCACAATCATGAACCAAATCTTAATAATTTCAAACTTATGATGAGATTTCATTGATGTAACCGAGAAAAACTGATATGATCATGTGCACGCTTTCGCTATTTTCAATTTCTGTATGGTTCTTAACAAAATGCACAGCGAAACTAAAATTGACACAGACTATACAAGAATCCTGTACCAGACGACTGCCACTATTGTAAATTGATCTTTGGTTTAAACTCGGCCCCACCATTCTCTCTGTATAGTCATGTTGTCCTTTCCAGATAACCTGTATGGATCTATTAACTATTTCCTGATAATTTTTGCTTAGTGACAAGACGCAAGTAATCCAGTAATTTAACCTTAATTATTTATGATATGGCCAGATATTTCAATCACAAACATAGAAAAATATATACTACTACATAAAAAGTTATAGAAAAAGCAATGGGTAAATGGGAAAATTTTTAATAAACACGATATTTCATTCGATAAGAATACTTCAGATTCACAACAAATTACATCTCCTTTATTAAATACAATTCTATTCTTGCAATGCTATTTAATACTTCTAATAAATGTAATTGTCATAATCCATGTAGGATGCAAGAAGGAAAGAACTGCGTACAGGTAATTCCTACCAGAATAAATGCACGAAGAGAGCGTTTCATTTTCTAATGGCTATAATGGCAGAAAATGCAATCCATTAGACGAAAAAAATTGCTCTAATTCTAAATAATATCCCTTTATATTTAAGAATACCATTCCAATTACACGAGCTTTTTCATCTTGAAAAAAGGAATTGGCGTGTTTCACTTCTAAATTACATCTACAAAAGCATCGAGGTATAACACTGCAAATAATACAAACAAAAGCACGTTAAAACAAAGAGATTTATCCAAAGATCTCTTTACCGAAGGTAATACAAATGTTTCTCCCGCATTCAAAAGTGGGCAAAGCAGATACCCGAAATGGAATGAAATAAACTTAATTTATCATCACGTGATTCTTTTTACCCTTTTCTTAATTTTTTTTCCTCCGAGGAAAAATAATTTCTTCACCGAGCGGCGAAATAAGAAGGAAAAAATTATGCAAATTACTTCTCATCCCTGGATACGGAGCACGCTAAAATAACTTGATATATTGCATTAAAAAAAGCGTTTTCTCATATATAGCGCGTAGGCATGCTCACAAGCCGGTATGATTAATGCAAAATGTAAATAAACAATTTTTCAGCGGCTATGTCATCCTCTACGAGTAACTACCCTCGGCTCACACTCACTCCCCCAGCCTACTCACCTTTTCCTCTTTTATGTTTAGCATCGCAAGTGGAGTATTTATATCTTTATTTGTTACTTTGATATTTTTCTCTTTTTTCCAGTTCTCAACAAAATACGTAAAGTTAAAACAGATTTTTGACCGTATCTGAACATAAAAGCTAAATACAGTAGCAATGTAACACATTTATATACCATAAACACACACACATTTTAATGTGGAAATATGCGTATTTCTTCCAAAAATAAGTGTGGTTTTTTGTTATACAGTTTTTGGAGTTCTGAGAACGATATCTGTGAATAACCATCTTACTATGCGTAAATTGTTTTAGTTATTGTAATTTAGGAATAATTTAATCAGTCGTAATCAATAATTACATCCTGCTTTCAAGATGGTCAAGTGTTATATAGTACGAAAACTTGTTATTTGTATTTTATTATGATGTAAATGTATGAAATGTAAGTGATTTCTTTCAACCAGAAGACTGTATCCTTCTCCCTAGGCAGATAGCTTTCGAGTATTTTGTCACTGTCTAAATAATCCAATTCGGTTCAACTAAGTTCCTTCAACAAACTGATAAATTTACCAGTGGTAGAGTGTTCGTAACCACAGAACACTGCAGCACTAGTTCGACCTCTCATCAAATGACACATTATTTGCAGAGTTATACCCTGACCTTCCTCTCGTGTCACGCAAATGCAAAGCAACTATACCTAAACTCCTTGTCAGACCTGCGGATGCTAAACGCAATAGAAACTCTTTCCGAGAAACGTGTTGCAGAAAGCAACATTTTTAGCCAAACTTAAAGTGGAAATTTGTCAGATCATCAATAATTTGGTAGATAAATTCGCGAAATAAATAATAATGATTTAAATATTTATTGCCAATTTCATAATGTTCGCAGAACCATCAGTAAATAGATCCGAAAAATATCATTTCTGTGACCATTTTGTATTGAATTTATTAAAGCATTGTAAGCATGCTACTGACTGATAGACTGGTTCTCCACAAAAGTCCTATAAAAGTAAGATTAGTATTTACAGCTTCTTTGGACCTCTGTTGCAAAAATAAAATACCTTCCATGTGTTTCCCACTTGCATTGATATACTTTTAAAATATTTTACCTAGTACTTAAAATATGAAAGCAGTTTAGAGCTTTAGCCATAGAATATATTTCAGATAAGCAACGTATTTTCTTGATTCTCATCAACATCGCTGAAATCGCATCAACATCGCTTCTTAAGAGCAATTTTTTACGCATGAAGAGAGAAAATTGTTACGCAGAGCAAACACTTGGTGAGTATTGTAAGTGATACACAAGCATCATATTATTCTTTCCCAAGACAGGTACGACAGAAAGATATTCTATTGGGGAATGGTCTCTTGGTTATCTACATTACCAACCTGTCGCACTTCACAACGTTTTTCTCATTTCTGCTAATTATTGCATGCCCAAGTCATAATAGGTACAGTTGAAGCAAAGCCGTCAACTGTGAATCTAAGTAGGCACATTTTAAGTATCAAACGGGACTTCTTAATTGCTAAACTTCCGGCCCGGATGGAACTGCTAGCGAGAACACCTTTGGGTGCTGTCCGAGGGTTTTCCACCTCTCTTCCCCTAATGCCAACATCTCGAAAAGATTTCGGCTCGCAGTCTATTTTGAGTGCACCCTTGCCGCACAAACACAGTACGCTTACAAAATCCATATCTTCTCCGGGATTCGAGCCCGGCGCCATCGCTACGGCCGTCAGCGCCACTACCACTATCCCGTTGGGGCGGCGCGAAGTCATAACAGCTTTCATTTGACATGCTGTTATTTTTGAACCAGAGAAACTTTTCGTGCATGGTGATTTACTTTAAGCCTCATCTTTAAAGATCTGCCAAAGCGGGCTTCAACTGCAGTTTTCTTGAACAAAAAGCCAAAGCTGAAATCCAAGCTTTTGCACACATTCTTTGTTCTTTATGGTTCTCATTCTTCGTTTTTATGGACGACCATCACAAAAATGGCAGATACGACAGATGACACATACCAATCCGCATTGATGACGAAAAATTGATGCCACTTGGGAAAGAGACGCAAAAATTCCTAATAAAGACTAATGGCATAATTAGTCAGATTCTCTCACTTGTGGACCTGAGCACAGTTATTTGATTATGAGAAGTACAGCTTGCTGGAATCACTTTTGTTAATACAAATATTTCCGGAATTTTACTGGAAAATTAAAAGTTTTAGAATGCCGTGATTTATTTTAACAATAGGAAAACTTTAAAATATTTAAAAACGTGGGAAACGTTATATCATTTTTAATTTCTTAAAGTGGCTATAAGAAGACTGCATGGACAATTTTTAATACTTTTTTGCTTTTGGCAGTGAACCACTCAGAAGTTATGACGTACTGCAATATATTACTTATTTAAATTTTCTATTTATTTGAATATTCTGCTTTAAGTCATAAAAATTACCAAACCCTAACAGACCTCTTGATGTCCTCATCTACAATGATTCAAGTTGCTTATTCTTCCTTTTAAGATATAAAATACCTATGTTAGGATTTAATTATGTGTTTTGAATTTTGAATCTCATTTAAATAGTATTTTTACGAATTTTGTATACATATATAAATAACTCTAGTGAAATTATATAAGAAATTGTAGTATTTTTTATATAATATAACATGAAATGCTTGAAAGAAACGAAGCTCAGCCAGACAAATAAGATTACAGGGGCAAATCTCTTTAACATTGAGGTAAATGGCTATCTCACTAAATTGGCGAGATATTTGGCAATCGTTTGGCGACATTTTGGTCCGATCCTTGTATAATTGTAACTGGGATTGTTAATTGAATAACCGTAATTAATCCCTATATGTAACTGTACCCATATGCGGCCATTAGATGTAATTTTAACCGTATATACCTTCCAGCAATTTCGAGAATTGGAAGGTACTGGAGATTTCTTGGCGGCCAGATGAAAATTATGTAAGACTGGAGAGAGCAACTACACTCAGTTTCTCAGTTGAGACTTGATAAAAGTATTGAAAGCATTGACAGCTTCGCCTTTTAGATGCGCTTTGCATTGCGCTATGTTTAACTTTCTTAGTAGTTTGAAGTGTAATTACTGATAGTACTCTATGATACTGAGAAGAGCTATACGAATATTTTTGTGTAAAATTCCAGATGTATAAAGTGTTTCTTTTTGTAAAAAAAATGTCATGAATCTATCATCGGTTCTGTGTTCATTCAAATCTCTTTCCAGCCTGTACGCACGCAACAGTATAAAAATATAAAACAGTGTACTACACATTTAAAATAAGGTATTATTAAATTTATGGGACATATTTTTTATAAAACACTGATCGAAAAGCAATACCGTTTATTTTTGGTACACTGAAAAGGAACAAGATTTAACTTTAAGATTTAGATAAATAAATACCAAAGTTTCTTTCACTTTAGTGGAATTTTAAATGGCTTTTATGTGCTTTCGTAATAATTTCATTCTTAAAATTCACCTAAAAATATTACGTTTTGTATTTTGTTCTATATAAACAAAATAAAATTTCCTTCTTTTTTACCTGTATGATATCTGTTGAAAAGAAATCTGATAAATGAAAAAAAAATAAAACTATTTCTCTTACAATCAAATTCGCTAACACAACCTTGTATTTGGCGTACATTCACTAAAAACACTCAATCGATTTCGAGGGCAGCTACAGGTCCCTCCTCTTACATTGAAATAAGTACTTTTGTTTATTTAAGAAATCTTGTCTTATAGAATATCTGACTGGGTTATATCCCCTGGTAATAGGGGCTTTTACAATTCTACTGCGTAGCCCAGGTTTCAAACTTATATTCAACTAATTAAAATACATTCAAATCTAATGATTTTCCATTTACACCGTATTGCAACACAATAGAACAACCATATAACTAATAATTGCTACATATTAAAGTAAATGGTAATGCTTATATGTGAAGCATAATAAAGAAATATGTAAAGCAAATCTCAGTCGTTTATTTTACAAATTTTTAACACTGTGGCTTGCGTCTGTTACCGCGATTTAAGGTTTGTTTTGGGTTTAGATGTATATGCCAAAGCACACTAGGATTATCTGCCTAAGGGGAATGATGCCTTCGTGGAAGACTTTTTAAGGGAACTGGCTCCCGTGATTTATGATTCTAAGCTAATTGTTACTAAGAAGCAACATATTTTTAGAAAAAAAACTTAATTGTGTTATTAATGGTTAGGGTCAAATTCAGTAGTTAAGTGTTAATGAACAATATTATCATTTAAAGTTTATGTTTTCAGTTCTTCTTCTAATGACAGAAACAGAATTATATGACACGATTATTAAAGAAAACGGTTTGAAAATAAACTGCATTGCATATTTTTACTAAAATCTAGTACTATGAAGATCAAATTTATTATAACCTGAAAGTTATGTTGTAAAATTCCTTTATGTTAAGTAACCAGTTATTTTACGTTTTGGAACTTTGTCACTTCTCATTTCCGTTTCCCATCAAAATAGAAATTAGTTTGCATGTATTTAAGGCTAGATTTTAGATTGTAAAACACAGAATGTTCTGCCTCCTTAGGCCACGTTAATAGGTTGCTAGCTTATTTGGTTAAATTTTACATTTGAGCTTGCTATAAATTTAAGTTACCTTTGTTATACGTTAGGATTCCAAAGAAAAAACTAAACTATATATATTAATCAATTCACTTCAACAAATGATTTTCATTTTTCATTTTGCGGTACATTTTTGTCCATAAAATGTATATAACTACTAAAATAACCTATTATTTTAGTTCACTGAAGCGATTTTATCGTGAAATTGTGGTTATACCTTTCATAAATCCGAATCGATGTTAAAGGTGTTTCTAGAATACAAATTATTTATCTATATCATACTGTTACAAAATGCCCAGCTGCTGTAAAATAAATTCCCCCTCAAAGCGGGTTTAGGGTTGCCAGAAAATGGTAAGGGAGGGCAAGGTTGCCGTATTTGACGATAAATCGACCACTTGGCGACAAAATTTGCGACATGTCATAAACGGATGGAGAACCTTCTAGAACGAATTCTTACCGGTTTGGAGCAGAATGTTTTCGAAGGCAGCCTAAAAGCTATATAAACCCTGCCTACATGCGGAGTAAGTTAAGAGTCAGTCAGCCATCGTCTAGTCTACCGAGATGATCGACAGTCTAGTGTCGAGCTGACTATCGAGTGTCTCGAGAGAGTGAACCGCGAGTTAGCGCATCGTCGAGTTTTATCTTAAATGTGTTGAGCTTCGAGAACGACCGAACCGAGTCGGAAGTAGTACTCTAGGGCTTATCGTCGCGGGTATCCCGAGTTCTAGCGTGGAGAGTCTCGAGAGTACGTAGAGTTCCGAGAACGACCTAACCGAGTCGGGAGCTATAACTTAATGCTTTGCAGTAAAGCTGTCTTCACCGTTATAGCCTGAATGCTGTATTGCCGATTGTTTCAGAGTTCTTGTTGTAGTTCTCGACGACTACTCGTTTTGTAGCTGTCCTGAAAAACATAAATTGTGCTTTGATACTTCATCAAGTGTCGTCCTTAATCACTCCAAATCGCATGAAATCGTACAAAAACGCAACAATATTAATGATTTAAAACATTTTAATTCCTGAAAGTTCTTACACAAAAGCATTGTTCAGTTGAAATGACAAATAAAGCTCTTATGTATAAAATTTCGAATGTCAATGTTAGTTTCAAATGCACTTAGGCCTTCGAAAGAATGTATTGCCTCTTGTTGTTCTTTTCTATCACTCCTAGTTTCAAACATCAGTTTTAGCTAAGAAAATTTTTCTTACGGTAACAAATGATGGATACGTGCTTATGTTTAAAACCGTCAAACATTTTAACACGCAAACAACTTTATAAAAATAACTATATGAAGTCAAAGCTGTCAATAACCATGACAATTTTGACTCACAACACCTGATGCTAACTGCTTTCTGGTAATAAATCAACATCAATTATTCTAGGGACAAAAGTTGTTCTGGATGCTCATTCAAAAACGCACTTGAAATGGCATTAATAATGAATTGGTTAACCATTTTGAAAAGGCAAGAGATTTAAAAAAGAAAAGAAAAAGAAGAAGAATTTTTTTAAATATTTTTCCCAGCATTATATGTAAAAGAAATTCATTACACTTTAAACCAGATGAAATTTGAATAAAATTTTCATCATATTTGAAAGCATTAGAGATATAATTTGGCTGTTGAAAAGAAATTTGACAATTTTAATTGCTCACGGTGATGTTCAAAAAATCTAGAAATTTTATCAAAAAGCAGCTTTTATCCAAATTCTACCTAAAATGCGTATTAATTAGGAATGAATTGTTCATCATTTATAAATTTTTTGAATGCTGATAATTAAAATTGCGTGAATAATATTTTTTCATTTAAATTAATTTTAATGCATTAATTCCAATATAGAAGCATAATTAAATTTTGCAGTGTATCTTCTTTTAAAACACTAAATCCTCTTATTTAAAACGGATGTTAATCATATTTTAATTGTTTCTTTTGATATCGGAAGATTTATAAAAGTATTGCATTAACATCTGTGTGGATTTATTATTAAAATCTTTAAAATAAGGCGGTTTTAAATATATATGTCTTTCCCATTGAGTTTTATATATTCAATGGTAATTCTATTTTTAAATAATATGTGTTTATTTGAGTAAGGCTGCTTCACATCGGATTAATCGCAAACATTTTTAGCTTGAGAGTATAAATATTGTAAATAATGTTTCCATTTTTCCTTTCCGATTTATTCTTTATTATTTTTTATCTTTAATTTCTCAAAAGGTCATACGGAATGAAACTGATTCAGGTCTATTGGATTATTCAGGTTTAAATATTTCAGATTATTAGTCCTTGAGAAGTCTGTCTAGAGCATGAAAACGTGAATTATCTAAATGCGTTATAAAATTTTAACACGATGATAAGTTCACTCTAAATAAAATTTAAAAAGAATTAAAAAATTGTACGGGATCTTCACAACTTTTGCTTACTTTTTTTTAAACATATAATAGGCTTCTTTTCATACAGTTCTAGAATTTCTCTTGTTATAGTTTTAGGAGAGTTTAATCAACTTCTACTAAATTATTAATTTAAGTTACACACACACACACACACACACACACACACACATATATATATATATATATAAAGTTAAAAAAGAAATTATTTTTAATAGATTATCCTATCTGAAGAAAAAACATTTTTGGGCCAATAAAATGTGTCTGCAACCTGGAGGTAAAAAAAAACATCTTAAGCATGAGATGTAAACCTATTTTTTGTTCTTAAAGCGATAAAAATGTTAGAATTGGTGAAACCAATTAAATTAAAGAACGATAAAAAAAGAATACAAATAAACTATTAATCGCCCTTTGTTAAATGTCTCAAACAGACCTTTTCAAGGGGTTATTATTTAAAACACTAAACTGGGATGATTAATGAGTGCAGAACAGCGTGTTTTGTTCTTCTCGACATTTTATGACTCAAACCAAATAAATTTATTTTTCTTGTTCGCAAAATTATTTTTCTAATAGTTCTGTCATGTCAAAGAACTATCCCTACATGTCTATCTTCTCTCTATGAAATAAAGTTTATTGAAAGAAAATGTTTCCATTTAAATTATGAAAGTTTCCGAACTAGTCTACCATACATATATTGTTGAGTTACAAACATTGTTAGGAGTTGGTAGTGGATATATGTTTTCAAATTTAAAAAAGGCTTATAGTGAAGCTAATATTCATGTTACAGTGGTCCACCAGTGCCCGAGCGGCAAAGTCGCTGAACGCTGATATTTCGACTTGGATTCGAGTCCAGACTAACCGGCTGGCTGCATAAACGTTTTTTGAGTTTTCTCGATGTGTAACGTGGATACGGCGCAGTTTCTTTCAGAAAGTTCTTCATGAAGGCATCCCTCCTCTTAGGCAGACAGACTTAGAGCCCTTTGCCATAATCAGTTGCGAAACTTTGAGTAAAAATGGACTTTCAAAACGATTATCAATATTATGAAACAATTAATAATTTGCTAAATTAATTAAATATTATCAGTTTTTTAATTAGTAATACAAATTTCTTTTGCCGTAATTACTTTTCAGTACTTTGCAAAAAAAGGTTTTTTCATTTTTTACTTTCTGTATTTCCAAAAATTATTTCTGATTGTAATAATTACATTTATATGTGATAATTTAGAATATGGGCACAGGAATGACGATGCTGGGCAATCAGGTCACATCAGAGTCCGGGTGTTGTCGTTGCAAAGTAGCAGGCAGCAGAAAAATGACACAGAAGGATTTCACTTTAAAGCTCCATATCTTTATCCAACGAAAATAGCAGATCATTTTTCTTTTAGACGAAGAGCTCCAAATTACATGCCCAATAGTGATTCAAATTAAATTATATTAAATTTAAAATTTCTGCGTCATAACTTATTCTAACAAAGGAAAGAAGAATAAGCAAATGCAGCTACGGCAGGAAGCAGTTTGACTAAAAAAGGGCCTGTACTTGGTATTTATATCAGCGCTTATATGATACACCAGAATGTGCTCGAAAGTTCTGGTCTAGGGGGAAGATCCTGAAATTGCGGAACGTTAATTACAGGTTGCTTGTTTGCGTAGAGCAAAGCTTTCGTATTTCTTTATATTTTACATATATATTTCCTGCAAAATTAAATAACATTGTTCTTTGTACTATTGTCGCCTTACCGTGTTTATAAGCATTCTTCTGCGGTTTTATTTTTAAGAGCTTGTCATAGATATATGTTTGCAGCCACAAAAATACTTAAAATAAGGCAAATATTCATGTTGCGACGCCTGAGCGCCAAAGTCGCTGAATGCTTGTATTTCGAATTGGGTTCGAGTCCACACAAACGAGCTGGCTGCATGAACGTTTTCATTGTTTTCCCCATGTGTCAACATGGATACGAGCCAGTTTCTCTCAGAAAATCCTTCATGAAGGCATCCCTCCTCTTAGACAACCTTTGAGTGCTTTGCCATTATCAAGTAAACCAAACCAAACCAATTCGGCTATGGCGCTTTCAATTTTAAAAAAAAATCAGTTATATAAAATTATGAAATGAACTATTATACTGCATCCCAGTCCTTATAGTTATATTTAGTAGAGTTTCTTTTAGTAGAGGTTTCTTAGAGTTATATTTAGTAGACATTCTAAAAAATAAAGTACAAAAATATGCAAATAGCAGGTACAACGAAAATTGACTGAGATATATATGATTAACGGTTGCGAAATTTAAGGCCGAATAAAGACTTTCATAGGTAGGATGCAAAATATTATTTCTTTAAATATTAGAACATTCCTCTTTTTTCCCCATTATCTTTCAATCACATCATAACATACTCTTCATATTTTTTGGTTTCATTCATGAACATATAATTTATTTTAGCTAATCCTGAGATCCGGATAATTTAATTTATCTCAGAGAGAAGACTTTATTCAAAGAACTGGAAATGTAGAACCACAGAATTCTATGAAAGACCTGAAATAATATTCTTCATTGAAACGAAAATCTGAATGTTCAGTGTCTTATGTACACTTTGGTATGGATTTCAGAAGATACTATATGATATCGTATGACAACTTGTGCTATTCTAATTTCAACACCTCCTCTTTTAAGCCTCCTTGCTCACATTCTGATCCACAGCTAGATCTCGTTAGGTTTTGCACAACTTTTTGTAACAATAACCACTTATTTTCGTTTTTGTTTAGTAATGTCTGGAGACTGAGGCTGGTTCTTCAGTCAGTCTTTTCATAGCATATTAACTATAAATTCATTACTTTCTTTATGTATTTATCGTTACTCCCATATTGTAAAATAACTCCTGATCTCAATCCTAATTTCCAGGACTTTGAGATTTTGCCTAAACGTATCAAGTGTTTTTTTTTTCTGAAATCGATCGATAAACATCAAATTTCCAAATCCAGTACAGTCATTTTCAGTCAAACCGCTATCCCTTCCAAAAGTGATGTTTTTCATCGTTGAAATTAACATGGTAATAGAAAACTTGCATCATCATAATATGATTTTAGCAATTATCAATCCATTGTTTTTATTGAATTCGCTACTAGCTATAAAACCATATAAACAGTGTAAACAGTTTTATCCTAAGCAATCTTTTTTATTGTAAACTACGCAGTTATGCTGAATTACACATAAAGTATGCAAATAACATATTATTCAAATAATTTAACAGGAAATTTTTATAACAAATTAAGATATTAAGCAATATCGAATTTGTGGGAAAACAGGATAAATCTGGGTACGAATTTTAACGTGAATCGTATTATAGTGGTATGTATTGTCTTATTCAAGAGATTCCTAATGATTAATGTTAAATTAAATGACTAGTCGTTCTTAGTTACTACCTAAATATCTCCCGATCAATCTACACTCCAAGAAACAGACATATTATATCTGATCACATGACGTGGCCTTTAAATTTTCCTCATTTGTGGCGATGTCTTTCTCTGATTGCGCATAATAATCTCTTGACAACTACTGCGGGAGCAATTTCAATGCGTTTTCCAACGATCTAATGAAAGCTCATGATCATTCTTGTTTAAAATTGAAACGACGTTCACTTAGCATGTTATTCCAATTTCCATTTCTTTTCCTCCCCCCCCCCTCCTTCGTCTTAGCAAAGTGATAGCCTCACTCACGATAGCCTCAAACAAAACCTGATTGCTTCTACTTGTTTTTTTTCTACAGGGAGGGTGCTTTCTCATCAATTTTTACAGCCTTTTAACGACACGTTCGTACGCAGACCTCTTTTGAGCCATGTTGCATCTTCGAAATCATCCATTACGGGCGATTAGTGTCTCTGCGGAAACCCAACGTTAAAAAAAGATGTCCTTGATGATGTCCTTTCATTTGCTTTGAGGTACATAACTAGCGACTTTCTTCTTTTTTGTTTTACCATTAGAGTCAGAGACGCTGTGGCCATTTCAATGAAAAAGTAAAGCGGGCATGGCTTCATAATTAACTTACTTCTATAATTCGCCGGCGGAAAAATCATTACAATTGATTATAAATGCAGATAACGGCGTGGAAGGACAATTACGTTTTCACGAGCGTATTAATTCTCGGAAAAAGGAAATCCCAAATTACGGCGGTCTCCTTTTTTTGGCCGATTTTGCTGATGGGGGTTTTAGTCAACCGAGCTTTAACTTTTGTTTTATTTAAACATTAATTTAAATCTTAAGTCAGTGAGTACTTTTATTTGATCTCATATAAATGAGTGTTTTGTAAAAGGGACGAATCAGGGAGAGGATTTTATCAACAATGTATCCGTACCAGACTTTTTGTTTAAACTGATATCATGAGATATATACCTGGAGGCTATAAGGCAATAGATACTTTTTATTTAAAAAATATTGTCAAAGTGTTAAATATGTTTGCATATTTCATTTTTGCTTTAAAATCGGTATTATTTAATTATTGCAAAAATATCATAGCTTTAAATTATTTTAAGTTCTGTATTTTACATTCATTCCAGGCACATAAATAAGTGGAAATCTTACATTTTGGTGACCTTTAGCTTATTATACTATATGGCTAAAAGCACTTACTCCAACTTATGTTTCGAAGATCTTCTCTTTCGACTATTTTCCTTTATAACCAGAACTCATATATTCAGTGAGTACGTTATGATATGACTTTTAGGATGTTTACAGCATTATCTCCCGGGTTCCGGGAATGTTTCGTTCCAGGTTATTAATTAAAACGAAAATCTCATTTTTATTAAACCTAGATATTGTGCGTTGCGAGCGAGTTTCGCTTTTCCTATGTAAGGTTCTGTCTATCTGTTGTGTAGAATTTTGAGAAATAGTGATTGCACCGAAGAAGCTTAAAACTGCCCTTTATTAAACTCTTTAAATTACGTACAATGCGTCAACTTGACGCTAACATACTACGCCTCCGCTTGGACGGTAACTGAAACAGTAGAATCAAACTCAAAATTGGAAATATTCACAAGTAGTAGAATTAAACTACAGGGCTCATGCAATCCTGTATCCTACAGCGCGTAGATGAGTCTAGCGATAGCAAGATAATAGCTATTAAGCCACGTCTAACCAGCAATAACTGCTACGGAAACTTGCGTATAAGCACTCACAGACATTTCCCAAACTCTGTCTAAATTTCCATACTGGAACGTCGATATTTAAACTTTTTCTCCCACTGGTAGAATTTGCATTTCTTACTCGCGTTACCAAATTTAAATATTCTGGCACGGACAATTAAGGGAGTGAAGGTTTATAGGAAAGTAACTTAAAATTAAATTTAACTGGTTATTTAAAATAAATATAAATCCCTACACCCAACTTATACCAGTTTTAATGACAAAATAAAAGTACTTCAGTCATAAAATAAAACTTTTATTTTGAACACTGCAGACTTTTGCTTTATAATAAACTAGCCGCTACTCGGCCAGCCTTTGTCTGGCTTTTAAATGTACCGAAAAAAATGGCTAAAGGGAACACCTAACATTAAATTTAAAAACTGCACTGAATTTTACTCTGCAGAACAACTTAATTTCAACACCTCCTCTTTTAAGCCTCCTTGCTCACATTCTGATCCACAACTAGATCTCGTTAGGTTTTGCACAACTTTTTGTAGCAATAACCACTTATATTATTATTACATTTGTTAAAAAAACACAAATTTCAATAAAAAATGTATTACGTATAAAAAACTACAATGAAATAAGCAATATTTCTTAATACAAATATTAATTATCCTAATAAATAAATTAACAAGCTTCCCGTTGCCTGTTGTTGTTGTTGTTGTCCCGTTGCCTTCTCTCCGCAAACGTCTAGTATCCAAGAGAAACATTAAATTTAAAAATTGCACAGAATTACTGCCCTCATTTTTCCGAGTGCCAACAGTGATGACACCAGCAACAATGACAACAGTGATCTGATATAATGAGAGAGAACTTTAGATTTGACGAGATTTCACGAAAAATCATAAAATATAAAAAAACTCATTCGAATTTAAAAACAAATCGCTTCCAGGTGCACTGGCTCTTGTCTAGATCCTATGTACCAAATAGATCCCGGATTTATTAGCTTACGCGCAGCACGAATGAAAGACACACACACAGACTCTTCCTTTTATATATAGAGAGAAGTAAATAAACAAATCATCATTTATTTGCCATTTTTTTAATAAAAAAAAACTTTATAAATTGTATAAGCGATTTACACTACTCTTCTTTAGAAACCATAAAAAATTTGGGATCAAATGCATATCTAAAAAAATCAAGCAATCTACTATTGTACCAAATTTTCGGAATACTTCTAACACAGCTGTCAGATAAATAATATCGCATTTCCTTGCGCATTGTTCTCCTCTTTTTATTAATTTTATCCTACAAAAATTGAGATAGAAAAATTATGGGAACTATTTAATTTACAAAGGACGCAGTTATACTAAGACGATAACAAAAGTAGTCATGGATAAACTGCAAGTAAATAAACAAATATTATTTTATTAAAGAAAACGTATATCAAAATAAGAATATATACTAATAATTAATATTGCAATGTCTGATAAGATATCTTCATTTCTACTGCCTTATAACTTGAATCTCATCATTTCTTATTGTTATATTTGCTATTTCTTAGACCTCAAATCATCCGTAAATAATTAGAGCAGGTGAATGTGCATTTGAGTCAGCGAAATGTTAGACTGGATGTCAATGCGCAATTGTTTCGATGTGATTTGTCGGTTTTTGCATTAGGGTAGCATAAAGTTCTGGAGTTAGAAGGGGGAAGGTTCGGCAAGACATTCGCAGGTTGTTTGCAAAGATTTGTTTTTGCTAGTAAGATGAAAACAGTCACTTCATGAACTAATCCATTTTAAAATCCAGGGAAGCTTTTTCTTTGAATGTATTAAGGAAGGGGAGAATTACGAGACTGCGATTAAAATTTTCAGAGGTCGGCACTAAGAAGCTAAGGGGAAAATATGCAAGAAAATACGGCATTTTGTTAGGATAAATTTATTATGGAAATATCAAATCTTTGTACATAAAGGTTTTATACTGAAGAAGCATTTTGGAGTCCATAAAGATGTAGTTTTAAACACCATGCTGCGTTTGAACACCGTGTAATGTAACACCGTGTTTAAGCAGTTGGTTATTAGACTACAAGCAAAGTATACCAAGGTCTATATGCTTAATGGAAGAACAGGTTTCACACAGGGCTTTTGTATTTGAAATTGACTTGTATTTATATTGTACAACGCGAAAACAAATGGGACAGTTGTATATCTCCCGTTCTATTGGGCCGATTGACGAAATTAAAATTGCGTTTTTCATGTCTCAAAAGCGCGATTATGGATATAAATTTACGTATAACATTGTTCTAATATAGGTATTTTGACACAAAATCGTACTTTTTCTGAAATGGCATGCCAGTTTTTATTCATTTTTCGATTCTACGACTCATATTATAGCAAAATGGCAAATTTTGTAAAAATAGAATGAGTAGTTTTTAAAACATCAGCTCTCAAAATTTTAGCTCTTAAAAGTTAATTGAATTTTATATATATTTATTAATATCTCTCTTTTTAAAATACAACAACACGCCGAATAAATATTAATTTTGAAGTCAAACAACAAATCTTACATCGAAATTGATGAACTAATTTCTCTCACTCAACTCTGAAACAAACGCATTTTGTTTTCCAAAGTAAATATTACAAGCAAACTGAGGGATTAGCCATGGAAAGGCCCCTCAGTCCCATTCTGGCTGATATCTACATGCATTATCATGAATCAAAATTGTTTGGAACTTTAAACTTCCCGGTATGGCTCCGCTACGTAGACGATATATTTACTCTGTTTGAAGGTAATAAAGATGATTTAAATAAAGTTCTTTCAACAATGAATTCCATTGATCCTGCTTTTCAGTTCACTTTTGAACTTGAGACTTGCAATTCTCTTCCGTTTCTCGCCATTCTGGTCACACGTAACACATCCAACTTCAGTATACGGTTTACCGTAAACCTTCATCGGTTTGCCTTTCACCACACTTCAAATCATGTCATCCGACTAAACAAAAGTTAGCTTCATTTTATTCCTATGTTTTCCGTGCTCTTCAACTTTGCTCCTCCAAACTATCCCTCGATGCAGAACTAAATTATTTAAAAGCAATAGCTATTGATAGGGGCTTTTCACCCAACATTACTAATCAAGCAGTTAAAAATTTCTCATCTCAACACACCAAAAGGTAGACTCTTGTTTTATGAGATTATAAAAATTCTGCTGCTATTCCCTTCTTTCCATCAATTAGCTATAAGGTTGCACATACTTTACATAAATATAACTTTCGGGTCGTTTATTCTCCCATCAATAAAATTCCTAGTTCTATACTCAAGGACCCCGTTCCGGATATGAATTCCTGGGGTATTTACAGGATTCATTGACAGGGTGGTTTAATTTACATTAGCCAAACTAAGAGAGCCTTAAACTTTCGCGTTAAGAAACATGAAATATATGTTAGAAAAAAGGAAACACAGAAGTCTTCTGTTGCCCAACATTATTGGTCCGAAAATCACACTTTCCAATTTTCTGCTGCCAAAATTATTCAAAAAACATCTTCCATTGGTGAACTGGATTTTCTAGAGGCATTTCCCATTCAAAAAAATCTTTCTGTTCTAGTTAACGACCCTAATTCCAATCCATCTTTGCCTTCAGCCTTTAAAGAAATTATGTTTTAGTTCTGATTTCATCAACAGATGCGCCAGTAGCTTGTCTCCTGTCCAGGCTTTGTTATCTTATCTTATCTAATCATTATATCTTATCTCGTTCATTTGCGCTTTTGCAGCTGAGGATGACGGTTCGGTAATACCATCGAAACTAGTCCTGTGAAAATTTGAAAATATAACGCTGATTTTTGTTGTTTGACTTCTAAATTAATATCTCTCTTTTTATTAAACTTATTTTATTCTTCCTTTCACATTTCGATATTTAGGTTCATTCCAAATAAAATTCTCGCATTTTTTATGATTTCATTTTTAAATTTGTATTTTTAAATTATTTTTACAAATTTTTCGAAACCAAATTTCAAATATAACCTATAAAGATTTTACCATCATTTTAAAGTACATGTATTTCTACGCATACATGCAAAAAATTAGATTTTCTTATTCACAATTTCCTAAGATATAAATGAATTTACATATAGAAATTTGGCATATTTGTTATAAGCGATAATAACGCCAAATGTAGTTTACGCACTTTGTTAAAATTATTGGAAAATATGAACGATGACATTTTTTTCGCCAGTGTACAATGAAAAAAGGGAAAGGAAAATAAGTTGCTATAAATTAAGAAGGTCGCCAAGTGAATTATTCTTGGCGCAAACTGAAAAAAATGCGCCAATATAAATTTTTAAATTTCTCCATAAATTTCTCACCAAAAATTACAAAATTTAATATCTAGGCATAATTTGAGTCGTAGAATCGAAATATGGAAAAAAAATTGTTATGTTATTTCAAAAAAGTCCGATTTTGTATCAAAAATATTATGTTAGATTAATTCTGTATATAAATCTAATATACAGCCTAAGTCGCACTTTCGAGACATGGAGAACGCAATTTGAATTTCGTCAATCGGCCTAGTAGAAAGGGAGATTAAAACTCTGCCTCATCCCCCGCAGTGTGCGTGGGAACAAAATTGAAAACGTTGTGCAATCTGTTAGTCCTCCGGGACTCGAACCCAGTTAAAACTGGCAGCGTTCAACGCTCAGCCAGTGGAGAAATTTAAATTTAAAAATAAATTAGAATAGCTTTAATGTTTTAAAATAGCTAGGTTGTTTAACTTCGGAATGGGATGTTGTGCAATATTAAGTTTAAAATGGAAAACTTTCCATTCTGTAGGTACTTTTTAGCCATGGTCTGGAAATTAAATAATTAATTCACTTTAAAATTCAGTGATGGAAGTTAGGAGTGCGGCGTATCGCATTAAGTGCTTGAATTGCTTTTCAAATTTTTGCCGGGAAATATTATCGCCCCGTATTACTTTTAAAGAAATTAAACAATGACGAATCTGCGTGAATATATATATGCATACTTCTCGCACTATAAAAAAACGACGGTATTTAGGGACATCCAGTTTTGAATAAGGTAGTCCTCCACCTTAATATCTGCATCTGGAAGCCCAAATTTTGGATTCCGAATTTTATATTTCATATTTTGTAAAACCTTAACAAACATTGTTAGCTCCAGCGCACGACATTGTCAAACCGAACGATTGGAAAGCGAGCAGTGGCAAGACTCACTGTAAAACACTTTTATCTTCAGCGCGTGAGACAGTCTGTCGAAAATTCTAAAGATATGCTGTTTTTAAATATTTTGTAATTTTGATATTCAGCTGAACTTTATGTGGCGTAAGTGCTAAGAACATGATGTTTAATTAATAAATTTAGCACATAAAACGTTAATATTAAAACAGACAAAAGATGTCTTGTAAGCCATCTTATTAAGAACATTCATGTGATAAACTGAGAAAAAACTGAAAAAAATACGAAAATGTATGCCAGAATTTTAAATACATGCTTCTTTTATTTTGTTATTGAACCGCATGTGGCGTAAGTGCAAAGAAAATTATGCTTAATAATAAAGCTGAAAAGACAAAAAGAAATTGATTAGCGTGAGTGAGTGCAACAGGAGAGTGGTAGACTCCGAGCTCAGCGAGAGCGAAAAAAAAACCTTTAACAAACCGTTTTGGGTGATTGTTAAAATATGAAATTTCAAATTCTTTTTATTGTGCAGGTGATTATAGTGAGGAGAAAGCAAGTAGTAAGTTTGCTCTTCTGTTTATCAAAGAACAGGAAAGGATAATTAATAATTTAATTAACTTTCACTGTAATGTTCCAAAAGAAACAAAGGAAATATGAGACAAACGGACACTGGTTAAGCTTTTTTCAATCAGCAAATATAATTACAGTATTCTAGAGACAGTCATCGTACTCATGTAGTATTTAAGTATACGAAAATTCTGAAACATCATCAAAAAATTATGGGCATTAGGGTAAAAATAGATACTAACAGCTACAGTATATCTATCATGTGAGATTCTAAGAAATCGTAGGTTTTCAAAAATTAGGGAAATAGCAAAGAAAATAAAAGACAAAACTAGCATAATGCTTTATCTCTAGAAAAACAAATAAAAGTAAAATAAAATAAACGTTTATCTACTAATGCACGTGCTGCGACTGCAAATATTCTTCCAATGGGAAACAGTCCTGGGGAGGCCAAATCCGGTATTGTCTCATATCTATTATCCATTCTGTCCATTTTCTCTTTAAATACATTTTAGGTTTCATAAGGACATCCCAAAAGATTTTTTTTCTTTCTTCCAAAAATAAATAAAACTTGATTTGAACCTCGAATTTTATAGGATTCAACCATCTTTTCTATAAATGCGTGGATAAAATGTTTCTTTAAACCAGTTTGACACTCAGAAAATATTTTCGCTTATACTGTGAAAGTAACGGAACACTAAGATGATTGGATAGTCAGCTTGAGTATTGGTCAGCTGTCCTTGAATGCGTTAAGTTGGCCTATTTTATTTTTGAGGGAAGTTTTGTAGGATATAATAGTGACGCATTATAATGTCTTCGAGGAAGATGACACGAAAATAAATTTCAGTTTCGTGTCAAGCTTTCCTTTTTGAAAAAGACGTACATGATGCATTACTGTCTCATATCTAAAAGATGAAACATACTTATTTCATATTAACCAAACAATATCATACTGAAGATAAAATTATATTATATTGCTACTGAGTTACCGCAAATACATAAAATAATCGGCTATAAGAAAATATCTTAAGGATATTACAAAAGCTAGGAATTATGCAAGGGTAATCTAAATTTCTTTGAAAAATATTTTAAAATTATTTAGAAAAAAAAAATCTGAAATGTTTCAGATTTTAAATTACGTCCAAAGGGACGTTTATTTAACATTCTGTGTGTTACCTTTATTTGTTAAATACCATGTTCTTCGCACTCAAACCATAAAATTCAGTTCAACAGCAATATCGAAAAATAATTTTAAATTGAGCATATCTTTAGAAATTTCGGTACACGCTCTCATGCGCTGGAGATAAAAATGTTTTTCTGTACAACGCTGGTATTGCTGGCTTTGAAATCATTGAGTTTGTTAATGAAAAATTCGTTAAAGTTTTAGAGAATATTGTTACGAATTTCACATTTATTTGGCTATTTATTTAGAACTGTAATTAAAATTCCTTTTTATTTTCCCGTGCAACGCACGCAGACGATTTTTGAAGAGAAAGCTACGTCAAAAAAAATAATAATAATAACATGCATACATTTATGCAGATTTTTCATTTTTTAAACTTTAATGCAGAGCGATAACATTTAGTGGCAACAATTTGAAAAGTGAATCGGGCATTCAGAGTGAATCAACGCAAAATCGCATAACGAAAGTAATAGTCCTTTGGGACTAAATCCCTTTGGACTAACAATAACGAATACTACTGAATTTTAGTGTCTGAACCTTTCCTTATTCGAATCATATTTAAAGGAGTCTTTTGTTATTTGAAGCACACTTAAATATATCCTATAAGTTAAATCCAAACAGGTACCAAACGAGTGAAACGTCTTCGTTGTCTGACTTATTCATTTTAGAGTTTGGAGATGTTTATGTGAAACAGTGAATAAGAATATCATCCCGACCTTTCAGAAGATATATTAAACAACCTAAGATAACTTATAGAATAAATCAAGGGATTACCATGATAATAGAAAGTTCTCTCAAATCTGCTTATCAATCTATTCGAAAGCTTTGTAAGCGTTACCCTTATGAGAAAAAACTGCATATTGCAAAAAAACTTTTATAATATCATTTTTATCTTATTTTTTTGTTCCAATTATGTACAGAATTCATATCATCCAGTGTTCTGTACATTAAAGTTATGTAGTTTTATAATAAAGTCGAGGATGGATGGATGACCACACCTGTTAATCCCAGGTAAAGAACATTTCCGTTCATCACTTGCCAAATGACTTATTTCCTCAAATTTCCTCGACAAAATGGTAACAAAAATTTTAAACTACAGTTCGTTTTATATAAATCCAACCCTTTCGTAGTGATATAATTTTGACGTCACAAAACCTGCACATAAAACGTTACAATAACTTTGATTTGCAAAAACAAAAAGTATCCAAAGGCAAAATAAAACCTTTTTACTTCCTTGTACGAAGTAAAGAAGGTAGTATGATCACGAAAAATTTCTTCAAGTATCACATTTCAGCAAAAATATCCATTTTGGCCGCTCTAGAATCCATTTGAAGGATTCTTTTTACGTGATATATGTGCATGGGAGATAATAAAGGACCCCTTTTTTCGAAACCGGTTGTAAGATGGATTTAAAATGAAATTAGAAAGGATTTTTTTCATAATGCACGTATGTATGTATTTCTCATCTCTCAGAAATTGTTAACCGTAGAACATTGAAATTTTATACATGGAAGTGTTATAACATCTAGTTGTGCACCTCCCTATTTTGTTGCAATCAGCCACGCCAAGCGTATATATATATATATATATATATTGCTACTCTTTTACCTGCGTCTGTGTGCTCTTATTTTATTCTTTTATGTTGGTAAGCTACGTATTTTTGCTTTAAAAATTATTGAATTATGTTGTTCTTATGTTCTGGTCAAGGATTTTATGCCTTTAGTTAACCTGCATGCAAATGTTGTAGAATTATCTGCAATTTAAGACTGCAAGTGGGAGCTAGGCCTTAAGTTCTAGCTGCTTGTTTACATCTGAAATTCTTATATTACAGTTAATTCAGTTAGTGCACCAACAGTGTCTTTTGGCCGGTGGCTCCGGAGGTTAACTTTATATTTTTATGCATCGAAAATTTTGTCTTTCTGCCCCTTGGCAGAATTTCTTCTTTTGGCCTAGAAATTATAATTTTAAGTGCAAAAATTGTTTTCTAACTGTTTTTGACTGTTATTGGTATTTTACAATTTTTTTATCTTTGTTAAAAATTTAGGGTTTTTATCTTTGTTAAAAATTTAGGTTTTTTTTTTCTGTAGTTTACAATTTTTAATGAAGGAGTTTTGCGTTCTTATGTATTTTTGCTTTACCGCGAAGTGAGAACCGAACTGATTGAATGAGAAATATATCTGTAATAAAATTCGGGGAAATACGTTTAAATGAAGTTCAGTAAAAACTGTGTATAATTTAATAGACATGTGGTCTCCACGTCAGATTTTTTAATTAGTGTAACAATCTCTTTCAATTTCACTTTCCCACTTGATATAATTTACTTGCAATACCTTTTGAAGTGTGTCAAAAATTTCTAGAGCATCCTATATAACATTTCGCATTAATTTCACTGGTCGAAGTAAAATGCGCAGTAGAAATTCATACTGGATTTGGTTGAGTCAATTAAACCATATTGAATCTTGAATTATAAATGCCTTAAAATATTCTAGAGCGTTGTGATTTCTGTATCTTTAGTAGGTAGATACAAGTGAGTGAGTACCAGAAACTTATCGTGGATCACACATGCAGATCCCCAGCACACTAACCATCTTTGCGATTAGCATTACTGTGGGGTCCTTAGATTTAATTGCTGGGTTTGAAACGAAAAGCTGATATTGTTGGGGATGAGATCTCTTAACTCGCACAGTGCTATCCCTTTAAGAAATGGAGATGACTTTAATTTTGAATTCAAATTTCTAAATAGATTTAATTCAGTTGTAGTTAATTTAGGTAATATTTAATCTAGATCTTTAAAATTATTCCCTCTGTCACCCACACTTTGACCGAGCTTCGAATCTCGGGCAAAGCAAAAATGTTTGTAAGTGTACCAACAGTGTTTTTTGTAGTATAGAGGTACATAAAATAATGTTCAGCTGAAAGTCCTGTCGAGAGGTTTGTGGTAGAGAAAGAAAGAGTTTCAAGAGGCCCTCTTTTGCTTTCCGTGAAGTGCTTCACATCAAAATTAGGACCTAACTTTCTTACGGTTCTAATTAATCGCCTTTTGTGATGTACTTAGGACAATGTTCTCGTTGATCGATGGGTTCGGTCATTCCCGATGATAGCTTAACAAGCAAGTGTCCGGCCGTTGAAGAAAAAGTATTACTAGAAATTAAATTAAAATACTAACCTCATATTTATTCTATTATAAATACAGACTTTAAGCAGAATAACAAAAATAAAATAAATAAATGAATATGACGGAATGAATTATTTGTTCTATTTGTTTTTTCAATCGGTTAGTCCATTACTGGAATGAACGCAAGAACTATCTGATTAAGGATAGTAATGCAGTCGGGAAGGAATTTTCTAAGGAAAACGGCTTCTCGTATTCTCCTTACACCATGCAGTGAGGCCGTTTTTAAAGATTTGAATCAGAATCAAGCTACGAAGCTACAAATGTTTTCAGCAGCATTATCTAATCCGACATTAGTGGATTTTTTTCCTCTTCTGCAGTAGTTATTTTAAACAGACTTTTTATGAAAATATTCATTTGAATTACATGGCATCATTGTAATTTCTTCTTAGAAAATTACAACGTCTTAACTCATTCATGTGTATACATATGTAATAAAAGTTCACTCCTGATTACGTTATTTCATAAAACGATTTTAAACTACGGAATATCGAGTCCATAATGCGTTTTTTAAATGCTCAAGCATTTTTAATAATCAATATTGTCTTAAGAAGCTTGTAAAGTCTATGCTCTTATGAAATATAAATTTTTAAAAGGATCCTTCTGGTCTTTGTGACATTAAACAGAGATCAGAAGAAGGGCGTATAAGAACCTTTTATTCAAGCATAAATTAACAAATGACCCAACTTGGGGTACAGGAAGGGAACACTTCTGGCTCAACAGAAATACGTAGCAAATAATAATTTCAAGGTGTGATAGGTTAGCCTAACGGCTTACAGAATACTTCAACGCGCAGGAAGAGCTCTGGTCTGTAGTAATCGGCGAAACAAGCCGAAAGGCGAGAATACATCAATGCCGCTAATGCAAATTGCTAACAATCATACCACAACGTGGCTTGAAATAGGCAGACACGCCCTAAAAACTAACTTCCGAAACTCTTGCTCAAATAGCACTTGATTCTACCTTAATCTGAATCTATCTCATTTACATTCTGGCATGAAAAGCGTGGGTGAAAAGAGATTAACAGGAAAGGCTTTTCAACTTAAAATGAACTATTAGTTAAAAACAAATAGATAAGCGTCATAATCTTAACATACTTCTTTGCATATTTTTATTTTTCCAAGCGCATAATAAATGTCATCTAAATTAGTATAAAAACTACAAATCTGAAGTGGGAGACTTCTGTTCTAGTTTGATCCAGAAAAATAAAGCTTAACGCTAGTCTTTATGCTTAAAATCTGAATGTTCTTTGCTTCAAAATGAAAAAAAAAATTAAAAATACATGAAGCATAAAATCTTTTAATATTACTATCCTAAGATAAAATGCCGTACGATTTCAGTCAACTGGATAAAAAAATTAAAATTCTGTAAACACATAAAAATGCAAAATTTGTCGCGGCTCATTTTGAAAGATTTATGACTATTTTCAAAGGATTTAAGTAAATATTTTTCTTATCAAAGCAGGAAAACGAAATGAAAATTTGTCACTACTAATTCTGAAGTATTTATGACTATTTCCAAGTAAACAGCTTTCATATCATGGCAAGGAAACAAAACTTCTTAAAATATCATACGAAGGCCAAGACCATAACTATCTAACTATCATGTACGTTTACTTATTTGTTTAATCGATTATATTCACTAGTAAAGGATTAGTTTCAGTTACCTGAGTTCAGAGTAATAGTTTGAAACCAAATAATATGGAAGAGGAACAAACAAGAGTTAAATTAGGTCTCTCCCAAAACTTAAAATCTGATAATTCCAGCTTACAGTGTAACATTTCAATGAATTTTATTATTAAATTTTTTTAAAAAATTAAAACAAAGATTTTTAAAGCTACAAAATATATAAATCATATGACTAAGAAATTTATAATCTGATATGCTGATACGCAGTTTTCAGTTTAACATCTGAAACAGATTTAAATTAAACAATTACGATGGCTTTTGTTTAAGAAATAGTCCCCCACAAATTGAAGACATGGGGATGAAGGGGAAATAACACCCTATTAAAAACAGTTAATAACCTATTTTTTAATTCATCTATTTGCTTTTAATCATATCGTTTGGAAGTCTCGAAAAAGGTTTCTTTCGACGCGTTTAAAAGTCCCTTAAACGTGTCCAGATTTTATAATGGTAGTTAGCCTTCGAAACTGACAACGTGTTATATAAAATCTACGTCTTTGTGTTCTTTTTGTAAGGAGGGGTAATGATTTTGCACATAAACTAATATCATTAAAAGTCTGCTAAACAGTTTATATATTTTTAAGTGACTCCATTTATTATACAATAAAACAACGAATGACTATAATTTATTAAATTAATTTAATAGTTACTTTTTATTCGAAGATTTATAAGTGCTTTGGTAGAAAATATAAATCTTACAAAAAGTATATTTAAATATAGTTCAAGTGACGTTGCTAAGTTTAAATACTATATCTTTTAAAAGTATATGTAAAATATAGCGGATTGTTATATAACTTGAACAATGATCTGATTGGTAATTTTGATAAGCTAGTGGTAATGACTAGTGATGATGGATCACCATAAGCAGGAAAAACGTCAGTGAAAACTAAGGAAAAATATAGCGCTAAATTAACCAAAAAATTGTGGAATTAAAATTAAAATATGCTTACCAATGAAAGCCAAATCAGTTTATAAAAAGGAAATATAGATAACGTTTTGAATATCGAATTATTATTAAAAGTCTCGAAAAAATTTTGAAACGTGAAATATTGAATATAGAGCTAAAATGTTTAGATTGAGTTTCAAAGTAAAAGGTTATTCAAGATAATCTAAGATGCTGATTTTTAATTTAAATATTATTGAGTCCATCAAACTATTTTTATTACTCAAAAACCTTCGAGAAGATGACATTTGAAGACTTTTCACCAAATATCGCCCCTGAAAGCTACAGATTCATTCTTACTCATAACAAACAAATACTAATGAAGAATGAGTACGTACATTATTATAAAAAGGAGAATGATAATATATTTTCCTACATCATGATTTACGTTTTGGAAGAATTTCATAAAATGCGGTGTAATATTTGTATCATATAAGATATTAAGGCTGAAGAAGATCAGCTTTCTTTTCATGGTATAATAAAGGAGGCTATTCTCTTCTGGAACTTTGTACAGTCATTAGGTTACTTTAAAGCAGGAAAGTTGAAAAATAAGCAGTACCACCTCAGGACTCGAACCTCGACCTCTCGAATACGCGCCGAGTGTGCTAAACTTTACACAACGAAGGCACGCAGTTATATACCCTCCCTTTTAATGGGCGACTGGGAATTAAGAGACCCAATCGCCAAATCCTGGTGATAAAAAAATCATCACCCCATCTTTTATAGTTCGGGCGCCACTGTAGAGACATTAGGTTATTTTAAAGTAGCAGAGATAAAAAATGAGCAGTGTCCTTCCCGGGACTCGATCGTGGGCCTGTCGAATACGCGCCGAGTGTGCTAACCGTTACACCCCGAAGACATGCAGAAAGGAGGGAGAAAATACCTTATAACTTATTTCAAATTAATTTATCTTTTAAGTAAGTATTCTAAATACTGGTGTGCGCTTAAGTCTGCTTTAAGTAGCTGTCATAAAGTCATATCTTAAAATATTTAGTTACGCAACTCATTTAAAAAAATTATAAGTTAAATCATGCAACTCAGGGAGGGAAAAGTTAAAGTTTACCGAAATAAAAACAAAATAAATCATCTGCTTTTATGTATGCGATACACGGAAATAATTAAGAATAATATTAAATAAAATTACTTGAACTGTAGAAGATCGAGACATAGAACTCGAAATATCTAAACCAGGGGAGAGTGCAAATTTTTTTATATTTATATTGTCATTTTCTATAATCCAAATAAAAGAATTTAAAGAACTTTTTAATCACATTATGTTTCAGAGAAGATAATATAATTAAGAGAATAGTGGTTTTATCTTGTTAAAGCAAAATACAAACACATTATTGCACGACAAAAGTAAAAGTTACGAAATTGTTCGTTTTTTGCCTAAATAGACAATCTGTTTACATTTCATTTCAAATATAATGACAAAACTGTTTTTATCCCTTAGCTTAATGAAAAGTAGCAAATATTTTGTTTAACTGCATTTTCTTTCTCTTTTCTGCATGCCTTCGTGGTGTAACGGTTAGCACACTCTGGGGGTATTCGAGATGTTCAGGTTCGAGGCCCGATGAAGGCATTACTCATGTTTCAAATCTGCAATATCAAAGTAACCTAATGACTCTACAACTCTGCTAATATTTGAAAGCAAAATTCTAAATAAAATGTATAATTTATTTCTGTACAACTAATATGAGCGGAATGTTTCCAAAAAACCGAAACGCTGGAAATTACAATTCATTTAGTTGAAGCTATTGCATTTTCGACAGTTTGGATGAGTTTTCCAAAACTGGAAAATTTTGTTTTCACTTAAATCACTTTTGAAGTTTTCTTCCAAACTTTCAGTATCATTTTTATTCAAACCGGAATTATTTTAAAGCAGTTAATTGATTAAAATTACATAGGAAACTATTATTTTAAATGTTTAATACTAAAGCATTCCATACAGGGAAAACAATACGACTCGGGAATACGCAATATATTTATCTTTCGAATTTAATCATATTGTGGAAAAATGGCGCCCGGTTAGAGCTATCAAACTTTGAACACATAGAGCTATCCACTAAACATGTCCACCTTGAAGCCAAATCTTTGAATTCCAAATTTCTTTTTATTTTTTTTGTATTTTGAGCAAATTTAAGGAAATTTCTGTTAAAACTCAGGGATTTAAAAGCTTTGTGTTGCCACTCCAAAAGACGTATATTACTTATGTTTCAAGTTTAATATGACCATACAGCGTTATAAAAGAAATGTACTGCCGCTGGGCAAAACGTAATATATTTTATTTTGTTTAATTATGGCAACCGCATACAATGATATCCGCCAAAGGGACTTGGATGCTGTGGACTCTTAAGGGAAATTGGCTGGTATCTACGTTACACGTGGGGAAAACCACGAAAACGCCTAAACAGACAAACCAGTTCGTCAGGACTAATGAGCACTCGTGTACAAACGCAATAAACACTTTAAGAATTAAGAGAACTTTTAAAATTAAGAGAATTTGCAAATTATGTTTATTTTTATGAAAAGTACTGACTAAATGACTAAAGCCGCCGAAGAATTATGCAAGAATTATGATTATGTCGATGAAGAATTTTGCAAATATTCGAATACGTAAGCTTACACGTGCCTGTCAGGGAACTGTGATTATAGAGGGGTCAAAAGTGCACAGTGGGTTTTCGGCAATTTGTATGCTCATTCTCCTTTACGACATTCACCATGTTTTACACAAAGTTGTATCGATAGAGCTGTATGCCAGAAGACACGCTGTTTAGGTCCTGCTCATTGCTCCACAGAAGAGAGCTCTTTTAATGTGGCGCACACAATATGCGCCTCGGACCAGACTTTAGTGGAACACGATGCTTTTTACAGATGAGATTCTCCCTGGGCACTGATTCTCCGCATACCTGTATTTGAAGAGAGCTTGGCACTCGATACCATTCCTCCGTCATCAGGGATAAGGATCATTACGGTATTATAGGTGTAATGGTTTGGCCAGACATAACGTTAGACGTCCATACTGTTATGACGTACAGAGAGGAGATCATAAAGTCCTATGTTCGATTTTGCAGAAGCGCAGTTGTTTCTAGGTTCCTGTTAATCGACGTTCGTCTACGTAGGGTTCAGCTAGTCGATGATTACCTGAAAATTAAGGATCTTCTCCCAACGGATATATCAACCAGATCTCCTGATCATATATGAGACGGTCTTGGCATTGCAATTCCATCTCTCCATTCTAATACGAGAACCATCTCGGAGTTTAAAAATCCTTGCTTCAGGACTCAGACCGATTGTCACACGGCCTGCTCAGTTACCTTCTGTTCAGTATGCTGCTACGCTGCGCGACCTCTCTGGATGTGAGAGGGGGCCATATCCCATATTAGACTCATTTTCAATTCCATGTCCTACCGATTTTGAACATCACCACTCTATGAGCTTTAGGGATAATCATGCGTGCATAAAATAACTTTTGAATGGCACATCTCTTTCTGTGTTATAAATTTATATTCATATCAAATTTCGTTAAAATGTGTCCATTAGTTTTTAGAGTGTTCTCTCTAGAAATTCCAAACTAGAATGGAAGCTTAACAATTAGCTAGATATAGCAATACCTCAATCATCTATATTATTATATAGAGTGCAGATCAAGTTTCTACTTACAGCTGTAATCGCTGTAATCCCAGTCACAGATTTTAATAATTTAAATACATTTCTTATCTTTCAAAGCCGGAAAAGTAAAAAACAAAAAGTTTAAACATTGTGGAAATAATTGTAATTATAATCTCAGCTTTTTTTACATGCTTAACCACCCGTTTTCCCCAATTGTTTGCTGTTTCTAACGACATACATGGGTAGTCAACTTTTTTCTCATAAATAATAACGTCCAAATTCTTTTTTCTTCTTTTTATAAAGATACATAATAAATTTTCTCACAGAATTACAAATCTAAAAATAGGATCTGATCTCCCAAGGCTAAATTACAAAACATAGTAGGAATATAGTAAACAAAACTCTGTTAGAAGGTAAATGTGTTCACCCCTCCAAATCAAGAAATTATTAACTGTAAAATTTCGTAAAATTTAGATTAATTCAGAAGTAATTGCCCATTGAATTCTCAGCTGATTCAACTGTCTAAGCGACTGAATAAATAACTGCATGTGTTTCGCATGCCTTATATTAGATTTAGTGAATTTAAAAGAGATATTCCTACAATTATCTCCTGTAGACGCGAAGCGGATATAAAATCAGCAGCTAATTTAAAACTTTAAAATTTGTAAAATGGTGCAGAAGGACCTCTATCATGCGAGGAAGTTTCTGCTAATAAATGCTGACCTCTGATAAATGAAACCTGTAGTAAATTATAAACAACAGCAATATCGGAGAGACCATTATTTATATAAAATATTCGGGTGAATGGCCTTATTTATATAAAATGTAGAAAAACAGGGTGACTCAAAAGTCCGTTAACATTTGAACATCCGATAATTCATGGAATAATGTAGGTAGAGAGGCAAAAATTGACACACATGCTTGAAATTACATGGGTTTTATTGAAAGCAAAACAAAATAATAAATATATAAAAAAAGCCAACATCTGGCACTGTGCAGCAAAATGCCAATGACGTTGTATGAGAATCGTGTATGAAATGAGCTGTAGTGAGAGAGGGAACCAGTCTTTTCATGACTGTCCCTTTTCTATCTTAGCCTCCAGATATTGGTCAAGGTGTAATGTGGATTTATCACACCAGTTGTAATCGTACCCTTTTTCTTCGCGGAAGTACGGGGTTCTGCTATTCAAACTGTCAGTGTGACGGGTGCGAGGTATGCTGATATGTTACTGAATCGCATCATCCGTAGTCTGGCTAATAAACACCTGTTGGAAAGTAAGACTTTTATGCAGGATGGCGCTCCATCTCGTTTTGCTACACGTGCGAAAGACCTGCATACATCTTTTGTTGAGGATCGCGTGCTGAGCAGCCACTTCCGTCATGCTTGGCCTCTCAGGTCGCCAGATCTCAATCCATGGGGTTACCTGAAATCACAAGTCTACCGCGATCATCCGACCTCATTAGAGATGCTAAAAGACAACATCCGATGGCAATTTCTCACCATGCCTATAGATATGCTGTACAGTGCTGTTCACAACATTGTCTCTCAACTACAGGTATTGTTGATGAATGACGGCCGACATGCTGAACATTTTTTATAAAGCACATAGTCTTTGTTAAAATTCAGCTCTTTGCTAATTATTGCTTTTGTTATCACATGAAGGGCCATCAGTTGGCAGTTTTAATAACTTTTTTTTGCTTTCAATAAACCTCCATGACGTTTCAAGCATGTGTGTTCGATTTTACCTATATACCTACGTTATTCAGTGAATTATTGAATTTTCAAACGTTAGCGAAATTTTGGGTGACCCTGTGTTGATGGATGACCTTATTTATATAAAATTTCATGTGGATTATCTTATAATGTATTTCTCCGCCTCCTTCGCATGACTTTGTGGTTTACTGGTCAGCACGTTCGACGTGTAACCGAGAGGTCCGTGGTTCGATTGTCGCCGAAGGCGTTGCGTATTTTTCTCAATCTCTCTTGCTTCAAAAGAATACCTAATGCCTCTACAACCTATTAAATTACACACTTTTTTGTTGCACTTTATTAAAACTTATTTCCTTGAATTATTATATACATTTTTTGTTGCAATTCATTAAAACTTACTTATTATTAATTCGAATTTGAATTACTACTTCGTATTAATTAATTAATATTACTAATTCGAATTATTCCAGCTTAATTAATCGATTCCTCAAGGCAAGCTGAAAATGCCATTAAAAAATGCAAGTTTTGAAATTAGCTATCCCGGTAAATTATTGCCGTAAAAAAATATAACACTTTCCCAAATATAAGTATAGGGACTTTTTTAATGATCTTGAATAACTTGGTTTTTAATTTGGTTCTAACGTGAATATTTTCGTCATTTAAAACAAGTTCTGTAATTGGAAGTATATGACTACAACCAACGATTGCGAAAATAAAGCTTTTAAGCCAGGTAAGAGAGTGGATGCATGTACATATATATGCATATATACTACACAGGTACATTACACATTAGTATATATATATATGCACGCACATCAGGTACTGCTGATTGCAATAAAAAAGGTTTGCACAATTAGATGTTATAGCAATCCCGTACACGTTCTACTCTAACCGTTTTTTGAGTTACGCGAGATACATACATGCATACGTTCGTACATACACACGAAAAAATCTTTTTACAATTTATTTTGCAAAAAAAAATAATTCCTTATTCCGTCCGCACGTATAGACGTCACGCAAAAAAATCGTCCAAAGGGATTCGAGAACGGTCAAAATGGATATTTTTGATGAAATATGACTCCCGAAATTTTTTCGTGATTACGGTAATTCTTTCCCTTCGTACAAGGAAGTAAATATTTATTTTTAGGCCGGTCTGAAATGATCATTACATACCAATGTACTGGAATACGATGTACTTTAGAAACGTATTTCATTATTTACAATGCTAGAATAAAAGTTTATAAAAAATTACCAGTTAAGTATATTAAAAAGCTACGATCAATAACGTGTATTAGATGCATTGTAAATTAATGAATCAAACCTAAAATAAAATAAAGTTATAATTTTTTAAGAAGTGCGTACATTGTTCTTAGACTCTTTAGACATTTCAGAAATGTTCTGTTTCAGTCTGAAAGTAAAATTAAGTATTTTATGGAACGACAAAAGACAACATCTCTGAACACTGATGATTTATCATGGTATTATATGGAATGGTACTAAAGGTAAAGAATAATGTAAGATAGTAATTAATGTCACGCAACAAATGAAATACTAACTCATTGTTTTGAGTATTGCTCATGAAAATAAGAATATCCAAAACTGAAGTTGCGGAATGGCGCCTAACGTGGGGTTAATAAAGGATGTGATAATCTCTAACAGACACTGATCGCACAGCGAGTTGTCCTTCCTTTAACGAAAGAGTTGATGAGTCTCTGCTGTAGTCACAGAGATTCCTACTCCAAAACTGTTTTCGTTTCTAGATGGCTTTTGGCAGTTGGTGAATTGCATTTCCTTTCAAAGTGCAACCCAAACATATTCACAGAGGTCCAGTCTCTGGATCTAGCAGGCTAATATGTCGGCGAAATTCAAATATTCTCGCTTTGAATATGTGTGAAATGAGCGTTTACGTGCATATAAAAGGAACTATGAGTCATCTGCGCTCTAAAAAATTATGTATTGGATTCTACGATATTCTCTCTGCACATCTGGACGATCAAGAAACATGTGTCCAGCGCAAGGAAGTGGTATGTGGCCATCCAACGCGACGTCTGTTGAAATCATGACACCTCCACCGCCACAGTCCCATTTTTCCCTGATGTTGGAGGAATGTTAGCGGTCGTGGGTTCTCCTAGACGACGGACGTCAAAAATCAAAGTTCAAGTTAAATCTAGACTCATCACTGATGAAAACGTAGGCCCACTAAAGTTGGATCCAAGGCTGATGTTTTCTACATCATCACATACGCGTTCCCTTGCGTGAACAAGGGAGTAGGACGAAAACAACGGATATTTTAAAAAACTGTTATTCTCATGAAAACCTTCGGAAAACAGTAACCTTTGAAATTATGGTATCACCGTGGCAGCAAATAGTTCTCCAGAGATTTATGACGCTATAATAATACTTGGATGAAAGTTCCAAATACCGATCATCAGCGGTGGACGTGATAAGGCATTTTCTCCCTCCTTTCAGCATGCCTTCCTGGTGTAACAGTAGCACACTCGGCGGGTATTCGAGAGGTCCAGTTCGAAGCCCGGCGGGGGTCTTCCATATTTTCACCTCTCCTGCTTCAAAAACCCTAATGGCTTTACAGTGGCGCTAAACTAAAAGGTGGTGGACGGCAATTCGTCACCACCAGGATTTACCGTGAAAAGAATATATTGTGGATACTAAACAGGTAAAAATTTATGAATGCGTGTAATTGATGCTAAGTATTTAGAATTAAATAGAATTAAAACTATTGCAGTTAGACAAAGTATGGTAACAAATAATGTTTACCTTCATACACACAAAAGAACATTATAGTACTCTTTCTAAAGTAATCTTACAAATTTGTGTTAGAAGAACATGGAGTAGTTTTCTCTTTAAACGAGTTTAGAATACGAATAATTTGAGTTGTATTATTGCATACAAGGAATTTTTTTCATGAGGGTTATCACGAGTCTTGAAAATAAAACAGGACTTTTTAGTTAGTGAAATAATGGTAAGAAATTATTAAACATCAAATTCAAACTTGCAGTGTAATAATCCAGTGTTAGATTTTTCAAAAGCATGTCTCCTTCAACTCTGATTAAAAATCCAAAATAATGCTTAGATGCTCCTGAAATCAGTATTTTAACAGTGCAATTTAGATTAACGAGTGTAATTGTGTAATTTAGTCAACGGCTTTTTAATGAAATAAGCGAAATTTTATTATTTTTAAGCATTTTAAATCAATAAGTTTGGTTCTTTTAAAAATTATTCATTTCATCACATATTTTTCTAATTTTTGTGCTTTGATTTGTGATTTTATCACACACACACATATATAAATCATACATTTTTATTTTATTGAATTTCTATTATTATATATTTTGTATTTCACACATCTGTAGTTTTAGGATTTTGTCTGGTTTGGTGACAACTGGTTGATAATCTTTTTACATATTTATTGGGAATTTTGGATTTTACTGATATTGAATTTCATTTCTTTCCTTTCTTTGTGAATTTGGATCTAAATTTCTTACATTTTAAACTTAAAACAATACGTAGTTTTTAATTCTTTAAGAATCTGTTATTAATTTCAATGCAGGCGAAAATAAAACTATGACATGCGAAAACAGTTCCTTACTTATATTTATACGTATCTGACCTAGAGTCAGGTGGGCTGCAATGCTCCAAATATCCAAACTAGATGGTTCCAATTCTAAGATGGTTCCGATATTTAAAATTCTACTGAAATATGAAAAATTAATAATTACCGATAGAAAAACTTAATGTAAAATTAATTGCTTACTTTAATACGAAAATTTAATTTTCTACGTAATCATACTGGCATCCTTTTAGTAAAAATTTAAATAAACAATGAAACTCTGTAAAAGTGTCAGATTTTTAAATATAATGTAACGTTCTGGAAAAAAGGTTTTCGATACGTATGAAGGAAATGAATCTCTTGCATTACCGTATTAAACACGAAATTTAAGGGTGTTCAAATGAAATGGTACGAAGTGTCGTAGCAACCAAGCTGGTTGAAATTTGAATATGCTGCTTTGGGATAACGTAATGAGACATCCAGGGATGCCATTGTAACGTGCGGGTGCCCGTACATGACGCAGGAGACACGCAGGCAGTTGTGTGTTCCATCCAAATGATGCGACAGTGCGTGTGAAAAGATCATGGCGTTCGCACTGCAAAATTCGACATCTGAGGACAGCGAGGTGTTATCATATTTCTGACTATGGAAGGGGTTAAACCAGCCAATATTCATCACCAGATGGTGGCTGTATACGGGGTAGACTGTGCGTCCGACAAGTCAGTGAGAAAGTGGGGTACCCCTTATCGTTAAGGCTGGGAGTGTTTAAGGGGTGAGAGACCAGGCAGGCAAACACGGTAACCATACTGAACTCATCGACCTAGGGAGAAATGATCGGCATGTCACAATGCGAATGTTGGCAGTGATGGTTTGGACCAGCGTTGGTACAGTTTAGAAAGTGTGCATTACAGTTTGGGTTACCGTAAGGTGTGAGCGCAGTCGGTTCCGAAGAAGCTCAGTGAACCGCAAAAGGAACTGCGTGTTGGGATAGCACTGCAATACCAGTTCCGATATCATGAAAACTCCGTTTTCCTAGAGGTACGAAAGAGTTTCCTAGAGGTTCCTTAACGAGAGCTTGTGCCATCACTTCGAGCCAGAGACAAAGCAGGACAGCATGCAATGGAAGCATGCTTCGTCACCTTCCCCTAAACATTAACAGTGACGCGTACTACGAGACACTCGGTAATCTACGCAAGTCCATCAAGACCAAAATGGTCTATACTGCGCACGGCGGGAGTGATTCTGCTCCACGATAGCGCGCGTCTTGCACGTCTCCAAGGTTATATAAAGTGTAATAGTCAGTTTCAAATGAGAGCAGCTTGAGCATCAGTCCGGACATGTCGCCCTGCGATTTCCATGTGTTTGGTCGCCTAAACCCATTTCGATGCTTCAACTCGGGGTGATTACTTGTGAATAAAGACTTCAGTTATATCCATAGTGTCGTGTAGTATCTTTTCATTTTAACACACCTTATACTCTTTTTTTTTTCTTAATTTTGATTATCTGTTTAGTACTTTTTTCAATTAGTATAACTACTTCTTCGAATCTTAAGATAATATTTAATTGCATTATAATTGTTGCTACCACTGAAAACAATAACGTCGCTATAATCTGAAGACATTTTAGAGCAATTAAAGAATTCATCTGTTTTTTAAATATGTTGATCCGCTGATTATTCATCAAAAAGTTTTGTCTTTTCAATTGTAAGAATGTAGAATATGGATTCTATTACGTGTAAATGAAAACACTATCATTCGGCATTAATGGTAATAAATTTAACTACTATAAATTATGTATACTACTATACATAGCGAACAGGACCCCTAAGAAGTAATTTTTGATGCGTTCTTTGCTGGCAGTGTCAAATTAAAGGGCACATTATAATGACAGCTATTTTGGACACTGTGCTTTATACGTTGCAAAACAATGATTTAAATAATGCGTTTTCCTTATGCTGATATTGTACTAATTGACACCAGAGCTGTCGTCTGTAAGCTGCAAGGAAATGATTTTCGTCTAGAACTGGTGACTAGCATGCCATATTTTTACATATCAAATTTATAATATTTATATATTAATATCCTATTACATCAGTATAAGGATGGCTTTATAACTAACAGGGTTTAATATTGTTCCCTATTTCAGTTTTGCATTTCTTTCCATCTATTATCCCACAAATTTGAACTACGTCATATTTCGTGAGTTATTGGGTAGCTCTGGTTGTTTTTTAATTAAATCGTTAATATCAGTTCAATAGCAGCAGGGAATGTGCATTATTTTCGAGAAATAACCATAATTTCTTTACTTACTTTAACATGTAAAACCAAAAGCTAAGACTGTGCGTTTCCATGGGGCCCTATTTTAATTCCATTGCTTTATTTTAATTGATATGGAAATGGACTGCACACTTGTACAACTGGAAAATAATTCGAAAAATGTGTTTTGTGTAATGTGTCTCGAGGGAAAAGTACGTTTTTATATACATTCGAAAAATGCGTTTTGTATAATGTGTCTCGAGGGAAAAGTACGTTTTTTATATACATTCGAAAAATGTGTTTTGTGTAACGTATCTCGAGGGGAAAATACGTTTTTTATGTACAATCTGGTTTGAAATAAAATGCGGTAAACGAAAAAAAGCAAAATTTCTTGTAATATCTAAGTACTTAACCTAAGTACAAAACGTACATTGCGGTCTTAGTATAAAAATGCAATGTAATGCAAACGGCGTAGTACATTGTGATCTAAGTACAAAAACGTAATTCAGCACCTTGGAATATCCCGATGAAATAAATAAGCATGCGATTAGTCCAGCTGTTTGGTACGCTATTGTAAAGACATGTAAAATTACAATCCATTCAATGAAAATATCAGCAAGTACAGCCCTGAAATTACTGACATTTATATGCACCATTTTGAGGTCAAATTATATGAAAAACTATCTTTTCATCTCTGGATTCGCTATACAGACGACACTTTCGCGCATTTTAATGGTAATAAAGAAGATTTATCCCAGATTTTATCTATTATAAATTTGATTGATTCAGCAATACGTTTCATACTTGAAACTGAATCTAAAAATCCCGTTCCATGCTTTGATATTCTCTTCAGAATTCTTTTTAGAATCCACAGTTTACCGTAAACCCTTTTTGTTTGTTTGCTAAGACATGTCACGCGGTTAAGCAAAAAATGGTTTCTTTTTGCTATTATGTATTTCGGTGTGTCACAGTTTGTTCCTCAGAAGCTTTTCTTGCTAATGAACTCAATTATTTGAAATCAGAGGCCATTGACCGAAAATTTTCTCCCGTAGACATTAAAACATTTTCCTCTTACTGTAAAAGAATACATTCCGCTTTTAGAAATAGCATTAATAACATTGTCATGCTTTCATTTCATCCTTCTGTTAGTTATAAAATTGAACAGATCCTCCAGATGAATAATCTTCAAGTCATTTTCGTTCTAGATTTCTTTGTTCCTGATGAAGAGAGAGCTGCAATTGTTTGCTTGATTTTTTTTTTGAGTCACGACAAATCTACAATCTTTGTAAAACCTACGCCAAACACTAGGTTCTTGCTTTGCTAATTTTATGATTTGTCCATATATTTTAGAATTATATTAAGAGAATCCTTTTGTCAAAAAGCCCCTTATTTAAAAAATGGAGGCATTTTAGATTCTGTCATTCTTTCTTCTTAATAAACTGTATTTCTTAAGTGATAATTTTAATTTGCATTTCTTTTCGCGTCTGCCCAGCATGAACCAAATGTATACGAACTTTCTTTCGTCTGACTATGTTTTAGAATTATTTGATGTCCAAGATGAATAAATTTAAAGTTATCTTTGTATGAACCTACTGACTACAGCTGTAAAGTGGCATTTCTCAGAGTCAAATTCTTTGTAAGCCGACTTCTTACTCTAATGGCACTTATGTTCTCTGTTTGAAAACTTTCCAGGTAAAAGAATGTCATTTGGCACGTTTACCGTACTAATCGGGATACAGTATTACTCCAAAACACCGTGTCTTGAGCTTTGCTGTTAAAGACCAGACCGCGAACTGACTATCTGGAAATAAACTATTGTCAAAGTTCTCTAGTCTCTATAAACTATTGCCTCTAAAGAATGTGGAGGGCAGATGAGGAACGCAATGTCGTTTGGTTGTTTGCGCTAAAAAAGGAACATGTATTGCATAATGAAATTATCTCAAATACAGTACCTGTACGTGTAATAACCAGAAACTTAATAGTTTAATTCGAGACATCGCAAGTAAATATGGGTTAGCTACATTATTTTCTGTAACTATTTGTATCTGCTGTAACTCAAGATGACACTTTTGGACACGCCTTGTATAATTTGGTAACAAATGAAGAATTAGAATTCTTCACTACCGGAAACATTCCAGTGTTGGAGACAATATCTTTCCCCAGTATATTATTATCAGCTTCATTATATATAATGAGACAAATTTTGTAATGTAACATTTCATCGAGTGGACAAAGACGGGGGGATGACATTCCAGGTGGGAGATATCCGATGTAATTTCCATCCGCGTGGCGTTGGTAGCAATTCGTGCATAAAATTCCCAGCTTGTTTTAAAGAACGCCAAATCGCATCCGCTCTTCAGTAAGCATGGTAAGAACCCTTTTGTGGGAAATTTCTGAATCATTTTCCACCGCCCTTTATTTAAATACTTGCCTACTCAGGCACGCTATACGAGACCCGAAAGCTTTATTAACATTGGTCATAAAGAATAGACAGGATGTGAGCAGAACACGTAGTGAAGTGCAATTTTGTTAAATATAGCTAGCTCTGTCACTAGTTTTGTTAAGTACAGCTAAATATAGCTAGTTAACATATAAAAACTATTTACCCGTTTTATTTACATTTTTCAGAGTTTGAAATTTTCGTTGATTGCAAAGCATTACTTGAAAATCACCTTTCATTAATTGGTTAGTTATGAAAGCGCATGAATGTAAGGAAAAGGAATTCTGTGAGATTCAGGAAAAACTCTCAGTTTACTTCCCCATAACCTCACTAATACAAATGAATGAAAATTCTAAAAATACGGTTTTAAATCTCCTGCTTCTCTAGGAAAAAAGGAATATATCATAAATTTCAAGGTGGCAATTGGTACAGTGCTGCGTGCGTTGATATGCTATTACATTAATAAAGCTAGTAATTTCGATAGTTTGGTGAAAACAAAATGTGTTACGAATCCTGTCAAATTATAAATACTGACGATAAAATCACTTTTTTGTGCTGTTAAACACCATTTTGTGCTATTTTAAGCACATTGCACATTTAGAAAATAACTAGTACAGTTAAGTTCTAGTGACCCCATTTTAATTTATTTCATTGTAAATGATTAAAATACTAAGATGCATATGGTATTTTACCGGTGAATAGAAAAGTAATTGGGCTTTCCAAAACATCTCCTACTAGTACATATTACTGAGCTAAAAGATAAGTGTACCTAAGGCGAACTGATTTTTGGGGAATATTAGTAAATTATTTTTAATCGAAAAAAATGCTACAAATAAATACTACTTAGTATACGTCTGAATTAACTTATTTATAAATAATAATCATTTTTGGTTCCTTACTTCGATTAGTCAGCTAATTAAATACGGCAAGATTCTCTGCCTTTCTAGGGGTATTTCGAGTAATAAGGTATTTTCTTCCTCCTTCTAGCATGCCTTCGTGGTTGTAAAGGTAGCACACTCGGCGATTATTCGATAGGTCCAGGGTTCGAGACCCGGCAAGGGCACTGCAAATTTTTCACGTCTCTTGCTTCAAAAAAATAACGCCAATGATGGATTTACCTAAGGAAACTTTGCCCCTTATTTGGGTCACACAAGAAGGAGACCATGAAAGACTATTTAAGCCAATCCGTTTGCTTAGAACAAACCCAGGAAGAATTACCAGGAATTACTCGTCATGTCCTACGGCTATTATCTAAAACAATAATCATAGTAAGAATTTCTCAATTAAAAATGTATTAATAGAATATTTTATGAAACTGTGGTGTACAAAAGCCTTAAATGGTAATAAATATTTTGTCACTTTTTTAACTTAAGTATCAAGTCATTTGAAATTTTGGAAGTATAAAAAATCGTACATACAAGGCTTAAATGTAAGTAAAATTCTCTAATGGATCAATATATTGGCCAGCAAATTTAAAAGCAATTTTCATATTAATGAAATTATACAAAGCTGCAGTATTCACTATAGCTCACATCATAGTTTCAAATGTATGTAAATACTCAAATATTTGAACTAGAACGATTAAATAGTTTTTTTAAATTACACTAAATCTACCCCTTGAAATTACACAAAATGCATTTATTAAAATCATTATATATTTTTCCTTTTAGTATTAACTACATTTTGAGCAGCTGACAGCGTAAACTACAAAATTTGTAGTTTTAAATGAACATTCCTTTTTTTATTTTAAATTAATAAATTCAGGAAATATACAGTACACACGCGGATGGTATGCATCAGATGATTTTTAGAAAATGTTTGCGGCTTTCACTGTAAAGTTATCTTCAAAATTTGATACAAAGCACTACGTGAGTTGATTTTATCCTACAAATGAACATACATATATTCCTATTCTTGCACCAAAATAACACTTTTCTTTATTCTAAGCTTTCGTCGTCTAGTCAGAAGAAGCAACAAAAAATATTATTTCAGCTTCACAGTCTTTGTCTCGAATATTATGAGCTATTATTCAGATTTCCATTCTCACTGTCACGTACTCCGATGCTTGAAGATTGCTGAATATGTTACTGAAGCGTGGTTCCTGTTGTCAAAACTAAGTTAAAGATCCATATTCGATTATCATACATACTGAAGAGATGCTTTAAGAAATTATTGATCGCTAGAGCCATTATGTAAAAGGAATTTTTTTGGTCATTTTTTACAACAATAGATGGAGGTCTGTAAAATGTATTCAGATGGCAATTTTTATTTTTTTATACGAATCCAGTTTACCGAAATTTAAAATTTAAAACACATTTTACTCGTTTCTAATTATAATTATCTTCGAGATACATGAGAGAATAACTCAATGTCAAAAGTAAAGATCTTGTAGCGATAAAAAATGACACCTGATTTTCAAATGATAAATGATGGAACATATTGTTTCCAGCAAAGCCAATCAAGCAGAGATAAGTTCCATGTTACTTATTTTAAGCATTATTTTATTTTTGTTCTCTAAGGAGTGACGTGTGAGAGTATTTTAAGAAATCCTAGAAACAAAAGAAATATTTCAAATTCTTAAGACAAGTATCAGAAAGGAAAAAAATGCAGTGGCAAAAAACTGAAAATATTTTAGAGTGTCAGTTGAACTATCATTGAGAGAGAGGCCTTAATTTTCTACCAGAAAATTTTATATATTCAAAATTAGAAACTTCAAATAATCAAGTTTTTCTTAAATTTAATTTTTGGGCAAAAATCTTAATTAGGCATTATTTACATAAATAAATTAATTAGGAATTATTTATATAAATAAATTAATTAGGAATTATTTATATTAAGAGACTAACCTTTATCTCTGCCCTTCTTAGTTTGCAGATGAGAAGCAATTGGAACGAATGACGAATGTGAAAATTGTCAAAAAAAAAAAAAAAAGATTTCGGTGCTCAGAAATTTCCTGCAGCAATGCCTCATACTATAAACGATACTTTGACAACATACTCTCTTCTTCTCTCATACTTCTCTCTCTTTGATACTTCTCTACAAACGATACTTTGACAAATTTGAAATTAAAAACCGAAGACACATGTATAAATAATCACTAATAGGAAACTAAAACTAAATATGGAATATCTGGGAATTTTTTTTAGAATAAAAGAACGTTTCACCTTCCTCAGCGAGTACTGTCATAATGCCAAATCAGAGCTCATTTCATACATTCCCAGGTTCCAAAATTCTAAGGAACTACAGTTGCTACCTGACCAGAAAGTGGTGAATGATAATGAAAGGCAGACTGGGTCTTTTTTCTTTGTTTCCAGT
>KK122201.1:448740-470294 GCA_000611955.2 Stegodyphus mimosarum
GCCATTTTATTAAAAAACAGTGGGCGGAGCAAATCAGAAAAGGAACTCAGCGCCATCAGTCGAGCAAAATAATAATGAAACTTGAAAAAGCTAAATTAACAAAATTGAGTGCTTTCGAAGAACTTTGATTGGAATTGATGCCATTAAGATAGGGAAATTTATTTTTGTGCATGTGAAAGGCTTCAAAGAAATCAGTTCACCAACTGAAAAAGCAGTATGGATAATTTGGGCAGAATCAAAATAAAATTTTTTATTAAGTTCCTAACTATGGTTAGTTATCAAAATTTCATGTTTTATTATTATTGTCATGGACAGTTAGCACTACGTTTCGTTTTCGCTTTGATCAGACTTCTAATTTTACGCTGCAGAAGAGGACTGCTGACCCTACGGCTATAAAATTTGCCTCACAGCATTATTGTCCTCATTGCAGAAGCGATCTAATGCTGCCGCTCAACCCTCCGCAGGAGGCCCGGCAGAACAGACTTCTACAAACACATGATGAAAAAGGAATTCACAAGGCTATTGACAGAGATGCATAAGTCCTCATAGGATACACAGTCATGTGCTAATCACCGACTGAGATCACTGATGGTCCTGTGTTCAGATAGAGATTACTGGTTGTAAGTTTAGGACTTAACAAACACAGTTACAGTATTACAGTCTAAGATACATGACACTGCATTACAGGTATATAACTTAACATTTAGAATACTTATCATGTATTATACCACTTTCAGGCTAACTTTACAAAGCGCTATTAAACAATGCATTGAAGGTGCTATTAATATTACTTACTGCTTTGATCAGACTATAGTTTCCCAAATCAAATCATTGTCGTTCCTTTCAACTTTGCAAAGCCTTTTTCTTCTGAAAAAGAGTTCCCTGTATCTAATCGTCATTAAAATCTAAAGAATTTTATTTAAAATTTAAGCTAACTTAAAGTATCTTTTTTTGCATAATTTTAAACTCTGTTCCTTTTTAAGCTTATGGTACTTTAAATTCAACAACATAATACATTGTATATAAATATGAATCTTTAAATGGTATTAAAGCTTATATTTAAATAAACCTGAACATTCCACAATCTCCCCCATCCTCAAACGCATCCACCGACGTGGCTTCCTTGGGTATCAAATTGCAATACTTCTATTTTCACCTTCACATCCTTTGTTGGGCGCTCCATTTATAAAACGTAAAATATGTAAAAACATCTCTTTCCCCGTTGATGTATGACGTCAGTTTAAATGACGTAATAAATAGTGCAATACTATCTTTTTTATGGGGGGAAAAGATGAGAAGTACTTGAGCGAAATCAATGCGCATAAGAGAGCAAGCTCATATACTGTGGGGAGATATTTCGAGGTTGAAGAAAAGAGTTTTAAGTTTCGATTTTAGTCCATTTTTTAAAGCGCAATTCCAACTGAAATTTATTACCTTCATAACTCATTTAACCTATTTAATAAGGTCTTTATAACTTCCATCGTTAAGGTAATATTACTACGTATATTCAAATCAAATTTACTAACACTATTTCTCATGTTTCTTAAAGGGACATGAACATTTATATTCAACATCTACAAAGTATAATGAAGGATATTAGAATTACATCTGCTTGCAACAAAGTAAACAAAACTTAAAATTGCTAATTACTGAGATATTAAGAATAAATCTGTTAGATAATTACAACTATTGAAATGGAATTTTTTACGTTATGCTTAGAAATTCGATAAAAAAATCAATAGATGAAGAAGAAAGACAAAACAGGATAAATTCAAATTATTATAATTACAAACTTAGGTGTCAAAAGCCAGTCAACTTAGTTATGAAGTTCTGTTAAAGATGGCCCTCGTTCCCAAATAAACTGTAATTAACAGAACGATATTTGCTTCTTATTTACAATTTTCATTACTATTATTAACTATATTATTAACTATATTTAGTTTATTTTTACTTTATTAGTACTGATTGTTTATGCTTTCGCCTTTTTTATAGCCCCCGAAAATTTTAAATTTTTGAAACTTACTAGCTATTTACATTGATTTCAGTTTAAAAATTAACAACATATTCTTTTTAATGAGAATTAAGCAACAACTCTGAGGTGTTTTCATGGTAATTTTAAAATTAATTATAAATTATTTAGTAATAAAGTCATAAAAAGAACGCAAATAAGAATATTACTCAGTCCCCCCTTTCATGTGTAAGAGATCTAAATATCTTAGGGTCATTCGTAAAGCCGTAAAGTACAAGTCGTCTATACATTCATGGGATTGATTTCAAAACACTATATTTTATTAGTGTTATATATGCAGTGATGTTAGAAACATGAAATGATACAAAACGTCGCCAAGTTTTTCACATGTTTTGGAAATATTCTGTGTATAGCTCAACGGTCACACGGCACGCATAATCGATTTCAATTTATATCTTTCTCGGCATTTTCTCTTTCGATTATCATCATAGTAGTTCCTTAAAGTTCCCTGTGTTCTTTTATTGGTAAAGAGGGCATGTAGTCCTTAAAGTACGCTCAAGGATTTCAGGACAGGCACGATGATGCTATAAAACGTATCAGAGCGATCAAAAAGATCTTTCCCTCAAAGCAATTGCAAAATATTGCAAACAATCCCTCACTGCCAAAACTACAAATGCTAGAACCGGGATATTTTTATCATTACATATTCCTGTTCTTATAGGTTTTTCCACGCACTTGTTGCCGTCGAGATAGCACCGAAATGAAGTCGATGATGGAAAAAACGTTAAGTTTATTTCGTGATATTATGAAACTAAACTGCCCATCAAAAGCGGCTTAAAAATTCATATGGAACTCAATTCTCTAGAAATTAAGACAATCGGGAATTGATATATGAAGCCTTTAAAACAAATTGGTAAGTCTGATAGCATTCTAAGGAGCTTTAGACCTACTGTGAAGAATGAGACCGATGACTCTGTCATGAAGAGGGCAGAGGGCATGCCACGGACTTAATCATTGTCACATTACAAGGTATTTTCTGTCTTCTTCCTGCATGCATTCGGAGTGTAACAGTAGCACACCTGGCGCGTATTTGAGAGGTACGGAGTTCGAATCCCGGCGAAGGCACTGAGGATCTTTTCAGTTTCCTGAATGCAAAAATCCTAGTGACTCTAAAGTGGCGCGGTGGTGGATGATGATTCTTCACTACCAGGATTTGGCGACTGGGCCCCCTAACCACCAGTTGTCCTTTAAAAAGGGGACAATATGAGGCATTTCTTCCTCCTTTCTGCATGCCTGCTAGGCATCACGGTAACACACTCGGCACGTATTCGAGAGGTCCAGGTTCGAGTCCCGGCGAGAGCATTGTTCACTTTTTATGTCTTCATCTTCAAAAAAAAAAAAGAAGAAAGAAAGAAAAAGAAAACCCAATGACTCTACAACATCAGTTTGGGATATTAGCTCTTTGAAGACCAAAGTAACAAATCTGTATCAAGAATGCTACAGACCAAATGCTGAAGGTCATGTGACAAGAACTGAAATACCAACTTAGCATTTCTCAAGCCACAAATAGAGCACATGTTGAAAGTTACCTAGTTGTACTATTTCAAAAATGCAGTTTTCATTTTAAAAATAGTTATATATATCTAATTATAATAATTTCAGTGCAGCAAACTTTTGTAAAGAAATAAAGAACTATTTCTCATCCTATATGGCCTGATGTGCAATACTGCTTGGATATCTGCTGCGTGACCTGTGGAACACACCAAGAACATATGCAGTGCTTGAGGAAAGCTTAAGTGTTTTCAGTTTTTTTCATGCAGCAATTATTATTGAATGTTATAACCTATCGGTAGAGGCAACAGTCAAAACAGTTTTAAAACAACTATCAAATCAACCGTTAGTTGGAGATTCGACAGATTTTTGCATGGACATAACTTTTCCTCTTATCCAAGAGTGAATTGTCTTATGTTACTTTTTATTACTTTTGACATGTAATTCTTCTATGTGGTGCTTTTATTTAAATTAAATTTACTTTGTTAAATGTAAAGTTTAAATGGTCCTCTGGCTATAATGTACAATTATTTTTAAAAACACATTGCTTAGAAATCCAATGACTCATTCAAAATAGTCCTGTAGCCCAAAGTAAATTAGGTCATGAATTCTATTAAACTAGATTCTATTTTTTGTAATTCTTGAACGAACTTAATACTTCTATGATTCATTAACTAAATCTGTCATATTACAACTAATTACCTGAACAGGAAATTTTAAGGAGTGTAAATAATAATAAGCACGATACTTTTTGACAAAATTTATATATGTATACGCAGAAATTATCACAGTAGATTTTGTATGTATTGCATAACATATTGTTACGAATTTGTACATATGTAAGTAATTTTAGTGAAAGTGTAGTTTTTTTTTTTTTTTTTTGTGAAAGGAGCGAAGCTTGCCTGAAAAGTAAGAGTACAGGGGCAAGCCAATTTAACATTGAGTAAATGGATATCTTCGCCAATATGGCGACGGTTTTGGCAACTAATTTTTGTCCGTTCCCTGTGTAACTGTAATAGGTATTCTAATTGAATAAGCCTAATTGATCCGTATGTGCAGCTGTAGCTGTACAACGCCTTTATATGTAACTTGTATGCCTTCCAGTAATTTTGACAAATAGAATTTACTAGAAATTTCTCGGCGGCCGGGTGAATTCTTGTCGGCTATTTGAAAATTATGTAAGACCTGAGACAGCATCAGTTTCTTGGTAGTTATGTTTCAGTTTAGCGTGAGTTCTGAGGATTGAGATATCTCCGTGTTAGCTTCGTTCTTTATATGCGCTTTGCATTGCGTAATGTTTATCATTCTTAGTAGTTTGAAGTGTAACTACTGATTATACTCTGTGATACTGTGAAGAGCTGCACGAGTATTTTTGTGGAAAGTTCCAGAACTGTAAAATGTTTCTTTTGATAAAACAAATTTTATTAGGCTATGTGGGTTCTTTATGAACCCGTAAGCGCGCAACCGTGCCAATGTACTTAAGAAGTAAAGACAATCAAAATGTTTCTTAAGCGTATTTTAAAATGAAACACATGTGTTTACAACTGTTTTGCACGAATGAAGAAGAATAAAGCTAATTTATAAGAAAAATAAAAAAGAAAATGCAGCAGAAATAAAATTATATAATATTATATTTATCATTTTCGTCTGTCTATAAATCACTTCTTCGTAAATCAAACTAACAGTATACTGACTTTGTAATATATGGAAATTCATAAATTGAGTGTAAATGTTTCAGTTGTTAGTTACGTTTAAAAGAATATGTAAAATTTTAGTGCCTAGAATGGAAGAGCAGAAGATTCTTTCCATCAAACTGCTTGAAAATGCAAAAAACAAAAATCTTGGTAGAGAAATGAATTATAAATCAATATTGAAAGAAGAATTTTACCAATATCTTTGTATTGGAAGATGCGTCAAATATTCGTGGTAAAAAATGATCATGAGCGTATTTTTCGATGACGCATCGACAAGTTATTCGCAAAGAGGAAAAGATCTAACGCTACAAAATAAAACGATATAGGTAAAATAGAATTCTTTTTTTTTCAGTTTTTTTTTAAGTTTTTAATAACTATTACATCAAAGTATTGAAGCGTATATTTAAAGAAAAATAACATGAAATGCATGTATATTATCTTAATTCGAAAATAATTTCAAATTATAATAAAAACTGCTCCTTATTAAATTTTAAAATTTTAAATACTTTATATTTTTTCCTTATGATGCACTTTCAATATAACTAAGCAAAAGTATATAAATATCCATATGGTAGAAAAAAATGAAGACCTGTCAGAAATCTTTTTGATCTTTTCGTTCGAATCATGATAAATTTTCATTAATATTTCGTTTTCATTTTCTTATTCGATTACTATCCTTCTAGTTTTTATACCTCTGTTTCTCGAAAAATATTGTTTTGATTTTGGATTTTACTGCAAATAAAAATGCACTTTTATATGTTTCATGAAATGACTCTCAACACATGTTGCATTAATTTAATAATAACAAATTTACTTGTAAAGAAATATGATGTCATATGGCGATAGTAGCGCTCCCACCTGAAGTAAAAAAGTTAATTAGATGTTAGATGCTAGAAGGGAATGGTGTATTACGTCATATCCTTTGATTTGTAGAATTTTCCATATGTAGATTTAATAACTGTATATAGTGTAAATAAATATTTAACTTAACCTTGCTTTGAATCAATCATAGATATAGATATAATGCACTTCATATAGAAAGATAGATTTTAGCTACGATAGAATTTCGACTTCGAATTAGCCTCTCCCGACACCTCTAAAGTTTAATTGAATTTACGAATCTTTTTTTTTATCCAGTGTCTGCGGAATGATTGAATGTTTACCAATATTTGAAAAACGAAATTTTTAAAAGTAATAACGCGATATTATTTGAGATGCTATATTTGGACTTTGCCAACCTTACGTCTATGTACAGTCCTTTAAGTGGACAGCGGTCAAAAACTTTTATGATTTCAGTATACGGTTTCCGAATTCAAATTTAAATACACTTTGCTTTATGTTCTGTTATTAAATTTAAATAGAGCTTTTATTTCTTTTTCTCAAGCCAATGCTTTTATTTTGTTTTAGAGGTAAAAAATTATCATGACTGTCTGCACCTTTTGTGCACAAAATGTAAAGTACGAACTCGAAAGGTTCATTTAACGGGAGCCCGAAATCATGTTGAACACGTCTTTGCCGATACGTCTGGATGAAATAATGGGAACAATTGATTCAATCGATTATGATGAAGCACGCGAGAGCTTCGTTTAAGCATTACTGTTTACAGCAAAACATTTTCTGTTTATTTACCTCCCCATGCTAAATCATATCATCCTGCTAAACAAAAAGATTGCTTCTTTTTACTCTGATGTATATCGTGCTTTCAAAGTTCGATCTTCAGAATCTTTGCTTTATCGTAAAGTCAATTATTTAAGATCAGCTGCCATCGACCGAGAAGAATTTTCTTCCACGATAACTGATAATGCTTTTAAAATATTTATTCTTGCAATCAAAAAAGGTATTCTACTAATAGAAATAATTAATAATAATAATAGCCTTATCATTATTCCGTTTCTTCCTTCTATCAGTCACAAAACTACTCGAATTCTCCAGTAGTTAAACTTTCCGAGTCGTTTTCTCACGTATCAGCAAAATCCGTTGTTTTGTTCTTGATGATCCCATTCTTAATTTTAATTCTTGGGGAATTTATAACCTATCTTGGCAGTGTGGTTTGACTCATTATCGGGAAACTAAAAGGGCATTAAAATCTTGCACCTTAAGCTGGAAAACAAGCAAGAAACAAATCTTCGATAACTAACGGCAGATGAACACTTAATGAGAATTTTGAATTAGATTCTGTGAAAATTTATTCGTAAAGCCTTTTCGGCCGATTATTGGTTCTCCTGGAAGCTTTGCATATTCACAAAAAGTTTTTCTTCTTTAGTTAATGACATGAATCCCAATCCAGTTCATCTGAAAGTTCTCATTCTAATATCTTAGATTTTTCCGTTTCATTATTATTTTCCTCAACAGATGGCGTTGCACGTGCGTTTACTTTGCTCCGCTCATTGCCTCTAACGTAGAACAGTCATCGCTGCTTTCAGTTTTTCTAAAATAATTCTGTCCGTATAGGAGACAGCTCTTGAAGAAGCGCCCTCAAAATCGACAGAGTTTTATTCAAAATTTATGCTAAATTAAAGTTGATTTTTTTCTTAACTGTATTCAAAAGTTTTTAAACTGGAATCACTGATCTATGTTCAACCATTTCAAGAGACCTTCAGGAGCCATGCAATCTTTTTAAACAAAAATCCTTAAAAAACGTATATGCGCTTCTCGGAAATCAAAAGTTTGTCATAATTTTGCTTTTAAGAGCGAAACCTGGACAGTGGACAGGCAGGAGACATAACAAGTGATCTCGAGAGATTTGGTGGTTTGAGAAGACGGGTTAAAAAACTCTCGGTTCCACTTTCTTCTTCAAAAATAGTAAAGGAAAATCCTCACTTTGATTTACGCATTTAGTTTATTCTATGTCATTACCTCCCTTAATGCCACGGCTACGCCTGTATTTTCTACATACTTTCTTAAACAGACAGGTGTATTTTCTACGACATAGCAGGAACGCCTATTATGATTTAACGAACCTTCAAAGGCACTTCAAAAATCTGAAAAAAAGAAAAGAAACTATGGCATGTGTTATAAACAAAAGTATTTCGTTCCAGTACTTATACCTTGTTTCACTAGAAGTAAAAGCATTAAAAATAGTTTGAGTTATACTTTACTACACTATCTTGTATTTAAAACTTTTATTTTCGAGAAAAAGTTAGTACCAATTCCTTATTTACAGTATCTTGTATAACGAAGATATCTGAGGGAACACGACCTACCTCAAAGTATCCAGGTGGGGGGGAGTTGCAGGTGGGGGGGAGTTGCAGTGTTGATGTAATTACAAGTATTTCACTAAGTTCACATGCAACATTCGTAACGATGGTAAACACAACACATTCATATATGTACGGAAGACTGATGCATTTGCAAGTATGGAGCTACAAGATTTACGCTCCTTTGAAGCTGCAAGATATGCGTCTATACAGGGCGAGTTATAAGGCTTAACATACATGGTGAGTTTGTTATTTAACTAACGAAATTCTTTCGGCGCATCAGTGCCACCTATATTATCTCAAAATTCAGAACATACTGGCCCGCAACGAACAATTGTTCATCACAAATCTCAAATTTACATTTATTATAATACAATATTCAGTACTAATGTAAAGGATTTCAACAAATATTATGTGACACATTATTTTAAAGTTAAAATATGAATTTCAAAATCACCATAAGCTAAAAGACAAAAAGACTGAACTATTAAATTCATTTTTAAAATTATTATTACTGTACTTAGCCACAAAATATTATTACGAAACTAAAATACTAAAACTATGAATTATATAAAATTTTAGAGTCATTAATTTTCCTGCTAACAAAATGGCAAGGTGAAAGTTTGTTGACAGGACTTTTGATTATACCATTCATAGCTTTTATGTCCACTACTCTTACTTTTCCATCAGATACTGGGTAGAGAAAATTATATAATTACTAATTATAATTAATTATTAATTTACCACCTTTAAGGTAGTTCACACTACCTTAAAGGCGGTAAATTATGATCTTTCACAAATACCACGTCATTGATGTTTAAGTTTGGTCTGTCTTTTTGCCATTTTGCTCGTCCCTGCAATTAAGAAAGATAGTCTGATGACAAGTGTTTCCAAAAGTGCTAAAAAGGTTTTTGAATCAATTTCCAACGCTCAACAGGCATTATCATATCATCAATGACATTTGGTTCAGGAATGGTCGTTTGGTTCCCATAAGGCAGTGACTAGGTGTCAAAGGATGTAAGCCATTGAAATCATTGCAGATTGTCACTATAGGTCGGGAATTCAAGTAAGCTTCAATCTGAGTTATCAAGGTGAGAAATTCTTCAGAAGTGAGTAACGGAGCTCCTATTGTAGGTTTTAAGTGATTTTTTATTCGTTTAATAGTATTCTCCCATAGACCCCGAAATGTGGAGCAGAAGGAGCATTGAATTTCCAAACAATGTTTACTTGCGTCAATTGGTTTTGGAACTATTCAGATGACAAAATTGATTCCATAACCCTTTTTAATTCGCGATCTGCATCAAAGTTAGACCCTTGCTCAGAAAACATCTGCGCTTTGCCCGGACATTCCCGAACTCATTTTGCGGCAAAACATATGTACAGGCATATATAGTACTTAGTTGGCTTCTCTCCACGTGTGGGGTTTCACAAGGAATGGCCCTGCATAATCGAGGCCTGCTTTGGAAAAAGCTCTGTTGGCACAACTTGAGATGCCAGAAAATTGGCATTTATTTGTGATGCAGTATCAGTACGATTTTTGAAGCATTTCATGCAGTTTCTAATAACTTTACGTACTGCATCTCTACAATTAATTATACAATAATTCTGCTGGATAACTGAAATTGTAAGTGATGTTCCACCATGTTGATGAGCTTCATGAAAATGCTTAACTATTAATTTAGTGACATGGCGTTTCTTAAGGAGTACTACCTGATTGTGGTATACTTTTCATTATTATGGTATACTTTTCATTAATACTTTTCATTATTGGCAGCACTAAAACTATAATACCTGATATGGCAACAATCATCATTTGTTTAAATTGTTGTTATTATACCGTAGCATCTTATGTTTTGTTTTATATTCAGTTTTAGTTGATTAAAGCTTCATTTCAGCTTCATAAAGAAAGTGATTTACTATATTTACAACAACTTAATCATCTAAAATTGAATTATAAGTTATTGTTTTGCAAAACGGAAACGCTTTTGAAACCAGAAAGATTGGATGTTGACCCTACATATGTTGGAGCATAATCTGAATGGAAACACTGGAAAATAACTTACAAACTTAAAATTTTCTTACACATTTGAAGGAGGCAACTGAAGAACGAAAACTGCATCTGTTATGTAATTTCGTATATGTACGTGTTTATCAACATATTAATGATTCAGAATCGTATGATAGTGCAATTAATGTTCTAGATTTATTGTGCATTACTAAAAAATCAAATATTTGCCCGACACTGTTTAGCATCTCAAACGGGTCAGTCTGTAACCTTTGAGCAAGTATTGTGATTTTAAGTCTGTAACTGCAGAAAAATATAAAAATTAGTTCATTAGAAATTCATTCATCCGAGATTTGAAGAATCTACGCATTCAAAAACGGTTATTAGAAAAGTCCAGTATTCCGTAAGAAAAAGCCTATATTCAAGATAGAGCATTAGAACTTTCTAAATATCATTCTGCCTCATACTTAATATCATACTCATACTTAATATCCTCATACTTAATATCTGTTGAGACAAAAGAGTAGATAGACAAATAGCTGCTGTAGAGCAAAAATGACAATAATTAACAATTAGCAGTAGTTGCTCCTATTCTATCCCGAAAGCTTTTGTTTTGTGGGAGAGACCTTCATTTACGAAGTTTTTGCCCAGCTAAGGATACAATATGTCAAGGATATGGTAAAAGGGCTATTACAAAAAGGTGTGTAAATCCCAACTTGTACGCAGTACTACTAATTCCATAGCGGAGCATCAGCTACGATCCTTGCTCAATGTCTTGAAAGGTCCATAACTAAACTCCTGGTAAATACAGTTTCAGCTGAATGCCCTAATTGACACCGGTAATTCACTCAGGTTTATAAATCAATGTTTTGTAAAAACATGTCGAATTCAAGTAAAACCATGTTTTGGTACAATAACCATGGCTAACTCTTCTCTAAGCTCAGATAGTAGGGCTGTTCTTTAGTTAATGCTAAATTGAAAACCCATATATACACTAATGTAAAGGTATTAATTATTAAAACCTCTGTGCAGACTTTCTTATCGGGCATGATTTTTTAAAAGATTGGTCTTCTTTTGAGATAGAATTTAAATGTGGCAGACCACCTCTTACAATTTGTTCATTAGCAATTCCCTTTATTACTGTTCTCTAATTTAACGCTAGATTGTAGACCTATTGTTAAAACGTCAAGACGTCAAACTAAAGGAGACAAAAACATTAATAGCTACAGAAGTATGTAAATTACTTAAAAAAGCTGTAATTCTCCTTGGCGTACAGAAGATTTTGTTGTGAAAGGAGAACATTGCAGACCGATAATGGTTATAGATTATTTGCAGACTATAAAGAAATTTACTATGCTTGATGCTTACCCGCTTCACAAAATTGAAGAGTTGATTTCTCAAGTATCAAAATATAAAATATTTAGTACAATTGATCTCCGGAGTGCTTATCATCAGGTTCCTATCAAAGAATCAAAGAAACACTATACAGCGTTTGAAGCTGATGTCTAACTGTATCAATTTCTACGTGTTCCATTTAGTGTAACAAATGGAGTTGCTTCTTTCCAAAGAACAATTTATGAAATAATTCCAAATAAAAAATTATCAGGAACCTTTCCTCTTCTTGATCATGTAACTATATGTGGCAAGAATGAAGCTGAATGTAATGATAACTTAAGAGAGATTTATGGCTGAAGTATAGCCTAACCCTAAATTAGGAAAAATGCATATTTCCCACGGAATCTGTAAAATTCTTGGGCTACTGTATAGTTCATAATATAATATAACCTGATCCTGATAGACTGAAATCGCCGCTGGATTTACCGATTCCTAAACATATAGCATCTCTACAGCGAGCACTGGAAATGTTTGCTCATTACTGCAGTTGGATTCCCAATTTTTCTGAAAATATTTGTCCTCTTTTGACTAAAGGACCGTTTTCTATTAGTAAAGATGCCGAGAAAGCCTTTGGTTCCCTTAAAAGAGGTATAACTACAGTTGAGGTACAGTTGCTACAGTACTTTAGCTACAGTTGAGGATAATATACCATTCAGAGTTGAAACTGTGGCTTCTGAATTTGCAATATGAGCAACTCTGAGTCAAGCTGGTTGTCCTATAGCTTTCTTCTTTAGAACACTCAACTCTTGAGAACGAAAGTCCTCTTCTACTGAAAAAGAAGCATACGCTATTGTTGAATATTTACGAAACTGGAGACATTGTTTAATTAGAAGGCACTTCGAAGTTTTTACAGATCCGTGGTATTTATGTTTGATCAACAGCAATCCAGTAAAATCAAAAATGAGAAAACTGCGCGTTCGCGGATAGAACTTGCTTGATTCAAATATGGTACTATATATCGCCCTGAAACTAAAAATGAAACCGCATACACTTTGTCAAGAATAAATGCAGATATAAAACCTCAAATAGATCTAAAGGCACTACATGATGAAATTTGTCACCCTGGAATAACTCGAATGTATCGCTGGATAAGATCTAAAAATTTGCCTTTTCCACTAGAAGAAATTAGAACTGTTAATTCATGTGTATGCTGCAGCGTAATGAAACCTCGTTTCTATAGATCTAAAGCAGTGCTCCGCAACCTTTTCTCTCCTGCGACGCACAAAAAATCTTTCTGGTATTTCGTGGCACACCAAAAGCTAATGTATATATGTATTGATTTATACACAAAATTTACAATAAATTTTTGTTTTTAATTTGAAAAATATACAAGTATAAAACCATAACATATTTATTTATATGCAATCATAATAATTATCATAATAATCGAAATTTTTTTAAAAAAATTAAAAAACAAAAATTCTTCAATTTGGTTTATTTCAAATTTAAAAAAAAAACAGTTTTAGAGCTATTATTTTTAATTAAAATGGTCTGAAACCAATATATTTCGTTTAAATTTATGTTTAAAAAAAAGTTATATATTTTTGAGTTCCGAGTTATCAAGGAAGTGCCGAAAAAATTCAAATGCTGACACACTTACAATCACACACACAACCACACAACAGTGAAATATATAAAACATTTAAAATAGACATTATCAAGGCAAAAAATTGTCATTGTGTATTAAATACATGATAAAAAATTGCAAAATGTCAAATACATGTATTTGATTGCGGCACACCTATATCCTACTCATGGCACACCGATTGCTGATCTATTGCACACTGATCTAAAGGACACTCAATTAAAGCAAATGCACCTTTTGAACGACTAAATCTAGATTTCAAAGGTCGTTTGCCTACAGCTTCCAGAAACCGTTTCCTTCTTATTATTGTGGACGAGTTTTCAAGATTCCCTTTGCAATACCTTGCTCTGATATGTCATCTGCAAAATATTTTCTCAATTTGGGGTGCGAAAGTGCTTCTTGAAAACTCTTTCTGAGATAAAGCTGCTTTGGGCTCCTGTATCTGAGAGAGCCGTCACCGGTATGTTGTTAATTAAAACTTCAATCTTAGGTAAACTCAAATTTTTCACGACCACGGTGTTTAAATTAATTGTGGAAGGGTTTTGCGCTGCTTCGGACTTCTTCACCTTCCTCGAAGAAATCCATCTTAGTTTAAATTCTTCTTATTCTGGTTGCTCTCGGCATCTTTGCTTGTTCTTCAATTGAATTCAACTTCGTTCGCCGCTCGATTTAGAAGATACCTCTTTTTTCGGCCATTGCTTCAACTTCTTTCCCGTAACTTTGATTTTGCTTCTGCTGGGGTCTTGACAAATTCCACTGACTTCTTCGCTCAAATTGGCGACGTCGTTCGTTGTCTGCTGTTCTTCGGCTTTCAAATTGTACTGCGAGCTCAAATAATCTGTCTAACGTCCTTGGGTTTCTTAGCACGATGAAATCTTGAACTTGGGGCAGTAGCCTAGGAAGTATAATTTGAATAATTTCAGGATCCGGGCGACTTCCATACAAAAGCTTGAAAACTTGAATTTTTCTCAAAATAAAATTTGACAAATCTTCTATTTTTTCTTGATAGCGACTGAAAAGTTCCGCTTCCAGTCTGGCTCGATCTCGTACTACAGGAAATGCTTTCACCAAGGAATTTTTGAAATTTTCGTAAGTATATGTGGGGCTTCCCGGTTTCCCCAAGAGATTCTTTCCGATACACTTGAAACAATTCAGCGCTTGGCCCTTCAAAGCGGTGGTGGCAAGAGTGACTTTCTGAAATTCGTGAACTGGATATAACGTGAAGTGGGAGTCTAGCTTTTCCAGGAAATTAATTACGGCTGTCTTGCCGTCAAAGCTTGCCGCTGGCTTCATAGCTGTCCGCATGGTTTGTACGATGTAGCCAAATCCTTCTAGGCCAGGAGGTGCTATCTCAGGATTCTGCACAGGTACTGCAGGTATCTCAGGTTCGTTTTCTTGTCTTTCAGGCCATCCTCTTATTTTTCTTCGGGCGCCAGTGTCAGGACAGAGTGTTCGGTGCATATTCTTGGCAAACATCTTTGTGAAACTCCTTAAGTCCTGATCTTGAACAGGGAGCTGAATGCAGCTATGTTCGGTAGTAGGATACTGTGATTAAGTTGTAGAATAACTGCACGTAAAAGGGATTTAAAATCCTCTTTTATTAAATTACTATTATTTACAAGCCACTTCCCAACTCGGGAGGGATACAGAAAGTAAAGACCACACTTAGGTCTAAAATGAACAATCAGATAAATTTAAACTAAAGCTAAATAGAAATTAAATAATCGTTGCTCACGAGCTATACGCGAGGTTGGCCTCTAACTAAATGGTGCGTAGCAAGATTTACTAATACTAACGCACTTGGATTTATTTCAATAAGCAATCACGTAACAAGCACTATGGCTTAGAAATTAACTGCTAGCTGGGCAGGCGAACGTCGAATAGAGTGACCGTGATCTGAGACTAAAAGCTCTCTCACTCTAAGAGGTTTCTACCTCTTGCTTAAATAGAACTTGGCTCCACTTCAAATTTGCATAAGCTGAAAACGCGCGCTTTTTCTAACGGGAAGTTGAAAATGAGAAGAGATAGAAAGATTTAAATTAAAATAAAACTTTGTTAGTTTAACTAAAACCTTACAAGTAGTCGGCAAATAAAATGCTTTATCATCATTTTCGGCCTCATGCAAGTCAGCTACATACAGAAATTTGTTTAACACTTCTACCACAACACTATGTCCCTCTTTATATTTCTTTACATGATATTTAATGGTCGCCGCAAGCGTGAAAGGTGATTGACAAGTTCCAAAAAGCAATCGCGACATTTGTATATTTGAAATGAGGAATTTTCATCATTGCCGAACCAAATAAATTTTAAATAGTTTTTCGAATCTCCATCAAGCAAAATAGAGTGAAACTCACCTTTTATATCTTCCCCAAAAGCTATCGTGTGAAACCGTAATTTTAAAATGATGTCTAATAAATTGCTTTAGAAATTGGGTCCTTAAATTAGACATTCGTTTAGAGATTTAGCAACTTTGTCTCTTAGACTTTGTTACTTAGACTAACAGTCATAAACGATAACGCACAGCAGTAGTAGTTGCCTTGTCAGGGCAAATTACACAATTATGAGGCGCAATAGCTAACCTTCTCAAGTTCGCAGTTAAGAGACTTAGAGCATTTTTACATTTTTCAATTATTCCTGTCTCTAACAATTCATTAATTAAATATTCACCGAATAACCATCCATATGTTTCAGATCGTTTTCTAATTTCAAAAACTTCTGCTTAGCAATTAGGAAATTATTTTTAAGCTCCAAGTTCTTTCGTAAAATAATGACTTAATGGTATATTTTCCATTCTCGAAACGTAAAGTTCTTTTTAAACGCTTAAATAACCTCTAAACCTTCTCGCGATGTGAGTCGCTATCTCCCACAAAAAATTCCTCTAGACGCTAAGCGACTTAATGTTGAACAGAATTCTTGAATTAGTATCTACTTCTCTAACTGAAGTATAACAAGCATTAATATTTGAAGCATGTTGATATGATGATGATTTTTGTCGGCAAATTATTTCTCCAAACAATGTTGGAATTAAAAATAATTCATGCCATATTTTTTATTTTAGGCCTATTTATACAGACCAGAAATAATTCATTCGGATTAAAACTTTTATTTTTGTTTATTTATTATTTATTAGCTGCCGCCTTTCCTTTCCCATAAATTCTAAAGGAGACAGTTGACCTTGAACTGAGCTTGAGTCATGCGATATTTTATCCGTTGTATAAACCTCAATAAAAATGCTTTTTGACGAATCAGTTCTACATTTGTGAGTTACGGAACTAACCAGATATTTTTTTCTTCGCAATTATTTTCAAACGAATAAATTTTCAATTTTTCTATTCTTTTCTATTGGCAAATTTAATTTTTTTGGTAAGCCTCAATTCGGAACCTGAAACAATTAACACTCGACAAATCGTTTTCATTTGTTTATATTGAGCGATGACCGAACAAGTTTGTAATAATACGGATTTTTTGTTCTATTCTGTAGTAAACACTATAGTTTTGTTTTCATTCGCATTCGTTTCAGTTTTAGAATTCTCAACTTCCGGTTTGCTTTTATATAACCAAAATACTTTATCATGGGATGATGTTTTTACTAATTTCACATATTTCTATACACGTTCTACAGTAAACTGCCCTGTGTTTCTTAAAGAAGCCGTAATACAAATTGAACGTTTTTCAGTACTTTCTATTCTGTTCTATGTTTTCTATTCTATCACTGTATTTCATACATTCAAAAGAAAAGTGTTCTTTATAAATATTGCAAAAAACACAAAATATCTTAACAGGAGTATTAAATGTAGAAATTGTTGATTTATTTTTATAACTTTTGAACCCTTGTTTTGGATTAGCCCCTACACATTTATTACTTTTTGAGCCATTAACCAACATAGTGGCTTCTCTGCATTCCTTTTCGATTTTAATAAACTGTATTAATTCACTCACTTCAATATTTTTGTTAGATGATATTTTCCCATGAAATTCAAGAGCTAAATCTTCAGGTAAGAATTATTGGGCTCAATAGCTGGCAGTATAAACCATTAGTAACAAACATCCAAACTACTTAAATTTCTAACACAGATTTGTAACTGATTATACAGTTTTGTTAAATCAAAAACATTAGAAGAACTTTTAACTGGTTCTCACTGTAAGAACATTTGCATAAATTTTGATATAATAGAGTTTTTACGATCAAAACTCTCTTCTAAATTTTTAATACATATATCATAATTTCCTTCAGATAAACTATAACTAGCTACACAATTATACTCAAAGCCAGATAATAAGCTATTCAAATATGTATACTTGTCTATTTTGGATAAACCCGGAAAGGAGTGAATTGCATATCATATGAATTAAAACATTCCAGCCATTTAAATGTCACTACGTTCACTACGTTCAAGAACATTGTTATCGTAGAGTACCAAGACTTTAATAATTTCTCATAGTATTCGATTAACAATTCATGTGATGAACTTAATCTTCTAGATGCCCTTTGTATAAGTCTGCAGATAATAGTTTCTCAAGTTTATTTAGAAGTGTAGTAACTTTACTAAGTGCAATAGAACGTTTCTTTTTTAGGTTTTCTAGACCATCCGTCATGTTTCGATTCAAAGATCGATACTGAAAAATAAATAATTCAAAATCTTACCGACTAAATTCTAGCTGGGATTCCTCATTGAAATGACCACGCTGGTGGCTCCAGTCAATGAAGGAGCGTGACCTACCTCAAAGTGTCCAGGGGGTTGGTTGCAGGTGGTCTTTGTTGGTGTAATTCCAAGTATTTCTCCAAGTTCACATATAGCATTTATTACAATGACAAACACAACACAGTATTATATGGACGGACGACTGAGACATTTTCAAGAGTGGCGCTACAAGGTTTGGGTCCTTTTGACGTTGCAAGAATGCGTCTGTACATGGGGAATTACAAGGCTTAACATACACGGTGAGTTCGTTACTTCTGTATCAATCTTGCTTTTAAGCAAGTAGATGAGGACTTTGGCGAACGCCGTTTCCTCCAGTCCGTAAAGCTTGGAAAATTCCAGACAGAACTTCGAGGCAATCACTACCGTGACTTGGCTTCAACTCTCGAGTTCGTTACTTAACTAACGAAATTCTTTCGGCGCATCACCGTCACCTATATTATGTCATAATTCAGAATACTATCATGTTAGAGAACGTGAACTATTCTTTCATCCCTACTTCCTCCTGGCAGAATAGTGTAATCAACAGAGTGACTTGGATGATGGGCCTTGAAGATGCATAATGTACACTTTCAAGAATCGTGTTCGGAATTAAAATAAAGATTCTTTCATAAAACTAATTAAATTTAATTAACACATTTAAAAAATCAACATCATTATTATTACCGAGGATTTAATCTGGTTTCATATCGAAACTATCCAGATATAGCGCTGGAGACTGGCTTTAAACTCTTATCTAATCTAATCTAAATCTACATCTACATCTACATAAAGAAGAAATATATAGGGTTACATAAATACTTGGCGAGAATGAATCAGCGCCACAGCGTAATATAAGGAAGGGGGTGCAACAGGCCAGTCTTGATTGAAAATTTCTTACTTTCGAACGAATAAATTCGAAATGGCTGGTGATTCGAAAGATGCTGCAAAAAGTCAGTAGATTGTAGAAATGAGTAAAATTGTCCATACTTACGAAAATTAATTGCGGCATTGAACTGGTGACATTTCGCCTCTACATATGATCCATCGGGGGGGGCAATAATCTAATAATATAACAGGTCGACATGTTAGCAATTCTGGTGTTTTGGTTTATTTGACTCTGGTAAAACACACAACGGCCATCTGCCTAAGGAGAGAGATGTCTTCGTGGAGGACTTCTTCAGAAAAGCTCGCTGGTTCCCGCATTGCTAATGGAGAAAACCACAGAAAGGCAACTCGTTCACTTGGAATCATACCCAGGTCAAATTACCAGAGTTCAGCGACTTGATCGCTTTCCCGCCAGCTCTGATGTAAGAAAATATTGATTTAAATGCTGACAAGCAGATAATGCGACTCACAAACAGAGGACGTAAATTTCATTACTGATAAAGACGTATATGATTTATTTTCTCTTCCATATTGTTTTCGTTAATAACACATTTTTCCTAGCTTATTTTACTTAAATATACAACTTCTAGTGCACGTAACAAGCAATTTTGTACCAGGTACATGAAATATGGTGTTAGAAGATACTTTGATTAAATAAATAACAAAACTGCAAGTTCTCATAAAATGACTAGTCGGTCACACAATAAATTAAATGTATAAAAATTTATTTCAATTATATCATAGGTTAGTGTTACGAATTTTGTATATATATAAGTAATTATAGTGCTATCCTATGTGAAATTGTAGTATATTTTGTATCATGAAGGGCTTCAAGAGACTGAAGCGTCGCCTGAAAAATAAGGTTACAGAGGCAAGTCCCTTTAATAGTAAATGGCTATCCCGCCAGTATTGGCGAGATATAGCCAGGCTGGCGATTGTTTCAGAAACTAATTTTTGTAGCTAGATGTGACGGTAAATAGCCAAAAGTCGTCAACTTTAACCATTTGGCGACATTTTTGTCTGCTCCATGCATAACTGCATTTGGCCTGACCCCTGTATGTAACTGGAAATGTATCTCGCCCTATATGTAACCGTAACTGTATATTCCCTTCAGCACTTCCAAGAAATCAAAGGTACTGGAAATTTATCTTCGGCCTAGGGAAAACTATATAAGACCAGAGATTGCATCATTTCTCATTTTTTAGCTCTGAGTTGAGTTCCGAGTATTGAGAGATCTCTGTGAAAGCTTCTCTCTTTAGATGCGCCTTGCATTGCGTTGTGTTTAACGTTCTCAGTAGTTTGAAGTGGTAACTAGTGATTGTGTTTTGTCATACTGAGAAGAGCTGTACGAGTACTTTTGTGAACAATTTCAGAACTGTAAGGATTTTCTTTGGCGAAAATAAATTTTATCGAGCTATCATTATTTCTACTTGCATTAAATCCATTACGAAGTCGTAAGTATGTAACACTATTATTATAAAATCAAACTGAAGCCAGAGCCGTGCTTTACCATGATCTATAAGTTAATAGCTGGCACATTAAAATTAGATTGGTTATTAAATCAGAATTGAATCGAAAGTCACAATGTTCGTCAAGGCTGTTGATCACCGATGAGCCGAGGGGTTGGCGAAATGGTCATGTGATACTGCACAGTAAATTGTCAAGAGCTGTGTTTATTCCTTTTAAATCAAACAGCTGCAAACTAATTAAATTTCAAAAGAAAATTAAGGATCTTTAGGTTTGCCAAAGAGCTGCTTTCTAAGAACTGGTTGTTTATGAGGCTAGCGTGAAAGATTAACTAAAGATCTTATATTCCGTGGAATGGCAATACGTTCCACATTACATAGCTAATAAAAACATGGTAACTTAACGCAAGGTACTACTCGCAAATCTTTTGCAATTCGACCATTGAAAACGTTTCTAATGTCAAGGATAAACTGCAGAACACTCCTGATGACTCACAGGATGCCATTCAGCTGTGTGCGATTTATAAAAATATCCCACAAATTTGTAAAAATTTTTATAAAATATTTAAATTAAATTAAACCAAAGGACACTAGTGACTACCGAGATTGTTTGTTACTAATGACCCATAGATTGACAGTCACCACTGATTAGCGTAAGTGTAACGTAATATAATCTTAACGTACAAGCGCTACAACAATTTTAACGAAGAATCCACTACGGATATTTTATCTTTAATGTGTGTAATTCGACTGTGTTAGAGGTAACGTTTCAGATTATCCCTAAAATTATCACTAAAATTTTCAAAACTTTACAAATGGGGACACTTGGCTTCGCTAATCCTAGCATTTTTCGGTATTCAACTATCATCATTTCTAACTTAAACTTAGTCTAACATTATTCGTGCTATGCAAAATTAATGAGGAGAGTTGAGTTGTTATTATGCTACGTAACCCAAATTATCCCGCTTTCTAAGTTGTTGATGATTTCGAATTTAATATCATATTTAAAAGAAATGTAGACATTGCATTAATAAAACATTCGTGAACAAAAAAAGAACTTTTTCATTCGACCGTCGCATCCCCACCTTCTATTTTACCCGATGTTTTGCTTTGAATCTCCCT
>KK122201.1:470348-530588 GCA_000611955.2 Stegodyphus mimosarum
TCCTCATAAAAAAGCTAACGAAAACGTTATAAAAATTTTCAAAATAAATATTTTTTTTTTCAAAAAAAAGGAGGTCGGAAAAAAAAAGTAGTCGAGCAGAAGTAGCCGCGTTTTTAAATCATCAGGACGGGGCTAATGGGGAAGGAAAAAACACTTTCTTTTTTACAAGAAGCCCTGTTTATGCAAATGAGCTGACGACGTCTTTTTTCCAGCTCGGTATCCATTAGTGTAGCTCAGAATGCTGAACTATCGTCGGCGCCATTTTTGTTGCATTATATTTCTAAAAAGAAATGTATTTTACTTTGACATTACGTTATGAGCTTAAAAAAATTGAGGAAGGAAAAATCTTTCAATACTCTTGCAAGTCACGTCCAAAGTAATCACTTCAAGATAAAGATATCAGGCAGGCATTTCCGAGTTTTATAATCCAAAACGAAACAGGCCCTCTCAAAACTCGATTTGTCGAAAATTTGACTTACCGATAAAATTTAGCTTTAACACTGAATTCTAAGACATCAGTCTGACTTGACGAAAATTTCGACTAAATGAAGCTGTAATAGCGAAACTTCTACTGTAAGTAGTACCTTAACAAAGCAAAGAATTAAAATAGCGTCTTTTAGCAAAGAATTAAAATAGCTATAGAATAAATATTACTCCACACAAAATCCTCCTGGTAAAATTTCCACCTATTATGTAATATTTCATAATTATGTAATATTTGATAGTAATACATCCATCCTGAAGTTTAAAAAATCCAAATGGAATGGCTGTTTTCCTTTCATTCAAATTCAAGGAAAATTTCCATGACTTTGTATCACATCATTATGAAATGTAATACTACATCTAAAAAAACTAATTAGCTATATTTAATTGATTATCATTACCAATAAATTATTCTATGTTTAGTTTTCTGCTAGGTATGCGCTTGACTATTTTTTTATTATTTTGTCTTTTGTATTGTAGAGTTTACTTTATCAAGAACTATATACCCCATCAGACATGAAGCGAATTACTGCTCTGGCTCTAGAGTAACTTCAAGCCTTGAAAGCGTTTCAATAACCGTTTTGTTAAACAGAAATTAGAACATCAGTGCATGTTCATGTGTTAACAAAATCAACCGCAAATCGTGGAAATGCAAAAAAAGAACAGGGGACAGGTAAAAGTGTATGAGACACCAGAACTTCAACATGAAATTTTAGGTATTGTTCCCTCAGACTACTCGTCTAGAAAAAAGACCCTTCTAGGGATCTCGCAAGCGCCCTTTTGGACGAAACTTGAAATCTTGAGGTACTGGGTGTTTAACTCTTTAAGGCCAAACCGCACGAGACGACTTTTCATTCAAACTACCACAACCGCCCGAGACTGAGATGTTGCTTTCTTCCTTCCGCCTAAGTTATGCAGTATCAGGTTCAGTTCCCCCAAATGCATCAGTTTATTGCAGACAGCTTGTTCTAAAAAAACTAACGGAGGCTTCTTTGTTAGGAAGTAGAAAGGATGGCGTTTGAAATCTTCACACTCCTATGTACGTTAATGGATGGAGAGGGAAGAAAACGGATGGGAGGTTTAATGGACAGGGAATAGCGTTTTAGTATTCTAAGCATACAGAAGCGAATGCTTTGGTTTTTTAGGAGTTGAAGTGGTGATTTATCGAATGAGACCGCGTACCGCGCGTTCGGTATTTTATCGGTCGGAAGACCTATTCTTTTTATAATATTTGATTAATACTCACAGGATATTGGGAATTACAAAACAGCTTCTACTGGCATTGATGGAATTTTACAGAAAGTCCTCCATTGGCATTAAAGAGTCAGTCTTGCAGAATCATTAAAATAGCTTTAAGACGTAACATTCAACGTATTGCTTAGATTGAAACATATGCAGTTATGTTCATTTCAAACGGTAAGGTTGCAATAAGACATTGAATAAATGTTTTGGAGCTACAAATATTGAAATACATATTAAATAAAATAAGATACGTTAAATTGTAACTGTATGCGAAATTCTGGAATACAATTCACTTATTTAGATTTGGTTTTGGTGATTTCAGCAACATGTTGAGAGGTGGTGATAATTACAGGGACTGGTGTTTCTGTTTTGTAGAAAAATCTTCTCGTGCTTGGAACTGCACAGTGATCAGAGTTATCATTTAATCTTGGTATAGAACTTTTGTGTTCTGATTTCAGTATTTATCAGCTTTTAAGTTCGTTAATCAGTTTAGATTTCGTTGAACCCATATTTGAACCCGTTTGGTTGCTGAGGTGTCCAGGTGCCTAGGTTCTATTCTTGTTGCTTTGCTACGAGATATCTCATTGCTTTGTGATATCCAGAGAAGTTTGAAAAATTTCTGTTCTATATTAGTTAACTTTATGTTTTATTTGTTTAACTTATGGTTGAAGCTGCGTTGCGCGAAATTTCAATTTAAAACGTAGGCTAGTAGTCAAAGACTAGATTAAATTTAAATCTAAGCCAGATAAATAACTCTACCGGGTAACAAATTCAAAGGTCGGCAAAGATAGCGCAAAGAAGAATAATTACAAACTTATCAGAACTTCAGGAACTAAGGTAACGTGTCTGAAAAAGGCAGAAAGATGCTCTGTGTTACAATCTAAAAAAACCTCAGCGTAAATACGCTGCAACGGATACCACGTCTGCAGTACCATTACAGGATGGTGGTTCGTCTTGAAATCAATTCTCAGTGACTAAAGTGGTTGGCTGCGTGAGCCTTGCACTAAGTTAACAGCTTGCACTCAAATTGTTTTCTAACATCTGGACATGTAAGGGAAATTAAAGAAATGAAGAACTCATATATCGACAATGAATCAAAAATGCATGTTTTAATCATACCTGTAATAGATACCGCTATATTTTAATAATTTTTGTGTGTATGTATGTAATCTAAAATATTAATGAATTAAACGAGTTAACATTAAATCCGTGATATACTAAATATAAATATTATATCCACAATTTAAGATCTAGCTTTTGTTTGATTAAAATCAATTAAATCGATGAAATTCTTTTAAAAATCCAAGCAAACAATTTCTAGGTTAAAATCTTTAAACTTAACTTATCTTTTTTATGAAATTTTGAAGTTCAAGAGAAACGTTAGCACGGAAAGTGCTTTAATTCCATAATCTGAACAAATCCATTATTTATGTAATAAAAAATACCTTTTTTAAAAAATGATTTGTTCAGTTCTGATTAATGATCTTATTAAAAAGATCTGGAATATTATTGATTCCCCTTTTATCTCCACAATGATTAAAGTTGTTTCTCAGAAAAACTCAGAAAGAAAGTTACCATACTTAATTAAGTATTAGATGTATAAAAATCCTCTCAAACTACTTATAACGCATTCAACTTATGTTACTTTATTACAAAGTCAAAAATATGTTTACAATTTCGTATTACTTCTCGCTAATATTTCTTCATAAAACCTTTTATAAACTAGACTCTCGATATACACTCATGTACATAAATTAAGGATAATACTAACTCCGTCAAATAATGGTTTAGAAACAAAAAGCTGTGACTTGTTCATGAAGCCCATTTATTAAACAAAAGATGAAGAACAAAAACGATGGTGCATGTATGAAACCATTCATAAAAACTAAGAGTTTTGAGCCCGGAAGCAACTACAAAAAATATCTCCCTTACAAAAACTTAAAATTACATGGTTGGTATGATGATTAATATACTATGTGTCTCCCAGACGATGAAATACAGTCCGTACAAGGCCTTGGCATGCTGACTATCTAATTATCGAGTTGATCTTGGGGAAGATTACTTCACTTAGAAAGCAGTGCTCTCCGAAGTTTCGGTACACATGTAGGAGGTGATTAACGGGCTGCAATTCGTCTGCCAACCATGTCACACACATGGTCTATCGGATTCAAGTAAGGTGAGAATGCTGGCCGTTCCATACGGTTAATATCTTAAGACTGAAAGCATCCCTTTACAATGTTTCCACGTTGAGGACAGGCCTTGTTATCCATAAACACAAATTCTGCGTTGGCCTGCCATTGTTTCGATCTGAGCGTGCAGATCTGCTCTGGAGAGCCCATACAATTCCTCCCTAAACGAGCAATCCTGGACCATGGTAATGGTATCATTCAAAGATGCTGTCCTTGTGATAGTCGGTACCTGGAGTTCTTCATATGAAAGTCCATCGTGAATCAGACTGCAAGTTAAACCTGGACTCGTTATAAAACATCACGCAAGCTCACTCTGATGATGTCCACATGACATGTTCTCTACTCTAAGCTAACCGCGGGCGACAGTGAGTTGCCGTGAGCAGAACACATTTGACAGGACTGCGAGCATACAGACCAATCTGTTCCAAATGTCTACACACGGTTTGCCTTGAAAGTGTCGTGCGTGGGGCTGAAGACAGCTGACGAGATGGTCTGATGCTGTGCTCCGTCTGCTTCTTTTGGCAGTTACTGTCAAATACCAGTCATCATTCGGTGTTGTAAATCAGCAGTGACCTTCACCGTACGTCTACTGACATTTCGATCATTTTGGAATCATTGCCAAAGCCTAAAGATGAAACTTTGAGTTATTCCAACTTCCTAGGATAGTTCCATCAGAGTATGCCCACATTCGAGGCGGCCGATAATTCTACATTCTCTATGCCATAACTATTCGGCTATGGCACTGAGCGGCTTACAGAACGCTTGTGAACGATTTTGCTTCTTTGCTGCCATTCCTTACATACTTACATATACTTACATATTACATACTTACATACTTACAATCTCATATTAACATACACATCTCTTACACTCTCATCATTTTGAAATACTATCGGCGTCATCTGATAGTTTCTTGTAATCAGCATATTATTCTTGAAGATGCATGCAATAATTCTACAGGTGAAATTTTTACTTTAGAATTCGATTTCCCTGTGACTCTAAGTTATCCTTAATTTATGTACATGAGTATATTTTATAGACACTCGTTAAACCTCTGTTATGTCTTCAAAACAGGCAGCAAAAATGCGCAAAATAACAATATTTAATAATAACGTTTCGAATGCTCTAAAATAATTAAAAAATGGAAAAAGGAGAAACAAATTTGTACTTCCACATGTATTTAAAAATATGTTGAATATTGTTCAAAACTGATGAAAATGGAAATAGAAATGTTAGAGTTGATTAAAAAGATAACAATAAATAGTATGAAATTGAGTCAATTGATTAAAAACTAGACTAAAAGACAATCTCTTGAGTCCTTTCTCTAAATTTAAAAAAGAGAGAAAAATTAATGCTTTACTTTTGCTTTATTATTATTAAATATTTTAAAGAGTACGTTTTCTTCGAATGAAAGAAAGATCTCTCTTACAACATAAAGGCAACTTTTTTCAAGTTATCAAAATATTTTGCTGACCCCGTAGCTCTAATGGATGAACTGCGACAAAGCACTTGAATGCTTAAAATGCAATTATTGCTTAGTAACCGTTTGGTTTGGTTTATTTGATTATAGCAAAGCACTCGAGGGCTATCTGCTTGATGGGAGGAAGGTCTTCGTATGGAAGCTTCTGAAAGAAAGTGGCTCGTACACAGCTTATAAAATTTGAAAACCACGAAATTGCCCATGCATCCAGCTCGTTCTCCTAGATTTGAATTCAAGACTGAATTAACAGTGTTCAGAGATTTTTCCGCTTGGCCGCTGGCTGGCAATGTTTAGCGATGAATATGAAATAAGGTAAGTATATATACGAAACTTCTGACAGTGTGCCAAGATTATTAATGTCACTGATATTTGATTAAAAGTTTGAAAGTTTTCAGAAGTAGATTACAATAACTTGAAATTTCGTATGAACACCACTTTGTAAAAATAAAATATAGAAAAGTTATGAATCACAGGGATGTATCTTTCTTTAATGCATGTCTTGTTTTCTTCGAAATATTAAGTATTCTAGTGATTTAATCCTTCATATTTCCGGTATCAGAAGCAAGGGGGGTATAAGGAAAAAAGGTTAACTTTTTTTCATATTGCAAGATATTAAGATATAGATTAATTAATGCTGTTTTGAATATAAAAATTCTACTATAACGTCCTATTTAGTAGCGAAAATTTGTACCTGGTGTAAGATATTTGTTTCGAATATGATTAAGTTCGATGAGTCACGACTGCGCTGAATTCGCTTATTTATCTCTTTCGAGACAATGCTGTGACTGCCCGTAAGCCTGATGCTGCTATTCAGTAAACGACCTGTGCTAAAACTCTGAATTTTTAAATGTGTCTGTTTTTTACTTCATTGTACGAAGTAAAAAAGAAGCATTGTAATCGCGAAAAATTTCGAGTTCCATATTTCAACGGAAATATCTATCTTGACCGCTATCGAATTCCCAATTTAGCGAAGTTTTTCAGCGACATCCGTACATAGGGACAGAATAAAGGACTCTTCCCCCCCCCCCCAAATTCTTATAAAACTGATTTAAAATGAATTTTGAAGAGGTTTTTTTCGTGGCGTCTGTGCATACGTACGTGCGTACGTATGCATATATCTCGCATAACTCAAAAACGAGTAGCGTCAGAATGTTGAAATTTTGCATCTAGGGCTGCTATAACACGTAAATGTGCACCTCGCATTTCGGTTGCAATCGGCCCCACCAAAAGTGTATAAATACATGTATATATATATATATATGTGTGTGTGTGTACTCTGAGTTATATATATCCACTCTTTTACTCGGCTCAGTGAGCTCAGTTTCTTTATTCTTAGAAGTTTGTAAATTGTGCATTTTTTGCTTTAACAATTATTGAATTATATTGTTCTTATCTTTCGGTTAAGATTTTTATGCCCTTAGTTAACCTGCATGCAATAATTGGGGAATTATCAACAATTTAAAAGGTTTTCAAGTGCAGCTAACCCTAATTTTTGGTTATGATAGCTGCCATATTTGTTTACATTTGAAGCTCAGCAGAATAGTGGATTTGTTGCCAATCTAGAGAAACTAAGCTTTGCAACAACAAAGTAACGTACTCTTTTATTGTTGCAAATTAAATTATATTGATTCATTCTGGAATTATCATTTAAGTTGTTAGCGCGTTTTTGCGTACAGATTGTAAATTTAATTGTCAAAATTGTTTCTTAATTGTGTAACTGTGCTGGGTGTTTTATGTTTTACTATATCTTTCAAGTTTTAATGAAAATATTTTGAATTTTTATGTATTTTTGCCTTAGCACGAAGTGAGAATTGAATTAATTAGCAGAGCATGCGCATTAGGAAAGCGGCGCTGAAATTGTCTGGGAAAACTTTTTCCTCTTTATTTGTTTAATTTCTTTTATACATCGTTTTAGATTTATTATAGTATTTGAATGGAACTTATGGTAATTCTTCAGATGTTATAATTTTTGCTCACTATGAGTTATAAAATGAATGAGATATAACGCTGTTAAGTGAACCTAGCGCCGAAGTGTGACTATGGTAAATAAATACAGTGAACTTTAAAGAATGCATTTATTCTATTGTGGTTTATGCGTTATTGGCGAAGTAGATTTAATTCAAAATTCTTTAATTGTTAATTCAATATGTTTAAATGAAATACAGGAAAATTGCGTATAATTTATTCCGTACAAGGAAGTCATGTAGTGTATACATCAGATTTTTTTTCGAGTACACATTTCACGTCTAAATTCATTAACAACAAGTTTTAGAAAAGTTAATGAGAAAGTAATTCTAATAAAAGGCCAAAGTAGATAATAATAAATGAGTATTACAAAGGAGAGTAATAAATGTGCGTTTATTGATTTCCAGGACTTACTATAAAACGAAATGCAAAGGAAAATGGAGTCGGAATAGGAATAATATGACAGTAAGCAGTCTACAAGCCTAAGAATACGATAAAAGTACGTACTGAGTGCGTTTAAAAACAAATATTACATAAATACTGCCTTCCGCCTAGAGGTGCCTCATTTCCACAAAATATTTTAGAGAAAAATGATTTAAATTGGTGTGCATCCTGTAAAAGTGTGTAACGTGAATACAAGCCAGTTTCCCTTTAAAAGTCCTGCACGATCACATCTCTCCACTTGACACATAATCCTCGTATGCTGTGCCATATTTAAGTAACCTATCCCAAATAGCATCATTTCTTTCTAATATCAACTCAAATATATTATTTTTTATCACGCATGCAGTGCGTGGTAAAATGTGAAGCACACAGAATTAGAAGAAATAAGATTCTCTGCGTGGACAATTAGATATTTTAAAACACAAAAGTGTGAAAAATCACCTCCTCCTCGCCTAGAATCGAGCCGCAGTTTTTCGAACTGTTAAATGAAAGTATTGACAACTGCATTAAAAGTGCACGAAAGAAAGAAGTATTTTAATGCCTCACACACTCATTATTAAATTTTGCACAGAGCAGTATTTTATTAGGCTTGGTTTGAGCGGAATATCAAAAGCACATGAGGACTCTCACTGTAAGAAGAGGGATGCCTTTGTGGAGATATTTCTAAAGAACGCTGGCTCGTATTCAAGAGTTTCATAGAATATCAGTCCTTCGTTTTTGGTTTCAAAAATGTTGCATCATTCATTACTTTTAATAAATAAAATTGTATATTTTAGGAAAATGGCGTTTGTAAACATTAAAACGATACTACTATTGAAATAAAAAATTTATTACATGCAAATTGAAAATAAATTATTGCGATTAGTTACAAAAGCAGCATACAATCGAATACCTTGTGAAAGTGAAAAAAAGAGGAAAAAAAGAAGTTTTAAGAACTAGAAGTGAAATTATTGTTATCGTATGATAATGCAGTGGTCTCAAACTCGAGACACATAGGGCACATGCGGCCGCGAAAGCAATGCTGTACGGCCTGCGAATAGATTTCAATTATGCATTTGTTACAAAAATTTTGAGATTTTAGTTATATGAAGTCAAAATTTACATTACTTTTATTACTGTTAAATATGAACGTAAATAACGCACCTGAAAAGCAATAAATGTAGCTTATTAATTCACAGTATAATATGAATCTTGTACAAAGATTTGGAGAAACTGTTTTATTACCTTTTATTTGTATCTGTCAAAAAGTAAATAAGCTCAGTTACGACTTTTTATAGGAAGAAAAATCGCATTTTTGGGAATAAATTTATACACGAACAGCTTTTTTACAGTTATTAAAAAGGGCATCTATAATCCGTGGTAAAGATAATTTCTAGTAATTTCTGTTGTAGGCTGCAAACTTTATCAAAATCGAAACCCCATAAAATGTCAAGTCGTAGTAAGAAACAAAATTGGATAAATGAGAAGGATACTAGGTTGTCATTATTTATTCTCAAGTTTTGTCCTACTTGGAAAATATTCTCTGGATACTATTGTTTCAATTTATTTGCTTATTTTACATTAAAGAATTTAATTAATTATTAATTGCAGTAATGCCACTTTGAAAGTAAACGCCAGTCTGAAACTTTAATATTTAGTTACGAATACTTTTAAATAACGAAATGAAAAAAAAAGTTTCTTGCAAATAACAAACTTTAGATCTCAGATGGAAAGCAAATGTAAATTTGTAATTTTGCTTTGCGATATTATTATTATTATTATTTATGCATATATATACGCATAAACAATTAGTAAGCAAAATTTCAAATTTATTTAAAATAATTGTTTTTGAAAATAAAAAAATGAAAAATTTTATTTTGCAAATAAAATTTTTCATTTTGTTAAAACAATAATTCTGACTGTCAGCTGTGTTTAGATCGTGCATTCGGCCAGCATGCAATCTGAGCCTGAAACCACTACAGTAAGGAATTATCGTATTCCACCTGCTTGTAGCGTAGTAGTAACTCAGTCAGCTGCTCGTGACGATTCGAGGTTCAAAAACTAATAGTCTCTAAAATGGCGACCGACAAAACTATTATGATAGACTACTATGATTACGAAAATTTGTGACGATTACTACGACTATTATGACTACTACGATTGCTATTATGGGCGACATTCATCAGCACTAGGATGTGATCAACAGGCTCTCTTACCTATAACCAATCACTTTTAAAATAGAAGAGAATTAAAGAACTACCAAATTTTCTCACGTGCACGCGCTTGGCATGCTAGCTAGCTTTGAAAGATCGATAGTACGGACCCTAGGGAAGGCACATTTAGTTTTTCATACAGCGTAGAATATTTATTGTGATGTCTGTAAGAACGTATATGTACGTGCTTCTTAAAATATGTCCAACAAATTAAAGCAATTTATTGAAAGTACATAAAGTACCAGACCAAGGTACATAAGTATAAAGTACCAGACCTTAAAATCAAAAAATAATTCTTTCTCATGATACTTTGGAGAAATGTACTTTCTTAGCGAAAACATGGGCCGTTCAGAGGGAAATTAGAAAATTCGGAAAGGTGGACACTTTCCATCGATTCATCCAAAATACGTTTAAAGACAGATTTAATTTCTAACGTGAATGAATTTCCTTCAGTTCTTGTAAGCATGCGAGAAATTAATGATGAATATCTGATTTTAATTTTGCAGCCATTTTTCTTTCATTCAGCAAATAAGGTTCATAGAGTTTGACTTTTTTGGTTAGCATAAACTCATATCAAACTCCTAACAAACATTGCTAAAAACTCAAATTTTCAAATACGAACACTCAAAATAAGGAGCTGTCTATAAATATTCACTGCAGTTTTAAAAATTCGTTTCCTGAGTATATTTTGACGGGTTTCGCTCTGAGTTTAAGAAATAAACCTTAGATTTTAATCTATTTATTACACCCATTCTATAGGGTTGGCAAAAAAGTAATTTCAGTTGTCTAGAATGAAATATAACTCAATTTTGTCTATGCAAAAAAGGAACTTTAGTCAATTAAATATGCTCCATCCTGTTTAACGACCTTTTGCTACCTTTCTGGTAACTTCGTGATTCTGCTCTCATAGAACTTCTGGTCTTTCTCAACAAAACCTCAAGCAAGTGCAGTTTGAAATCATGGATAGTATTGAAATTCTTGCCATTTAAGAAGCTTTGTAAACTTCGAAATAAACGACAATCCGATAGTGCAAGGTCGGGTCTATACGGCGGATGTGACATCATTTCCGAACTAACATGGACCTTATAAGAGATTTCTTATAAGGTCCATGCCAACCAAACTCTATTAATTTCGTACGTGTTGTTAAACATGTGCGAAATCTCCCATTCGGGGTGAAACACGACTCCTTTACAGTTTTCCAGTTTCGGCCTTTCCTCTTTGACTGCTGACATAAATTGTTAGCAATAAATATCTGAGTTTATCATTTATTTTCTTTTAAGCAGCTTAAAAGGCACATCTTTGTAATCCCATCAAACTGACAGCATAATCTCTTTCTGATGCAATTTACATATCGATATGATTTGCGCTGATTCCGCGCCTGGACCATGATCTTTTACGAATAATGTCATTGTAGAACATCCATTTTTCATCATCAGTGATAATTCGTTTTGAATAAAAGTCGATTGCTTTGCATTTGAAATGCATATCCCAAATATTTATTCGTTGTGTTAAGTTAATTTCTTTCAATTCATGCGCAACCTAAAATATCCAGCTTCTTAACCAATCCAAAACATCTTATATGGTTTTCAATTGTTGCATGTGATAGATACATTTAACTGTTCTGCCATTTCTCGCGCAATTTTATGATGATTCGATTCAATTATGTCCTTAATTTTGACATTACCAACTTCAGACGTTCGTCCAGAATGTTGATAATCTACAAATGAAAACCCATTAGAACGAAAGCTTTTAAACCGGTTCCGTCACATATGTTCTGTTAAGAAATCAACACCATAAACTTCACATATTTGTATGTGAGCTTTAGCGGTTTTCTTGGCTTTAAGAAAATCAAAAGTAAAATATGCCGGAAATATTTATTTTGCCCCCCATATTAAAATTGACCATAAACAAAGAGTTTTAAACAAAACTTCGTAGAATTTACTTCTATACTAACCTAAAAGTATTAGTTTCCAAATCTCAAAAGAAACAAAATTATATGATTGACAGAAGAATAGCAAAACGAATATAAGGCTATCTATTTGTGCAAACCTAAAATTTCTTTCATGCCAACCCGATATACACTGGTGTGCAAAATTTAAGGACGAAGTCGAAAAATTAGCATATCAGCTAAACGAAGAGGCAGAGCGGACAGAAAGACCAATCAGGAGATTAAGTAAGGTGATGTACGGTAGCACATGCGCAGATATGCAGGTAGACGTAATGGGGGAGTGTCTGAGTAGTATAAAGCATGTTGTCGGTGTAAGATCAGTATTTCTGGCAAAGAGATTGCACGCCGTATAGCAGTTAAAATCACACCGAGTTGCTGCCTCAGCGAGAAATGGCGAATAATCAATCTGTTAGACGACATCTGGATGCTTTTACCCGAGGTCGAATCATTGGGAAGTTGGAGAAAGGCCGCAGTGTGACAAGTGTGGCTGCAGAGTTCCGAATTGCTCACAGCATCGTTTCACGACTTTGGAGACAATTTCAAATTACAGCAACAGCTATCCGGGGGTTTAGTAGTGGTCTTCCAAGAGGAACCGGTATATTGCCTTACAGGCCAGAAGAAACAGGCGGCAGACAGCGGGAGAAATCGCTAGACACACGACACAGGCGACTGGACGGCCGATATTGCCTTTTACCGTGTCCAGAAGACTGCACGGTGGTGGTCTGTTTGCACGACGCCCTGTACGGTGTGTATCTCTAACGCCTGCCCATCGGAGAAGGCGTTCTCTGTGGTGCCGGGAACACCGGAATTGGAGAGACAATGAATGGGGACGAGGACTGAGCAGATGAGAGCAGATTTAGTCCGAGTTGCGATTCTAGACACATACACATCTGGATAGAGCGGGGAACACGCAATAACCCCTTCAACATCATCAAAAGGGACTGTTTTGGAGGTCGCGGAGTTCTCGTTCGAGCAGACATAATGCTTGGTAGCCGGACCGACCTTCATATCTCCCAAGGAGGTTCGTCACCTGGGACTGCTATTGTAACGAGGTTCTTCTTCCTTACATGCGTCTTTTCACAAGGGCTATGGGTCCTCAGTTCCTCTTCATGGATGACAACGCTCCACCTCATTGCACAGTTACTGTCGAAGAGCTGTTGGAGAGTGAAGATATTGAACACATGGATTGGTCAGCAAGGTCTCTGGATCGAAATCCCGTCAAGCATGTACGGAACTTACTAGGGAGACGCGTGGCAGCACGTAACTTATCGCCAGTAACGATTCCGAAACTGCGATTGGTGCTACAAGAGGAACGAGCAGCAGTGTCTCAACAGCTCATTAACAACCACATATCCAGCATGCACAAATAATGTTAAACCTGCCTAGCAGTCAGGGGAGATCATATCCCCTATTAAAGACCGGATGTTTCTTGCTGGACACCCATCACAGGGATGTTTCGGCCTTCAGTCGCATTGCGCTCCATGCTACTTTTTCAATAAAGCTTCTTTTTATCCCTCTGATTTCTCTTTTAGTAAGTGTTGCTTACATTACTCATGTCCTTACGTATTGGGGATCTTACGGTATTAAATGTGTTGATTTGGAAAGCTTTTGTACAAAGTTATATTGAAAAACCGTCTCGTCCTTAATTTTTGCACACCAGTGTATTGTTGCGTGCGTAGAGGTTCGTTATGGATTGAATGCACAAGTCGTTAAAAAGTTAACAAAAGTTTATTCTTTCCACAAGAAATAAATCAAAATGCTGAAATATGTCTTCAGAGATATTCGTACAATTTCACAATATCTCAAACGTTTATCAAAACTCAATTCAAAAACAGAGAAACTAATTCTATCTCACAGCGAAATCGCTACAATCAATAACAGCATTAAGTAAACAAACAGTTCACTTAAAACAGCTACAACTACAACTGAGATGAGGTGTTTAAATTCGGCTTTTTAATTATTTACTGGAACATTCTCAATTTTTCTCCATTTTTCTGGATGGCAGCAGTAATTACGAGATATTTATTTATTAAATATTAAATGCATGCGCTCTTGTATTTTTACTTTTCCGAGGTAGCTAAATCGTCTGCGTTGCGCGTGAAAATAAATCAATTTTAATTACAGGTCTAAATAAATAGCTAAATAAATAAGAAATCCGTAACAGTCTGAAGTGAAATGTATTGAAAAGGGCACTTGAGGCTAAAAGTTAAATTCGTATCTTTTTAGGGAGCAATATAACTATATTTAAATCTACTGAAACTTTAGAATTAAATACGGGAAAAAATATTTGTACTATGCAAGCATGACGCACCACGTGTATTAAGTGAGAGTTATCAAGAAACATAAAACACATGTAACAAGGAAGCTAATATTGTTAATTATAACTACTGCTTCAGTTAATTTAGGATAAGCGTAATGGAAAAATTAATATCAACTTACGCTTCTACGTTCACTTAATAGGATCATATAAAAGCATTTTAGCACATTTAATAAATCGTGGAATTATACCTATTTATAAGCTACATTGCATCAAATTATCTCAAAAAATTAAAGCAAGCTTCTTTTTGAAGCTGTAAACGTAATTTGTAGCAACCTATATAATAAATTTTTCGAAATCGATTTTTTAACATGCATATTTTTACCTTTTCAATAAGAAGAAAAAAATAAAGAATAACGTTCTGGATGTACTATTTTATTTCCATAGAAAGGACGTGTTTATTTAGCACTTCAGAATTTATGTTTTATATGAGAATTTTCAGCCATTTTTCATTCCTCTATAAATTTATCTTCAGCTTACATTTTATTTTTTAGGAGACAAATCATGCAGAAAAGTTATGTTGGAGCAACATGAAGGATTATGTATAAATACATATTTGACTTACATATTATTTTCGAGCAGATATGAGACATAATATAAATTTGAGAATAAACGTGAACTTATGAAAAACTTGAAAGATCATAGGGGATTAACCATTTGAGCATACTGTAAAAAGTTAAAATATAAAGAAACTATAGACTCATAAAATGTTTTAAAAGTACATTTTATTTTCTCATTCAAACAATACAGTGATGTAACGACAGCATTAAGTTTTGCATTTGACATATATCTTTCTCTTTCTGCTTATTGTAGTAGAGTTAATACCTTTTATTTATGGCGCTGATATCATTCAAACTTCGTTAGCTCATAATAGGAAAAACAAATTAGAAAAATTTTAACAAAATTTTGAGAAATGAAGAATAATAATGGCAATATAAGTTTATAAAAATAAAGTTACGGGCGTAGGGTTTCGTAATGGATTGCATGTACTCAGAATCCATGATAGCCTGATAAAATTTATTTCCCTAAATGAAACATTTGAAGGTTCTGGAACTTTTTCACAAACGTACTTGTACAGCTATTCTCAGTATGACAAAGCACAATTAGTACTTACTACTTCAAACTACTAAAAACGTTAAACACAAAACAATAAAAAGGTCTCAAATACAAAAACTCACACAGTGCTGTCAACAGTCTAAGCTCAATTCTGAACTATAAACTAAATCGAAGACTGGTCCTCTATCAGATCTTACATAGGTTTCTTACGTCCACCGAGACATTTCCAGCATCTTCATTTTCAGCAAATTGCCGGAAGGCGTATACAGATACAGTTACAGTTATATAAAGGTTAGGCCAGTTGCAGTTATACAAGAACAGGATCAAATAATCTCCTAAACATCATCAAGTTTGGTGACCTTTGGCGATTCATCGTCAAATTAGGAGAAAGAATTAGTTGCCCAAACTATCGCCATCTTAGCGATATCTTGCCAATTTGGAGAATTATCGCCAAGCTGGCAAAAGATATATATTAATATAGCTATAGCAATGGTAATAGTTATATATTAATATGTTTATAGCAAGATGTATAATTGTTTACGTGTATCTTATACGTAAACAATTTTACACACAATTCGGCGAGATAGCCATTTACATTACAAAATGGTAAATGATGTAACTCCCGTGTTCCAATAGACTACAGAAAAGTCATGTCAGGTGCATAAAATTTTGCAATACTTGAATTTGTCTGCCAAAAGGCCCAACCGAAGTCTTTACAAAACAATTGTATGGAGTGACATCATTCGGCACAGCGTAGTTTGCAATAACAAAGTCAAATAGTCTCTCGACTCTTCCATATTACTTTTGAGCAATGTGCGTTTGAGCAAAGAAACTTGAGTTCATTTAATAAAGAAAAGAGCTGTATCATGTCCCAACATCTTTTTTGAAAAATTTCTGGCCATCCTTAGTGTAGTATCTTTAAAAAGTTTTTTTATAAATAGGTAGACTTCTGAAGCGAATTCAGCATGTTAGGCCTGAAACAAATCAATCAAATAGCTAATTTTTGCTGCATGGCAATGTGCTGTCTCACAGTTTAATTCTCTCTAAGAAGTTTCTAGCAAAGAAAAGTGTCACTGTTGACAGCCACCTACTTCCTTCCCCTGATTTGATAATTGTAGACCCTCTTCTTTAAAGGGACGTTTTAACTCAAAAGCTATAATTTTAGTAACACTGAAAAATAACTCCTTATGAAATCTACATAAAATATTTTATGTTAATGTTGAAAACTGTGTGTATCTTAAGCTTTGTGTTTTTTATGACGAACTTTATATATCCGTTTTTAGATCTTTCAAAATCCTGTCATAAACTATCATATTCTGGGTTAATGTTTAACTGGATACTGTTAAAATTGAATATAAGGAGCAATTACGGTTATTCTATAAGGTATTTCTCCCTCATTCTTATCATGCTTTCGTGGTGTAGTGGTCAGCACGCTCGGCGCGTATTCGAGAGGTCCGAGGCTCGACTCCTGGCGAGGCTATTGCTCGTTTTTCATGCCTCCTGCTTCGAAATAACCTAATGTCTCTACAGTGGCGCCCGAACTAAAACAAATGGTGGATGATGATTTTCCACCACCAGGAATTGGGGCTTGGGTCCCTTAATCCCAAGTAACTCTTTAAAAGGAGAGTATATAAGGTATTTCTCTAGCTTTCTTAGCATGCCTTCGTGGTGTAGTGGTCAACACACTCTGTGCGTATTCGAGAGAACCGTGGTTCGAGTCCTGTAAAGGGCATTGCTCATTTTAATATTTCTCCTGCTTTCAAATAATACTTAATATCTCTACAATTCAGTTACAGTTATACAGGGACCTGACCAAATATCACAAAATTGTCGCCACGTTTGACGATTTTTTGGCGATTCCAAGCCAAATACCCACATTATTTTAATAATGCACGCTCCACTTATGACCTCGGGCATGGGAGATTAAAATTTAAAATTTATCTAAAACGAAAATCTGAAGTACTGAAAATAAATAGTATTAAGAAAAGTTTATTGTGTAGCCTTTTAGTAAGTAAAGTACTTATTGTACATCTTTCATTTTAAAAGCAAAGGTATTTTTTTAACCAATCGCTTAAGCTGTTAGCCTTCGACCTGGCATAACTTTTCAGAACGAGTACCTGCCAGACCAAAGCTTGACATTCATTCGACCTGAGGTATCAAGAAGTAAACTGCTTAAAAAATTAAAACAATTTACCGGTAAATAATAATATTATGTGCAATGTACTTAATATACAAATAATTAACGTAAATGACATTGTTATGTGTTAGTTGATTCATTTCGATCTCCTAAGAAGTTGGCACTATATTGCAGAAATCCTAATCCTTTATTGTAAAAATAAGGAAATAAAAATCGGTACAAGTGAAAAAAAGATTAAAGTATAGGGCTTTTACCAGGATACTGCAAAACTCCTTCATAAAACAGAACAAAAAGCACTGCACGTTCCTTTTTTTAATATAAAATAACTAAATGTCCAAAGCTCTCAAAACATGAGCTCTAAAATTGTAATGGAAATGCAAATTCGTTCACGGAACTCATTATGGATTCAGTTATGAATCGACCCTAGATTTTCTCCGAGTTTTTAATCACAGAGAAAACATGAGTAGTTAAATTCTATATCAAAATCCGTCAGACTTATAAGCCTTCCACAATGTCTGAAACATTGCAAGATGATAGCAAATTTGTAACATAATTGTTAACTTAAGAATAAGTGACATCTTAAGACCTTATTGAATTATTTTTACTTTCCGCGTTTCTATATTTATCAACACAAACTAATAATAGATAGTATATTTACTTATATCACATATAATATATTTCAGCAGTCGTGCATAGCAATGGAGTGATATATAAGAAATGTGCACGAGGTATAAAATAATCAACAATACTGAATAAATATAAACATTTGCGTACCAATACAAAAAATACGCAAGAAGTAATTGCAAAATATTTACAATAATATGTACGTGTATAATAATGTAAGTTTTCCATCCACTATTTGTTTCAAAATTTCCTTCCTTTTTTTCAATATCGAAATCTGAACAGCAGTAATTGCTCATTGAAACATAGTGATAGATTGAACATATTGCTCACTGAAACATAGTGATAGTGATAAATGTTTTTTTCTGCTTTGGATTCAAGGAAATTAGAATACGCATATTTTTTAGCTTCATTTGAAAGTGTTTAACAATCGGACTAAAACGGACAATAATGTCTGCCAAGACTTGCTCGACATTTTAGGAGAGCCCTGTCACCATGGTAACTGACCATATTCAAATGCGGTTTTCAATGACTGCCACTTATCTTTTGCAATCAAATGAAATGGCGCTTAGCAATGGGTTGTGTGTCAAATGTTTTTCAACCCCTCAACCAGGAAATGGTATTTGGCGTTAAAACGTTTTCCTGCCCATTAAAATGAAGAACTGGATACTGAGATCTACATCTTCTCCTGAAAGACTGTCGGCAGTATGTGTCGGATTGTTCATCCATTGCTTTTACTTAAAAGAATCGAGGAAAAAATCAAGTTTGTTTAATTAGTCACTTTTGGAGTTCATGATCTTTAACTAGAATAAATCAAAGCCCATTTTTCTCTAAAAATGGTCATACCTAACAATAAACGACCTATATTTCATTGAATTTAAGTACTTAATTAATTTTACGTCAGTGAAACATTACGTATGCTTCAGAATTTAGTGATAATAATCACACATTCATTCGTTCAAGAAAATTTTGACTTATCAAGTGTCTGTACGGATATTTTATTTATATAACTGCCTAGACGGGAAAGTGGTTAGTGATTCTAGCAACCGTATCAAAGGGCGCGGGTTCGAATCCTGGAAAAGGAATGGATAAAAAACCAGCTGTCCCTTCATAAGAGGTAATGGTGGTCGCCTATTAGGTGCCTCCATAATAAAGAGGCCATCGCTTCTGGTCTTGGTAAAAAATCATAAAAAAATTATTTGTATTTTGGCTAGCAATTTCGTAGGAACTAAAACTTCTGATCATTCGCTATTGGTTAAAAAGTTCAAACAAAAGATTTAATCCTGTATTATTGAAGTAATTATACTTGCATTAGTTCATATACCACATAGAAATTTGATTTGAGTTTCAATTAAATATTTGAAGTTTTTTGTGAAAATTTTCAACTAAAAATATGCTTTATGTGAAATCTTAAAGAAAGGAAATAAACTGAAAACCGAGTTTTACAAAAAATATTCAAATCATCTTAAGTTAGTCAAACATATTCATTTTCTTTGATTTGCTAAAAAAGCTAAATTTTAGCAGATTTGCTAAAAAATATTGTACATGCTTAAATCAAGGTTATTCAAGTTAAGGCAAAGCACACGAGGGCTATCTGCCTAAAGGGAGGGATGCCTTCGTGGAGGACTTTCTAAGAGAAACTGGTTCGTATACACGTTACACATGAGGAAAAACACGAAAACGCCCATGCAGCCAGCCCGTTCGCGAGATTCGAACCTCGGACCGAACTACCAGTGTTCAGCGTCTTTACCGCTCGGCCGCTGGTGAGCCAGAATTAATCAAGGTGTAAATTTTTTGCTTAAATCAATTGGATAAGGAACAACGCTGTAAAAAAACAATATTCAGAAAACGAAGGATCTCTATTTTTTCACGGTTTCATTAATTTTAATAAACGTTCTACCGAGGTTGACAATCTCCTCGTAAATCTATTTTATAAAATTAAAAGAAAGTGGCAATCTTCTGTTGACGAATTTTTCGTAATTTCGTAAGTTCGTAATTTTGTCAATTTAGTAAATTTTATAGTGTCATACCTTCTTTGGAAGCATTATCTAATCTGATACTCGCGATGTAAGCGAATTACCTCTATGTCTTAGGAATTATAACAAAGACATACTGAGGTTATAAAAGACCCTTTTATTAAACTCAGCAGATTAACAGAAGGCACGTCTTGTGCTAACAAAACCAACCAGCATTTATGGCGTAACTCAAAAAGTAATGATTTTAAATTAAACTAAGTTTAGTTTAGCCAAAAGCTACACAGAGAGAATCCCCGCAAGTTGGCTCCAACCTAATATCGGCGCAACAAACCTAGTAACAATGGCGTAACAATGCCGAGAATAACAGAACGCAGTATACAGACCGCTATCAAGAGATTTAACTAGTAATTTGGCGTTCAACGACTGGAACACGCTGTGATTCAACAGTCTGAAACTTTCCTTTAAACATTGTCTCTTTCTACTACATTACTACACGCTAACTAAAATTAGCATTCTGGCAGGAAAACGGAAAGTGAGAATGATAGAAAAGCTATTGAACATAATATAAATGGTTCGTTAACAATAAATAAATCCTTAGAATTTTAAGAAGTAAAATTATTGTTAGTAGTATAAGGTAATAAAGATATTTTATTAAAATTATGTAAAATTCAATCTTATTTTAGCATTATGTACAATTTCAGTGAATTTCAATAGAAACTGGATTGAATTTCTCATCAAATGGCTGGTTAATTTGAATTATTCCGAACTGTCACTGTTTTCAAGTAACATAATTTATTTACTTTCAGCTCTAATCCGTAAAAGTAATGTTTTTTAAAAAGAAGTACAATAAATTTTCCCTGAAAATCTACTAGTTGATTTTCAAATTGTCGGCTGTGATTCGCAATTTAGTTAATGTACATTTGTACTTTATGCAATTTATATGATTTTAAATAATAATGCTATGAAAGGTTTAAAATTGGAATTGCCTATTTAGTGCGTTTTAATTCTTTTTTCAAACAATATTTGTGCAAGGAAATGTTGACGAAAGCAACAAAACAATTGGCTGATATAAAATCTTCTCACGAAGCTATAGTTCCTGTAAGAACAGGGAACGATACTGTTTAGACATCCATTTCTAATTTCCGTGGAGCATTTTATAAAATACAGCTATGGGAAATTAGAAATATTTCTTTTTCCACAAAGCCATTGTACAAAATGCAATCGACTCGAAATGTTTGCTTATATCCTTAGGGGAAAGGAACTGTGCACTGGAGCACAGAACTGAAAACACTCAGCAGGATATTACGTTTGAAAGTAACTCAATCAAAATGCGTTTTCTTCAATAGAGTAAATTCTATATAGTTGCAGGAAATCTATTTCCTTTCCTTAACGAAATCTGGAATTGGAAGCTGGCTAAAATTCATTGTCTTAGCACCGCAATACGAGTAATCTGCTTTCGGTTGCGATTTTTGTAAGTTGCTGTTTCTTATGAATAGTCTAAATTCATCATCTTTTTTTATCAAATCCAAAAAAGGATTTTCTTAGTATAGCTTATTTAAAGAATTAGTTAAACTAACAAATATTGATCTATTCTAAGTAACTGCTTTAACTGTTTAAGCGAGACACTAAAGTTTATCTCTGTGAGTTTGAATGAGTATAAATCTCCGCAGACAGGACCTAACAGACAAACTACAGGGAAATTTCGTGGTTTACTTTATGTGTAATATAAATGTCAACAACTAGAAATTTCTCCACGAAAACATTTCTGAAGTTTTTCTCTTAATCAGCTAACCGTCTAATGAATATTTCGATTTGTATGATTTGGTTTGAAGGTGTACTGAACTTCTATTACCAACTAGCTCATATTGTTCTTCCGTTTGATTAACTTGATTGAAATTAATTTATACTTTTAAGCTATAAATTAACTTTCCGCGTTTTTTTTCCTTTCTTGATTTTTCTTCTAAAGTTATTAATTTTGCAACAAGTCCCATATTTTTATATTCAAAAGGCGTTAGCGGAATTTGTCATAATCCTTGAACTTTTACGTTACGTCATTTGGGAAGTATTACATAAGGTCTTTAGCTTATTTTCCAAGGATTTGATTAAGATTTTTAGGGTGGTGTCATTTATAGCTTGACAAATTAACCGATTTGAAAGGAATAAACGCACTCATTATAACTTAACTGACCATTGTATTATGTGGAAATTTGTGAGGAATCTTTATGTTAATTAGCCACTTATTTTATATTCTGGATCTGTATTGCCACTTTTCCCTTTCCGTTTTCCGCTCAGTATGCAAATTAGGTCGAGAGTATTTAAGGTTAGGGTTTTCAGACTGTAAGGCAGATCATGTTCTACCTCTTGACCAAGTTATTAGGCTGATATCTTAGATAAAATTCTTGTCTTCGGCCTTGCGTTATACTTACCGACAGTTGAATTTCACGCTGGTTACGTTTTGAACCAATTTCACATTAAATTGATTGTGTAGCCTTTGGATGGTGGTTTAAATGAATTTAAATTTTGCATTTGACTTATTGTTATTTTAAATTATCTCACCACAAGCGGTTGGCTAAGTTGTAAGAAAAAAATGTGTCTTCTGTTTTGATTTAATTTCAATAAAAGAACTTCTACACTCTTTTCAAGTCTCAGTTGTTATTTTAGCGATAATTCGCTTAACGTCTACCAAGATTTAAGTCATTTTGAATGGCAGTCAAGCATCTGTATTCTATATGTGACCACTGGGAACTTTTTTCAAGCATCTCGCGGCGGTGATTCGACCTTAGCTAGTTGAAATTTTGTTACATCTCCAATAATAGTCGGAATTTTGTTTCCATCATTGCATCTATTACTATCATTGGAATAGTTTTATGCAAATATTTTTTTCTTAAAGCTATTAAATACGTAGTTTTTTCGGATACAAACTATGTAAACTAATGATTCGGATGTAAACTAATGATTCATAACTGATTGTCGGTTTTTTCGATGCTTTGTTCCTTTCCTATGCCCCCGATATATTGAAACTCTCTAAACTAACCTTTCAACTTGTGCTACAGCCACAATCTCGAGTATCAAGCTGTTTATATCATGCAGCATATATCCCAGCTGAGGCCAAAATATATGTGCTTGTTTTTATGAATTGCAACTTTTTCAGACTGCTTATTTTCTGAAGAGAAAGCTTGGGAAAGGCAAAACTTCTGCTTGAATGTCAGGTAAAGAAGCCAAAAAATTCCTAATAAGCCATATGTATGATGAAGTATCACGTAAAATCTAAGTATGATAAGACACATGTGGGCACATTAATGTAAAAATAGTACAATAAAAAATTATATCGAGAAGAAGCTTCTTATGACCATTTTAACATACCTGTTGCTCTGAAACTTAATCCTCATTTTTTATTCTAAAATTCGTATCTTAATCTACGTTACGATAAAATATTACATGAATTTGTTAAGTACGTAAATGTCTCCAACATCTTTTGCATGATTTGGTATTAAAATAAAACACAAAAAAAGCATAATTTAATATTAAATATGTAGTCAACAAAAGTGCATTTTTGCAGGACATAAAAATAGATTGGAATATGTTATCTGCATCAAAAACTTAAGATTGATATTTTGAGGTAATTTCTGCTGTGCTGAATACAACCGTTAATAAAATTCTCGAATTTTAAATATCCATTGAGCAAATTTCATTGCATATGTCCAATTATTCATTTAATAAAAATCGAAAATTCTACAACATATAGCTGTGCCTTGTGAAAAGTTCGAAAACACTTTTCCCTTCAAAAGAAGGTGTAAATGAAGGACACTAATAATAATTGTGAATAAATGAACGTCTATAGAAACAGAAAACTGTAGATAATGACGTGATTTAGATTAATATTATGTATCTATTAATTATATTCATTAATTATCACTTTAAACCTGCATCTTCGTGCTTGCTGTCGGAACTATCGCCTTCCCCTGTGTGTACTCTCGTGATATATTTGGTAAAACATCTGTCTGGTAACTGAACGCATGAGGTTCAAATACTAGCGAAAGGATCGCTGACTCTTCCACGTCAACCAAATGTATCTACGATGGGGCCCGCCAGGAAGTTGGAAGGCAAAATTTCATCACCACTAGGATTTGGCTGACGCAGTCTTATTCTCGTGTTCTCAGCCGCACTGGGTGGGAGACAATAAAAGAATCATCGTCTTCTCTCATGTGGTGTACCTGCCAGCACATCTGACTTGCAGTCAACAGATCTGTGGTTCGAATACTGTTTCGAATACGCTGATTTTTCTTCCTCTCCTAAATGTTTTTACAATGGCGCCGGACTATGATTCGTCATCACCAGAATTTGGCTAATTGAGTCTCACTCCTGTCTCACTCCTGAGCCGCTCTCTGTAGGGAACAATATAATAAATTATCACCTTCCCTCATTGGTGTACCTGCTAGTATGTTTAGCTGGCAGTCAGGCATGCTAGGGTTCAGGGTTTGAGTCCCAGATAAAGCATAGTTGATTTTTCAAGTTTCTCCCTTTTAATAACTTAATAAATCTTTACATCTATGAACGCAAACATGCAGTCACATAAATTACATCTACGCGCTATGAAATTATTTTGAACTTTTTTGGGGGAGATGGGACTTAGCTTTTATTTCTTTATACAATTTTGTCATTCCGCAAAACTAGTTTATTAAGTCCGCTGCTGAATACATATCTAATCAATTTGCTTAATTTTGTATAAACATTCGACTTTTTTCATTAAAGAACACCTTTTTCTTAATTATCTGCCTGCAATGAAAGTTGAATTCTGATCCCACAATGCACGTTATAAAGAGGACAAACTTTATATAGTTTACTACGATTTGAAGTACGACAGTTCTGAATTTCCTTGCAAGGTTACGCCTCACTAAATTAATATCTTTCATAAATATCTGAAATAAAATAATGTATAAGCAATGCATAGATATTCAATAAGCCGTCCAGACGGTATAATAGTTAGGGAAGCCTGATTTCAATACCAAAGCGCCCGGGTTCGAATCCCGAAGAAGGCATGTATGTAAAATTGTATGTCTCTTCAATAAAAGGTAACGATGATCGCCTATTAGGTGCCTCCACAATAAAATGGCCACCACTTCTGGCCTTAGTAATGGCCAATGCCGTTATAGGCAAGTTCCCGCCATTGGAAAAAAGAATTATTCAATAAAGTCTTAGAATTTACATTTCGGTTTCTGGAATTGAAAGATTATAAAAAGTGTGTAAAATATGAAGAACTGGAAACAAATCAGCATTCGATCTGTTTCGAAATACACGGTAGTTTTATTATTTTAAATTAACAGATTGCATGTCATTTCTCTGTGTAACAAACTTATTTATTTTCGTCATAAAAGAAGCTTTTAATGATATAGTAAAAATACAAATAGATGCTTCCCATTTTTATTTATTAAAATGTTTCAAAAATATGTTTACGTTATTCTTTTGTAATTATTTTAAAATTACGTAATATTCAATCTCAAGCTAATATTTGTTTTCGGAGGATTCTTGGATTTAATTCGATATTAGCTTTATCAAGCTGAGATTGTATTTTGGGTAATTTTAAGGGGAATAAATCACAACTAAGCCATCTAAAATTCGATTTTTTAATTCTCATTTTTTAAAAACGTGAACCTTAGTGATTCTAAATTATATTACATGTTTAGATTTGTAGCATCAAATCCTATTAATTTAATTTAAAAGATGTAAATTAAGAGCGCTATGGACCCTTTTTAAAGTCACAGTTTTCTAGAAGTGTCTTTTAAATTACTTTTAACTGAAACTAATCACTATTCTTCCTAATTATTACACTCTATTTATGTCAATGATATTGTGCATTACCATTTACTTTCAGAATTACTTAACTTAGTAACAATTTTCTTTTATAGAACAGCAGCCCAACCGCAATAGTGGTTATTGATCTGATTTTGATTGCCATACCTTAGGGCCCGGGTTCAAATCTCTAAGAACACGTGGATGTTTGTAAATGTTTAGTGTCTCTGTGGCATGTGGCACTCTAAATTTAAGGTGAGCCAAACGTTCACTCGAGAGGTTTGTGGGAGGGAAGGAGACATTCGAAACCGTTCTTTTGGGATTCGTTTACTTGAGTTTCTTCAAAATTGGGGGCGTAAATGAGCAAATTCGTACAATCACCTGCATGGTGCTCAAGGCCAACGACAGACGCAATCTTGCAATCCTTGTCACACCGAATTTCTTGGGCATGTTCGGATGTTACTGTCAGAGAAGTGAGGTAATTAATAACAACAGCATTTGAAGAATTTACTTTAGGATATCCATAGACGCAAAGAAGTTTCTAAAAATACGTTTATTGCCTAAAATTGTTGAAAATTGGAGAATGAGTATAGTTTTATACTTTAAAGAAATTATTCATTTTTGAAGTGAAGAGATGAAAATTTTAAGGTTTAATACAGAAATATAGTAATACACATAAGACGCTTAGAAAAATTGACAACTTCCGTTCTGCAAAGTTAAAAGTTTTATAATATCACTCAGGAAGCAAGAATCTTTGTAAGCTAAAATAAAAGGAAATCTAAAGCTGCAGAGTAGTTATCACAGCATAATTATGGTGCAAGAATGTTAAAAAAAGTTCAAAAATGTAGTTAATAGAGTGATTGTTTTATTTTTCGCGTTTTTCTGAAAACAAATTTTTTCAGTATTTAGATGCATTTTTATAATTTTAATTTTATATTTATACATAAAATTATATTCATCAAACTAACATTAAATTCCATTTTATTCAGGTCAGTTATCTTCTTCGAATTTTTCTCCGAAAACGATAATCTTTTGAGGTACTGGTTTTGTTTAAAAATATCTTTCACTTTTTAAGAATTTGAACTTTCTTTAATTAAAAACTTTTGCCAAATTATGTAGCCCTATATTTTAGAATAGAAATATGTCTCCTTAAATATCTGAATTAATTTGTAATTATTAATACAAATGCGAAATAATTCTATGGATAAGAAAAGAAAATTTCACGGATACCTAAGTGCATTCATGTACTTGAAATTTATCAGTTCAAGAACCTTTCAAGATTTCTTCCAGAAAAATGTAATATTGAACATGAAAATTAAAATTTTATTTCAGCTTAATAGTTTTTCTTCCCAAATGGTGGGCACTAACCATTATAGACATTAGCCACTGCTTAGGCCGGAAGCGGTAAAGTTGCATCCATGCCTTCTCCGGGCTTAGAACTAGGGCCCTTTGGCACAGCAGTCAAAGTTACTAACCACTTTCCTGTCTCGGTGGCTCATCGTAATAGTAATAAAGCGCATTTTTTAAACATAAAGTTGTTAATTATGCAGTGAGTTTTGCTGAGAAAGTAGTTGGGTTATTGATAACACAAATAATTACGTTTTTCTCCTCAGAAAACCATCGTTTACATTTTTCTCCGCTGTTTTTCTACATCCTTATTCTCTTAAAACTGAAACTGAAATGTTTCTTTTCCATCTGTTATTTCATAACGATACTTATTATTAAAATGTTTCATAAACAAAAAACGATAAAATTTTAAACCTTTTTTTTTTGTCTATGAAACATTTAACTTTTAATAATATGTTTGTGAACATTAAACTTTAAATAATACAAAAAAGGATGTTTAAAGGGAGGAAAAAAGAAATTCCACCCTTGAATTTAATTAAAATTGCTGAGTTATGCCATTTCTTTTATCAATGTGTTAATCAAAAATACATAACGTAGTCCTCCATTATAAATTCGCATCAGTAAATTGCATAACTTGTTGTTCATCACAAACACCATTAGTTAAATTGCGTTAAGCCACTGTAATTCAAAAGCAATTTATTTCTCCCTGAAAATCCTTTATTCCATATTTCTCATATAAAGTTGTTTCCAACTGGATAATTTCCTAATAGTTATTTTGATTCAGCTAGTACTTTATAATATTTAAATTGTACTTTTGCTTTTTATTTCTGGCATTTCCTTCCCCTTCAGAATCGAAAAAATATGAACACTCAAAAATGTTTGCCGAAATCTCTACAAAAAACTTCTTTTCACACTATTTTTTTTTCCTTGGCACTTTTTATTCGATTTCCATTGTGCGAGTTCCAATCGCCTCTTCGCGAAAACACTCAAAAAGATTCTTCGCTTTTATATAACTAGAAACAAACAGATAAGTGAGAGGGTGTAGGGTGAGGTAGCGATAAACGGAAATTATACCTTTTTCAGTATTACCTACTCAATCCTTATTTAATATAATATCTTTTTTATCTGCTTACCGTAGCTGTCATCGTTTTCTGAGAATATAGACTGGAGAAACGAAGTTATTACATTAAGCTTTTATATTTTTAATTTTATCTTCGCTTTACCAAAGAGAAGAGAGAGAAAGAGAGGAAGGAAATCGGCGCCGAATGCTCAAGAAAATTTCATTGTGTGGATTTTTAACAAAGGATGGAATTGCGTTCTGCTTGTTTCACAGTAGATCTAACTGCCATTGTCCTTTTCATCTGTGAATCGGTGCATTCTGGAAAGGGGATCCTTCACAAATTTGAAAGAGTCATTAATTGGTCTCAATTTCCAACTTAAAGTGCCAACGAAGCTATTTTAAGGTAAAACCGGATAGGTGTTGTTGAACAATGCCTAACGAGAAGGATTTATTGGTTGGTTTAATAAAAGAAAGAAAACTGCTCAATCTAATTAGTTTTTTGTACTTAACTGCGAGATATTTTTCTCCGTATAAATTATAATGATAATAATATATTGCTATAATCTTTTATGAAATATTGCCATTTAATGTAATATAATGCGAGTGACCAAGAGATTAAATCCACAGAATATTAGTACTTTCTTGATGGATTCTATTTTGGTTATCAAATTACCTCAGCAGATAAAGTGGCAGAAAAAAAAACTGATCAATCTAATTAGTGTTTTGTACTCACCTCCGAGACGTTTTCCTCCTCATAATTATAATGGTAGTGTTGCTATTCTTTTATGAAATATTACCATTTAATGTGTAGAGACATTAGGTTATTTAGTAGCAGGAGACATGAAAAATATGCACTGCCTTCGCCGGGGATCAAAGCGCGGACCTCTGAAATACCGGCTCAGTGTGCTGACCATTACACCACGAAGGCACACTAGGAATGTGGGAGATATGCCTTATAAATGTAGTATAATAAGAGTGACTACAGAATTAAATCTGCAGAATATTGGCACTTTTTCTCCGGATTCTTTCCTAGCCGTCAAGTTGCCTCAGCAGCTGTAGTGACGTTGTTGTGTACAATATCTGTGTCCCCAAGAGGAAACCAACGAAGTGTAAGTGTTAGGTAATAATTACGGGTAGATGGGTATATTATGGATAAAGAGATATGCTAAAGAGTACATTATAAGAATAGACAGAATCAGCTCATGTTAGTTAAGATTGAAATGCTTTAAATACTAGCGTTTACAGAGGAGCAGTTTGTAAATGACTTTTGAAGAGAAATTTGCTCAGAATTTCTTTACTGATAAGAAAAATTATACAAATACAAATAAAGCTAGCCTGTTAAGTCATAGGCAACCAAGGGAAGTCAATAAGAAATTGTGGCTATTCAGTGATTTTAAGACCTCATTCAACACTGAGCAAAATGAACATTGTTAATTAGAGAACATTATTAGAATATAGTCTTTTATAACAGTTACTAGGTAAATAATCATAGAATGTTTTTGTTCGAAATTTCAAAGCGTTTATCAGAACTTGCTTTAAAATTTGGGTATGCAAAGTCTGCTAAATTCGAAGGCTGTACTAAAAAATCTGATGTGGACACTGCATGACTTCCTTGTATGGCTTATCAAATTATACGCATTTTTTGCTGCATTTCATTTTACATAATACTCGAATTATTTTCTCGAATTTCATTAGATATATATTTCTTATTCAATTAATTTAGTTCTCACTTCGCGGCAAAGCAAAAATATATAAAAACTCAAAACATCTTTATTAAAAATTATAAAATGCGGAAAAACATAAAACACCAAATACAGTTAAAAAACAATTTTTATAATTTAATTTAGAGTTTGTACGCAAGAATAAGCAATTCGACCAGCGAGCAAGAAGGCAGATTTTTCGGAGCACAAAACTGAAAATTTACTTTTGATTCCACTCGGCAAAAAGACACTGAAGATGCAGATGCTGACTTAATTCACTATTCTGATGGGTTTCAGTTGTAAACAAATGGAGGTTCTTTAGTCTTAATTATCTACTTAAACTTTTAAATTGTTGATAATTCTACAACTGTTGCATGCAGATTACTTAAATGCATAAATACCTTAAACGGAACGTAAAAACTGCATAATTAAATCACTTTTATAGCAAACAATGCACAGTTTACCAACATATAAGAATAAAAAAAACTAAGCTCACCGAACCAGGCAACAGAGTAAAGATATATATATGCGACTGATGCAGTCGAGTCCAACGAAAAAGGTATGTGCACAACTACATGTTATAGCACTCCCATATACAAAATTTCGATGTTCTATGGCTAATCATGCTAGAGTTATGCGAGATGCAGACATACATACGAACGTACAGACATAAGAAAAGTCTCTTCTGAATCCTTTTTAAATCCAACGTACAATCCATTTTGGCAAAAACAGTCCTTTATTATATCTGTACGTACAGATGTCAGCCAAAAACATCGTTCAAATGGTTTCGAGAACGGTTGAAATATGATACCAGAAATTTTTCGCAGTTACAATACTTCCTACGAGGAAGTAAGAACATTATTGAATTGTTACACGCCAAAAATATAACCAGTTAATTTAGTTACGTTAGAAAAATTTCAAACCAGTCTTTAATTTTTTCCGCCACTTTACGCTGTCCTGCATTAATATTGCACATGTATATTAATACTGCTCACATCATTTCTAGTAACACTTCTGATTTTTAATAATTTGCATAATACATGTACAGTATAATGATAATCATATATATCCATTTTAAATAGTAGAAGGCTTTTCAACTCCATATATTACATGTCTTGGCTACGGATTAATCATTTGTAAGTAATCTAGCAAAGAATTTACTACATATTTTCGAAGAAACCCAGAAAAATTTTATGCCTTTGTTATCATAGACTTGGACTAGAAAATTTACTTTCATTTACGAATTCTATATATGAGTCAGCATTAGCAATACCGATAGATAACGACTGTATTATTTTGATATTTTAACAGTTTTTCAGACAATATTTGTACATACGCATGATTTAGAAGTATCGAACTGTCTTTGCTGACAGGAAGTGGCAGAAAGCCTTTACGAAAGGAAATAAGGAAACTACCGGAAAAAAACCTTTACGCAACATTTGTACGTTGCGAAAACATTTAAGTAAAGTTATCATTAATCGCGGTCCGAATAAATGCGATAATTTTGACAAGGATTGAGAATTAGATATTTTTGTCGATAGTAAATATATTGCAAATTTCGTATTTTACTCATTAGTTATTAATTCATATTATAGTTTTAGATTTAAATAATTTATACAGCACTTTTTCCCCAGAGTTGCATCAAAAATATGTTGTGAAGTAATCTTTTTCCAAAATCCAAACTAGAAGATTGAATTACCCTAAGCTATGGGGAATGTCTAGCAAGCTAGTCGTTTCCCAAAGTTTACATAAAGTCTCCTTCTGTTGCAATGATTTTTCAATGTCTACTGATAAAATTAATACCAAACGATCTAATCAGGAAATTCTATATATGCATCTAAAATAATGTTGTTGAACACGTTTCCAGAAACTAATCGATTTGTAATTATAGATCTCAACTAAAAAATAACATATAACTTTTATTTAGTTATATACTAAATAATTTCATTATTGCTTCTTTTCTAATATACTTCCCTCTCCTCCTACGAAATAATAACATTGATTTCCTATAGCAAATTTTTAGTACAAAGTTCAGGCCGGAAAGTTTTGCTTATTTTTATAATATTTAATTCGTGATTTCTCCGCGAATTTTGCCTTTTTCGTGTGATAAAAATTAAAGACCTTGTTATCAGCCATTCACTTTTCGTACCTTTCTTTCGGGTGTCATTCTCATATTTGGGCCCAGATAATTCCTAAAGAAAGCTTCCTTATTTTAAATATATTTAACACACTTATTTTTAAGTGTTACACTAAAAGGAGACACTTGTGAATTCAGCGGTCCACTAGCAGCCGAGCGGTAAAGTCGCTGAACACTGGTAGTTCGTTCCGAGGATCAAGTGCCGGCGAAAGGACCGGCTGCATGGGCGTTTTCGTGGTTTTCCTCATATGTAACATGGGTACGAGCCAGTTCTCTTAGAATGTCCACCCCTTAGACAGATAGCCCTCGAGTGTTTTGCTGTAATTAAATACACCAATCATGAACTTAGTGATAACACTGGTTTAAAATGGCAGTTTACTGCCGTAAGTACCGTAACAATAGTAAATACCGTAGTAAGTACGTAACAGTAGGCTGTAAACATTATGGATATAAGCATTTAGCATTATACTTTGAGACAAAGCTCTACATCAAAATTAAATGCAGCTAAAACGTGTAAATGAAACTTCTCAATATTCCTTTTTACCTGTTATATATTGCAATACATCTCTTTTAGTTTAATTGGGTACCCTAATCTCAAGTATTGTGAAAACTGTAAGCATTTCTTTAATATTTAGGGTATTGCTATATCAAGAGAATATTTTTTAAAATAATGCACTACTTAGTTCAATGTTTTAAAAAAATTGTTTAGGCTATTTTAGCTTTATTCTCCATTTCTGAGCAACAATTTATGGAAAAATCGATTGAATATTGTAGCTGAAATGCTTTATTTAAACGTTTTCAATTTTTTAAATTAATCTAAATGTACCTAAATGCAATTTTCAAGCTTTTAGTTTTTCGAAAACTACTAGTAATGTATTATAAATTTGGTACTCAACTGTTTTTCAGTATTCACTGGCATCCTTGAAAATATTTTTAAACAAAAATGCAATCAGTTTTTCCCCTTGGGTAGAGTCATTACTTTTAAATATAATATCCGAGCTAGTATAATATTCGAGTTATTATTAATCAAGATCTTTATAGATGCAAAATTGCGAGCGAAGACTTATGCCTCCTACGTATTTCATACATATTTAAAGAGGAGAAAATTAAGTTTATTTCTTAAATTATAATTTTTTTTTTCAAATAACTGTTGCATTTTAAATATGTTATTTCACCGATGGGAATGATGTACGTTCAATAGAAAATTGCTTCTGTAGAAAATAATTTTATTTTATTTTTATTTAGGCAATAAAGCTTCGTATTGTAACGTTATTATCAACTTAAAATATATTTAATGCAATAGAAACATTTCTAAATGCTTATTTGTATCTGAAGAATCTAAATTACTTTTCTAAGCTAGAAGGCACTTTACATATTTAATAGAAAATTCATTTAAGCGAATTTCTGTAGAAAATGGAATCCGTAACAGAAATGAAACATGAGTTTTTTTAAGTTTACATAGCCTAAGAATTTTATATTGAACTCAGAAAATTCTAAAAATTTGATATATTTAAACATAATGCGTCAATCTGTTTAAGTCCTAAATTATTCCGCATTTGATAAAACTTATTTGTTTTCTTGTTTACTATAAAATGCAGGTTCAAATTCTGGAAAAGGTACTGTAAGTGTATAGTGTCTGAGCGGCAAGGGAGCACTTAAAATACACTGCGAATTGTATGCCTTCTCGAAAGGATGTTTTTAAGAAATGAGGGTAGTAAACCCCAGAACGGTCCGCCAAGGTGTTCTCTCTTACAACTGGAGTGGAAGCTCAACAGTTAGCAAGGTTCGGCGTTCTATAATATATATCTACGGTACAGATGCCGGCTTTGCTTAAACTTGTACCTATCTAAGAGAATGGTTACTCGTGGAGGATTTTCCAAGGAAAACTTTCCCGTATTTATGTTGCACATAAAGAAAACTACGAAACTGTTAATACATCTAATACCCTGATAAAGAAATTCGTAAGGAAATTATTTATATTACATTGGAAAATGGAAGATCAGTTTATCTAGTAGCGTAATGCTTCAAAAAGGTACGGCTGTCATACTGACAAGAATCTAACTTCTAGCTGTCATACTGACAAAAGTGAATCTTTTCTCTTTTCCATTTTTTCGATGGGATTTGAAAATTTGTATAATAAAATCATGCAATCACTGTAAAGGTGTGTTTTACATTCTTAAAGTTGAGTTTTAAACTAAGCTATCAAAACTAGAGGCGGGTAATTAAACTTAAGCTAAAGGGGATACTAAAAATATTTTCAATGAAATCGCACTCCAAACAAATGTTAGGTGAAAATACATGCCAGACGCTGCAAAAGAATACGAAACATTTATTTAAAACTCTTTCTATTTGAAATTCTGTCTTGAATTTATCAAATGTAAGTTTAAAAGGAAACAAAGAATAATAGTATGAGTTGAAATTTTATGTCAGTACAAGTAACATACAGTTCAGCTTTTGACAGGTCATTCAATACAATTGAACAATGGCTGAAAATAGAAATTGAACAAAGACCCCCTGAGATCCTGTCTCTTTTCGAATCGTAAATGTTTTAGACAAAAATTTTTATTTATTTGGTCTTTGATTTGACATTTAAAAAAAGAAATTACAGTCTTAATTAACTGAATATTGTTGATGTACTAAAGAAATGTTATTTTGCATTGGTCTTTTTAATGAATATGGAAAATACACATATGGGGCTATCTGTCTAAGAAGAAAACATCACTGAGGACTTTACAAGGGCTTAGGTTTTCGTTAGTTGATTATGGTAAAGCACATGAAGACTACCTACCTGAGGAGAGGGATGACTTCGTAGAGGACTTTCCAAGAGCAGCTGAGTAGTATACACGTTACACAGGAGGAAAAAATCTGAAACCGTCATACAATCAGCCATTCGCCTGGAATCGAACCCAAGTCGGAACTACCCGTGTTCAGAGACTTACTGTTCGACTGCCGAGAAATCGCGTAAATAAGGGAAACTTGATCATATTCATATTGCACATGACAAAAATCATGACAACGTTTATGATGCCAAATCATTCGTCTGGACTCGAAATCGGGTCATATTACCAGTGTTCATTCTTATCCGCTTGGCTATACGCTGGCCTACGTTTTATAAAATGTAATCAGTAAATACTAAATAAGCGATTTAGTTAGAAAGAATACACAGTTAACCTTACATAATGTATTTTTAAAATCGTAGTTCAATAAATTACTGTTCAATAGCTTTCCATTTTTAATCTACTCCAAGAATTCACCATGCAAAACCTTTTAGTAATTAAGAAACTAATCTGTCTGCGTTTCCAATGTAAATATAAACAGTCTGCCCAGTTTCTAAAAAAACACATTTCTATGGTAGGTGGCCAAAGATTGATTTCAAGATTTGAACGGATAACAAAACAGAAAATAAAAAGTAAAGTTGTACTTCGAAAGCATAGTTTCTTCAGAAGTACTCAGTTGAACAGATGTGAAGTGAAAATTTTTGTTTTTCTTAGCTCAAGCTAAGCTTAAAGATAGGCACTGATTCTACTCAATTTTCTACTAAAGATACTGTAAAGCACAAATGAATAAATCAAAGAATAAAAAGATATATACGAAATATTAGTTTAAAATACTTTATTTCTTTTGTGAACTCCTTTATGTTAATTAACCAGTTATTTTAAGCTTTGGATCTGCATTATCATTTCTGCTTTTGCATTTTCCCACCAGAATGCAAATTGGTTCGCATGTACTTAAGATGAAGTTTTTAGATTGTAAGACACAGCGTCTTCTGCCTCTCGTGACAATGACCACGTTACTGGGTTGCTATATTAGATAAGACATGATGCCTTTGGACCTGCATTATAACTGCCAATTGTTGAATTTCATGCCGGTTAAGTTTTGAGCCAACTTCGCTTTAAATTGATTGTATATCCTTCAGCTATTAAATTATTTAAATTTAAATTTTCCATTTGACTTTTTGTTAGTTCAAGGTACATGACCACCAATACTTGGCTGATATGTAAGCATGAAGTGTTCCTTCTGTTTTTATTTAGTTTTAATAAAGTGTCTTTTATACCCTTCCCAAGTTTTGAGTTATTATGTTACACTTAGCTACAATTCGCTTAATGTCTAACAAAAGTTTAGAAATATTGGATAACAGCCAAGTATACTAGACTTTCTTGAGTGACTTTTTTAAGTGAGATTTATAATTATTAAAGAATTTTAGTGTAGTAAAGTAGTTTTCTAGATTTCAAACAAGTTTTAATAAGATATAGATCGCTATTTGAATATCACTTAATATATTTAGAGTCTCTGTGGCTTTATGAATTTAACTCTCAGCAATCTATTACGAGTTTTAACATTGAATTCAATATTTTTACCATCCATTAATATAATATTCGGCCAATTCCTATATAGATCCCAGAAGCTGATACGAGCATTCTTAGAAGCTCCACATCATTGAATCATTTGTTATCGGTGACCCAGTGTTGATGATTCGAAAACCTTCACGAAGTTTTCACGTCCGTTTTTCTTTTCGTTTACGTGTATTTAATACAGCTTTTTAAATATTCATCTTAAATTTGGAAAATTATGTTTTAGTATAGTTTGTTTTGCAGTTGCAGCAACAAACAGTACCAACCGTAGTATTTCTAACAGCTGCCTGGATACACATTTCCAATTACTTTCATTTCAAAATTAGCAACAACATACAGTTTTGTTCTTAATGGAACTTGTTTCAGAGTATTTGCCACCTCTGTCTTGTTACATTTGCAAAATCGATGATTATATCATTAGCTCCAAAGTTAATGTAGATGCGTGTTGCACCCACAAACTTCATGTAACAAGAACTCAAGTATGCATGCTCAATTTGCATATATTCTCGTATATACCTAATAAAATGGGGAATACCCAATTTTCCATTTCGACATCTCATGTTTGTACCAACTCCAGGCTTTTCAAAGAATCAATACAAATAGCATAATTGAGTTTTATTATTTTCCTTAAAAATTATTAAAGTTCTGAAAATAGCTTTTGTTTTTTTTTTCTTGTTTTTTTTTTCAAACTGAATGTAAACTCTTGAATGTTTCCAAACTACTCTATGTAAACTCTTTAATAAAACGTTTTGAGGAAGAAGTGGGGACGCTTCTTAATGTTTCGTTCTACGACTGGAATAGAAAATTCTTCAGTTTCTGGGCCGTTTGCATGCTTAGAGCGATATTGCGCGAACCTGTTTCTCAAACTCAAACCACAAATGTTCGACTACGATTTATGCCCAGAATGACGATGGTTTTTTAAAGCATTCTAGAAATGTCTTCGCAGATTAAAATGGAGCATTGTCTTCATGAAAACTGCCATTTAAACCAGGGAATATTGTCTCCTCAGTGGATGTGTATAGGCAGCCACGAATTTCAGCTAGCCTTAAAGTGATTTGATATATAGAAATAGATGCTTCTGCTCCCCCCCACCAACAAATTGTATTCATCCGGTACACTCCACAAAGTATCAGAAAGAGAAAAAAGCCCTTGTCTGAATGTCTACATAAGCTATTATCCCATTGTGTTAAAACAGTATCTAACCAAGCAACCTCCTTGTCATTGCTGGTTCGACTGCACATGTACAATAATCCATCACAGTGAAAAAGACAAAATAAAGGGACTTCAGATGCAGATATATATATATATATATATAATTTAGCATGATCTGCGTCTTAGGATGCACTGATTCTACCACACTAGCTGATGTTATGGATAATGGTATTTGTCTGCAGTTGCGGATAAGACAGAATAGTCTGACTGTTTTGTGGCATCTATGGTGGCTTTTTGGCTGATTTTTGGTGGTCTGTCCTCGACTTGCGACTATTTGCTGAATCACCTGTTTGGGTCCATTGCGTAACATGAATAGTCTATTACTACAATTTTTAATTCAGAGATATCCCTACTAATATGTTTTGCCAAAAATAGATTCGTTGTGTTTATCAAAATGTTAAAAATCCTTTGAGTTTTTTTTTCCATAATGCAGATGAAACATAGCTCTTACTGAAAGCGATTCGATCCAGGACTGCACGTATCTATTCCCCCTTACAATGTTGCTCACTGACTGCAGGATTACACATTTATATAATGCAGGAATGACTTTAATCTGGTTTTGATACATATTATGTCTAAATATGTGTCAGGATCTCGTTAAAATCATTTCTGCATTATATAGATGTGGTATAATGCAGAAATGATGTGTCCTTTTGGTTTTTTGATATATATCGTGATAAAAATTACTATTTCTTGGGCATTTTAATCCGGAAGAGTCTTTCTTTAAAATCAGATTACACTTTCATTGCATTATTTTTATATCCACCCTTTTTAAACAGTCCTTCAGAATCTCCCACCCTCTTGAATGTACTATAACGTATTTTATGTTTTTTATTTGTTTATTTTTCCTTGTTCAGTTTAATAGATTATAGAAGTGTATATCTATCTATTTATCTATATTTTGAACTCCCGCCCTGTTCAATGAAGAACACTGTGGGGAGCCAATTTTAAATTATGTGCCGAAATTGACGAAACGAGCCATGCACTCAGCATATGCGGAGAGAACACTAACCATTGATTAACAGCGCAAGATTGAAAATTTGGTTAATCCTGGAGAGTTTGGTCACTACAGTGGGAGTGACTGTCAGGTTACCCTGTGTTGAGTGGCGGCAGGTAGCGTATCTGACTCCTTATAATGACTGGATAAGTTTGTGAGGTTGCGTAATTCTAACTGCATTTTAAACTCAAAACTTATTTATTACAATTAGAGACGCTTTTTACAAATATATATACAAGCTTGCTTTTCTGATAAAAACTAAATTAGGAATATCGAAGCTTAAAGACCGAAACAAAAAAAATAGCTAAAATAAACCTTGAATGAGAAAGATTCTTACATGATAAATATTTAATTATCGAATTTTATAAGAGCAACCACAACATTCTGAAGAATTTCGCATATTGTACATCTAATTTGCTTCCAGACTTTTTCTCGGAATCTTTCTGATAAGTAAGTTCGGATAATCCATCATTTGCATAATTGAGGTTTTACAATAATTTAATATTTCTTCTGATAATATTCTACATTATGCACTTTACAAACAGAACAACTGAAAATGCCTGCCGATTAGCCGATTACTAAATTCATAGGATTACTAGATGCGTAGAATTACTAGATGAAAGGATTCACAAATTCTACCCTAAACTCTCTCATAGGCTTCGCTATTATAGTACTTAAATAACTGACGTATACGTAGTGTGGTTGTGTGGATACACACGGCAATATTTTATTATTTTTACACACAAGCGGTAGTTTATTTTCAAGATTCAAAAACAAGATTTTATCTCAAATCATCGATCTGACTTATAGTTCCCAACTAATGAAGCCTAAAAGGGTTTCATTACGCACTCAACATTTCGCTAAGTAAAACTAAATTCCATGCTTTTGAAATGGGTTGCGTCAAAAGAACAAAGCAGGCTAAAAACGTTATCATTGATATAACTTGAAATATATAATAAAAGTAAAATATTCGTTTACAAGGACATTAATAAAACTACTAGACAATATGTTTTCGATATCAAACATAGCAATTGATGAAGTACATATCCTGTAGATTCCTGTCACACCAGTTGATTGAGAACCATTTCTTCTATTCTTTAGTAGAAATCTAAATCGAAACGGTATATTAGAATGTTAACGAGAACATGTTTAAAAAGCAACTGGTCGTCAACTATTGTTCCTGGCTTAAATGCATAAGAAGAAAGAATAAATAAATACTTATTGCAATACATTCTTTTACAGAAATTCCGAATGATTGTACACCCAGCGAGACAGAAACTATTTGACGGCCACCAATAGCTACATGCATATGTTTTTGTTCAGTTCATCATCTGTTGGAGCTATCGAACTTTGCTATCGAACATCGCGTGCTGACAAACTCGGATGCTGTGCCAAAATTGATGAAGCATTACAGACATAAAACGGCCAAGTTAAAGAGAAAAATTTGACAGTGTGGTGAGCAACAAATGAGCAAAAATGTTTAAAATATTCGAGAAAATTTACCGTTCTTTCGCTACCGAAAGTACTCAGGCTAGTAAAGCTTTCTCAGAAAAATACGGTTACAGGAACAAGTCCGTTTAACATTGACGTAAATGGCTATCTCGCCCAGCAATAGTTTTGGAGACTGATTTTTCTCGCTGAATTTGGCGAGAAACCGTCAAACGTCAAACAAATCGTCAAACAAATTTGACGGCCGTTTGGTGACATTTTGGTTCGATCTCTGTATAACTATAATTGATCTGATCCCTATGTGTAACTGCAACTGTAGCCGGCCCTACATGTAAGTAATTGTAAAAAACAAGACAACTGTCTACTTTGTCTGTTTGTCTATATATGGTTCTCAAAAATTTCAAGAATTCTATAGTACTGGAAATTTCTAGGTGGCGGAGGAAAATTATATAAGTCCAGAGAGAGCATGAGTTCTCAGTTTAGTTCAGATTTGAGATTAGAGTTTACTTCAGAGATGTGAGAGTTCTAAGAGATAACTTCGAGAGCTTACGTAATGAGATTTGCTTTGTATACACTGTTTCGTATTTGGCGTTCTTAGAAATTTGGAGCCTAAATACTGATTGTACTCTGTGATACTGAAAAGAACAGTGCGAATACTTTTGTAGAAAGTTCCAGAAATGTGAAGTATTTCTTTTGGGAAAATAAATTTTATCAAGCTATCATCTGTTCTGTGGGCATTTAATCCACTACCAAACTGTACTCATGCAACAGCCAGAGATTAGCATGCAACAGCTAGATAAAATTATATTTATATAAACATAATTGTATTTGATGATAGTTCTCTTTTATGAACTTTTCAATGCTCTTGAAACTGAGCAAATTTTCTTCGTAAAACTCTACACAATGGTATTCCTCCCCTTAGGTCAATACCTTTTGCGGTATTAGCCGCAATTCATTAAACAAAGGAACAAACAAATTGCTGGCGAATTTTGTTAGCAAGCTGAGCTTCGTCCATCAAACCTCTATATTTAGCTATATTTTCTGAATATTCTATAGATATTCAACAACAACTTTACGGGAAATTTACCATCTTCAAGTACACACCCCCGTACAACAAAAGTTAAAAATTCTGAGTTCGAACCTCAATCAGACAACAGATAGTTACCAATGTCTTGCGTGAGTGAATTATACTGCAAAATGATTAAATAATATATGGCAGATACAGCGATAGGTTAGCAAGTTTTACAATTCGTCAGTTTATCGTAAGGTTAAATTTTTAAAGTAAGAATTCCTCTGCTGTGTGACATAATTGCTTTGATACCCCAAATTTATGATCTGAAAAGTAATACAAAATTTTAAATTTCTTTAGTGATTTTGAGAAATCGCAAGATTGTTCAAGATCTCCGCTTTCACTGCATTCTTCAAAATTAATTAAAAATTTTTTAATGTTTTTAGACTTAGAAGGTTGATCGTATTCCTTTATTTCAATTATAATAATAGAAACTAGAGAAATCTGTTACTTGGCATGCACGAATAATTATAAAACATAACAAACGTTTCAGATTATGCAATATTTTAAATGCAATATTTTTTCTCTTCGATTTATGTTATAGTCTTTGTCTTTTATCAAGTTATTTTTCAATCATCTTAACCATTCTGAACAGCGCTTCGGATGTGCAACCTAAAATCTATTCGCCCTCCAAAGTTTTCCAATTTAAGGACGTTTTCCAAAATGAACGTACGCAAAATAATAATAAAAAAATGTATCGAACAGAGTATTCTCTAATCTATCACCGATAACTGGGCCGAAACATTAATTTCAGTAGCGCCCTCTACCCAAATGAAAACTCCTAGAGCGAGGCTACAATGAATGACGTCCCTTTTATCGTACTCTAGGGATGAGAGTAAATGGGCAAAAATAAAAATCGATTCTAACCTCTCGTATTCCGATATATGTACATACAGCTGGGGATAATTTTTTTTCTTCTTAATTTTATACTCTTTTTCCTCCTTTATAACGGCCTTCTAAAGGGGGGTTGGACATCAAAAGAAATTGTAATTTTTTGGTCTTAAGGGAACTGCGTATGAAGACAGAAATTAAAAGCAATTAAATTTTATGGTATTTTGCAGCATTATAAACATTTAGTCTAATTTAATGGTTATATGAATCACTTTAATTTTGTAAATATCTTTGCTACTTAACAAGCATTAACGTTTTATAAACTGCTTCGCTAAAACTCAGAACAGCAAACAAAGCAATGAAAAACTAAAATCGGATTAAAACAAATATGTTACAATTCCAAATATCTGGACTAACTGGAATCACAGTCCATCTTCATAAATGGATCATATTACGTGCGTAAGTTATATACGTACTTAATATAATGAAAATGATGGAATATGTGTTTCTCCTGCTCGTATTTTATTCCAATAAATATTATTCAACAGAAAAATTAAAACGTTATATTTCCGTAATATTAAATACACTCTTTTTTCATCAAAAATTTAAATAATTATTTTTACTCCCTTGTACGAATTAAAAGAAGCATTGTAACCGAGAAAAATTTCAAGTATCATATGTCAGCGGATATATCCTCAATCCACTTGAACGATTTCTTTGTTTGACGTCTATACGAATGGACGGAATAAACTACTCGTTTTTCCAAAAGTAATTGTAAAATAGATTTCAAATAGATTTAAAAGAGATCTTTTCGTGTCGTTTTTACATACGTAGGTACGTACGAATGTAGGTATGTATGTATGTATCTCGCATAACTCAAAAACGATTAGCCGTAGAGAGCTGAAATACTGTATAGAGGATTGCTATAACATCTAATTGTGCACCTCCCCTTTTTATTGCAATCGGCAGCACCAAACGTACAGATAGATAGGTAGATAGATAGAGATATTGATATGTATACCCACCCCCTCACCCGACCTTTAGTTTGGCAATCATTGGTTGCAATCATATACTGCCAATTACAGAAGTGTTTCAACTGACGAAAATATTCAAGTTTCGGCAATGTCAAATAAGAAAGGTTTTTTTTTTTTGGCTAATAACAAAATCTAACTTTTAAGACTGTCTCTAGATTCTCATATTTCGAAAACTTTATGCTCGTTATGATATCATAAAAAAAGAAGTTTGACTCCCGTACGACAAAAATTCATAGGGACATTTAATTTCAAAATTTGAAATTATTGATGTTATTTTCTACTCCCCTTGAGGTTATCAGTTACTAAAGTTAGAATAATTTGAGGAAATTAGTTTAAATGAAATGCAGGAAAACGTGCGTAAATTAATAAGCCGTACAAAGAAATCATGTTGTGCCCACATCAGATTTTTTTTTACTTGACTAAACTTGTTTCTTTTTTGCCTATAAGTAAAACCTATGAAATCAAGTTTATTTACATCAGCTCTATCAGTGAGCATTCAATCCTGTTTACATTTACACTTGCGACTAAACCAAATAAGGGATTATATAATGATTTAGTTTATTTGTATTAAGCAATAAACCAAATTTAATTTTTCGTTTAGTTATTAACTGTAATATAACTTTAGAGACATAAAAACAATAAAGTTTATAACACATTTTATTAAATTTAAACTTCATTATTGAAATACAAACACGCAAATAGGTGAATAATGAAGTTGCTTTTATTTGGTTTACAGAGAAGTGATCCGGATAATTAAAATTCTAGCGTTCAGATAATTGGAGTTTTCTGTCCTAACATATTTTTTGATTTAAAATCCTCAGATCTTAAAATATAGTAAGTGAAAAGAAAAAAATGTAAAATCAATATTCTATAAAGGTATATTAATATTTATATTGTTTCGTTTTACAAGTATTACTGTATTTTAGACCCATAAATTCTAAAACTCCCAAGCATACTGTTAACGCTGCGATTTTCTTTCACTTGAAGAAAATAATAGGATTAGTGCTTATAGTCTAAAATGCATATCTCTTCATGGATAATAAATTAAATATTATTAATGTCTAAGATATCAAGCATAAGTAGTTTTAGAGTTATATACTGATATCGCAGTTTAAATAAAAGGTTTTTAAGTAACAAGCGTGCAGAAAAGAGCGAAAGAAACGTATTCATAAGAGAAAATATGCAAATGAATATTGCATGAAGTACTTTTATTCGATTTAAGTGAAACTCAAGTAAGCATTCCTATAATAGTACAAATAGTTTTCATTTATTAAGAGAAAACCAAGTAAGAATAGTATTTGGAGAAGTATAATTGATTTAGAGAGAATTTGTATAAATCCTTTGCGTATATACTTCAAAAGTTCTGAAACAAATTTGATAGTAAGCAAGAATAGAAGAAGTTTGACTCTCGTAAAAAATGCATCTGAATATTTCAAAAATGCATCTGAATATTTCATTTCAAAATTTGCAATTTTTGATGTCATTTCCAACTTGCTTTGTGGGATCGGTTAATTAAGTGAGAATAATTCCAGGAAATAAGTTTAATAAAGTGCAACAAAACATGTGTATAATTTCATAGGCCGTACAAAGAATTCATGGGGTGTCTACATCAGATTTTTATTGCAATTGTAAGCAAATGCAAAATGGCATCCAAAAGTATTATTAAAATTTGATCAAAAAAACTCCTCGAATGGAATGTTATCAACCTTAACAACAAAATAAAGTTGATGGATTTATATAGCTTGTCAATACGTCAATAGCTGAGCATTGTTTTTTAAGTTATTATTCTGTACCTGCCTATCTCGGCAAGAAGAGTTATCATCTTCAGGAATAAACGTATATATCACAATGCACTTACTAAGGATGAACTTTGGGTTTTAGAATATGATCCTCGCATTGGTTATTTTTCATATTTTCGGTATGAAGTAAGAAAAATCACATCTCAGAAGACCCTGCCTTAAACAATGATGATTCTTCGCCATAAATTTCCCTTTTACATTTGCAAACCAGCCTACTCGGAAAAGACATAACAACAAGATAGCACTTTTTTTATACAAAAGCGAATTTAGAGTAGTGCGCAGATAGTATAAATTCAGATTCACTTTGGCCACAAAGAGGGCAGATATGGAAATTTTGCCGTTCGAAATAGTAACCTTCTGCCAGGGAATGATATCATACACTTAACTGCTGTTCCTCAGCATAAATATCATAGCGTGGAGTAGAAGCTGAAGTAGTGACCCTGTCTCTTCGTAGAAGACAGATTTTATTTGGTTGGGATAGTCTTTCTGTTCGATAAAAGATAACAGAAGATAACTACTTACGCAGTTGCGAAGCTGAAGCTCTATCTTCGCTAAATCTCTGTAATTTTATATTATTGTAGAATTAAAGAACAGATTTCAAAGTTCTTCTTCTTCAGTTTGACGAGTCTCTCATCTCTTCAGAGCGTTTTCTTATTTCTTCTGTTAAATAACTTTTAATTTCAACATATTACAAGGTTATATTTTTCTCAAGTTATTTCCGTGATTCTTCAGACATAAAGTAGAGAACAAACATAAGGCGGGTTTATATAAATAACTAATAATTCGTTGCCTGTGTCACTTTTTTTATCATGCTGACATCATACTACTTTTCTTTGTCGGTCTTCACTTTTCTCAGTAACAGTAAAGGTATGTGGGTTTCATGAATCTCAGTTTTTATTGGCATTACTATCTTTCTTTTATGCAGTTTATCCCTTAGAATGCGAAAATTATGTTTCCTAGTCGAAAAGTTTATAGACGCATTTTTGAAAAGAAAAGTCTTTCATATGGGAATCTTTTCATTCCTGTATCTTTCGCATACTGATACTGGAATCAAAAACCGTATCTTACATTTTGAATCTTTTCTGCCACTGAGATGCCTACAAGCCTTTCTCCCTACAAGATGTAATAATACTGGGAAACAGCAGTTTCGCTGTCTTTGACCTGTTATTTCGTTTTGACTAACTTTTGGCCTATGAATCAAACATTACCTTAATTTTTATCTATCACATTAACTTTTTAAGTTAAGGCTACACTCGCTTTGTCTCAAAAGTCATACACAGTGTGCATATAAAGGAAAATAAATGAAAAAACGTGCCAAATATACTGTTTACGAAGAATAGTTTTATTCATATGAAGGCTATAGGAAATCACTGCAAGTTAAATGTTTTTCATACAAATAGTAAAGTTTTTTTTTTTTACCAAACGGAAAACATGCATATTAAGGCAAAAAATTTCGGTTATGGCTTTTTTGGAGTATTTAATCTATGGACATTCTGGCTTGATGCTCCAACTACAGTCAGCCATCATATGCACATCGCATTTACCTTGGGACCGCACCTACATGATCTTCAAATCCCGATGGAATAGCTCACCCTTCTCGTCCCTGACTACACCAAGAGTTTTCGAAACTTTATCAAGATGTCTATGTAAAACATGCAAACTGATGCTCTCAAGAAAGTCTTTGACAACATTTTTGAATGCCAACCAAGAATTCTTTTGAAATTCTGTCATTGTTCTGAAGAAATATTCATCTTTAAGAAGCTGTCGAATCTGTGGACCATCAAACACACCGACCTTTATCTTTTCAAATGGCAGGCTAAAAAATCCCAAAATGAGATATTTGAACCAATCTTCTTAAGTTGCGAAAGCTTTAACAAATTGCTTCATGAGATCCAATTTTATATGGGGAAGTGGAAATATAATGTTCTTTCTGTCGTCAAATAGCTGATGTAGAACGTTGGATCACCAGGTTTCAGGTCATATCTTGGCTGTCAATTCGACTTCACCCAGTGCTTCTCACGAGCTTTGCTGTCCCATATACAGGAAAAGCAAGGATACTTGGTAAGTTCTAGTTGCTGGCTAACGAGGAATCAGACCATTTTATTTCAATACATATGATTCATTATTGCTTTGGATATTGCAACAAATCAATTACTATCTTTATGTCTTTATATTCTCCACACAAATAAACTGAAATTCCTTTTCAGAGTGCCCCAAATAAATTTCCATTGTAGAGGAAGACACACTTGAAGCTCTGTTTTAAGCTATCGATGAAGAGTATCCATCAAACCATGTATGTTGTGGCAATACATAAATCCATCATCACTTCGAGAAACTCATTTTCTATTGGTCGAAAACAGGATACTTTATCTCGTTTTTAAAGCAAGTGTTTCTCGGGAAGTCTTGATGCTAACAGTTCTGAAGCCTTGTTGGATGCTTACAAATCTCGTACTAAATCATTCAACTCATCTTGGCCATCAACAAACCTCTTACGAACAGAATCATCCTCAATTTCAAAATTTTCGTCATTGGGGTAAATTCGATATTCACCAGAATCGTATTCCTGTATTTCCAAACAGCGTAATTCTTCGAAAACTGCACCTAGAGTTCAGCTGAGCAAATCGCTGGGCGTATAGCTAATGGTAAACTAGGATATTGTATTTAACATTTGTTTTTCTTGTTATATCCTTACGTTTTTACTATACAAAAGTATCAATCAGCCAGTAGAAGAGCAGTCGTACTTCCTATAATACATGCTCAATGTCGCGGAAGGCGGTCACATTCACATAAGTTGCAGAGAAAAAATCTGACATGGTAGAATAAAACTAAGTACCGTTTTGAAATCAGCATGCCTGTTTAACTCTAAAACAGCTGAAAAGTTGAACTCAAAGTAAATCGTGTTACAAATTTTTTCCCAGGGCAGTAGATGAAGAAGGAAAACTGCAGACTATCGACATTAGATATCACTATCAGAACACTGACATGCTCAAGAATTAGATGTAAATCATTCAAAAAAGCTTTGAATTTTAATCAGACTCCTTTATTTTGTGGCCAATTGCATTTCCTACAAGCTGTAAAATGCTAAAATCGTTCTTTTGCCCCTCTGTTCTCCTGTAAGCCACTCAGTATACAAGCAACTATTCCTTTATTTTTTTAAATAAGTGAAGACTTGGCCTTCGATATTTCATTTCCAAAATGTTTTTAATAAATGTTTATTCTTAAATTACAAATTCATCTTTATCCCAAAGCTTTTTTTATTATTTAGCTTCACACACTTCCTTTTTCTATTTCAACACTTTATTCTGTCCTCTTTTTTTTCTCTCAATGTATATATTCTAGATAAAACACGTAATGTTATGAATGTTAGCTTAACCTTTACTGAAGTTAGCTTTGGGTGTAAAAAATATAAAAGAATAATAATGGATTGCGATAAGCAGATACTTTATGACCAGAACTAAGCAGAATAAAGATAACTCTGAGCATAAAAATGAGTAAAGTTAGATCAATTTAGAATAGAGATGGAAGATTAGTTCCCAAATAGCTTTCAGTAACTACCATCTACTCATATGATCTAAGAAGTAACATTTAGCAATAAAAGAGAAATATCTCCCTACATGTCAAAGATATTTTACACTGTATTTGCATTTACTGCAGTCTTTTGTTGTTGTATCTGTAATTTTAATTTATTTCTTTATAAAGCTAATTTACTTTACGTATTTGGATTTCGAATCAGAAATTTTTCTTAATCAAAAAACAATCAAAAATGAAAATAATGAATAAAATCAAAATTTTACTAAAATATTAAATTTTCAAAGTTAATTTCGAAAATAACTTTTAACTTGACAGTTTAACTTAACTGGAAATACAACTAAATTTCTTTAATTGTTTATTAGACAAAATATAAAGAAATCCATTTTCTATTTTATACGATTTTAATTATTTACGATTTAAATTTTCTGCTGGTATTTTGTATAAAAACTGATGAATATTATTTTACGATATGATCAAAACACTGCAAAATACATAAAATTAAAATATTTGCTTCCAACTATTAACATTTACAATAGATAAACATTACAATAGATATTAACATTAATATTAGATAAACATTTAGTAAGGAAGGTAAAGTAAGGAATTTATTAAGTAACTTAGTAATAATAATTTAGTAAGGAGGGTAAAGTTAGTAAAGAGTAAGTTAGTAAGAAGTTTGTAAGGAATTTAGTAAAGAGTAATTTACTAAGGAATGTAAAGATGAGCATTACAATAGAAAGCATTTAATAAGGAAGATAAAGTAAAAATCAAGATAAAAGTGAAATGTGTAATTTACTGATTGTTTGAAGAAAAGCAACTCTGGTACAACTCCATATGTGTTACTGCAGGATTAATCCCACTTCTTACTTTTCTATTTTTTATTTGCTTATTTTATAAAGCAAATTCTTAAATGAGCTTCTGTATTTAATTCACATGAATGTCCATCAGGCACCAATCAGCTAAAACATTAAAATTACTTCGGCAAAGCAGATATGAGGGCCTAAAACCAATGACAGGCATTCGCAAATGTTGCCAACAATATTTTTCTACTATAGAGTTATTTTTTTACCTTAACAGAGAAGAAGTAAAAGCCTTATCTAGTTTCCACAGCAGGCCGAATCACTTAGTAGTCCAGACCTGTGCCCAGAAGCTTGACATCAGTGATTTGGGAGTTTCAGGCTGTATTCGTAGCCTTAAAAGGAACTTCTGGACTTCACTCTTAGTAATGGCAGATACAAAATGTTTTACACAGATTCTGTGTCAAGTTTGAATGTCATTCAGAGCGGACGCAGCAGGTACCCCAAGTTATGACAGTTCAAAAACAGCTGCTACTGCTTCCTAAAAGTCTGACACTAAGGTTTTAGTGGGTACCGACTCATACTAGAATTGTGGGTAGTATACAGCTGACAAGATTGCGAAGGGCACAGCTAACAAGCTAACAGCTAACAGCTAACATTGAATGTAACCCTCTTGTCACATATCTTAAGGCTACACTCAGCACTGACCTCTCTAAATAACGGGAAAACTATTGGGACGGAGCCATCACAGACAGAGGACACTTAGCAGCTCTTCGCAATTTGCCCTATACCTAACACAAAACAGCCCATTTCCTACTTAAAATCTTTTGGCCTCAGAAATAATGATCTTTGCATTTGCCACAACGTCGGTTATACTAAATTGTTCGCCTCCTCGTATACCAAAAACTGTCATTTGAAAAGACCCTCCATCCCTCACCGACAAGCATGGGCCAGGAATACCAGCAAAATTAAATATGCGCTAAGTAGCATAAGACATTATCTTGTCATTACTAAGAGTATAGATGACAGCCAGGAATTATTCGCTGCTGCTTCCTTTTCCTCTGTCCCTTCCCGAAAAACGAGCCGGCAACTGTGTACATCTGTATTTGTTTCCCTCTTCTTATGAAGTACCTTGTCTTTTATATCCCTTTATTACTTATGGTACATAATTTTAAGATTTATGTGGTTATTTAATAATGTATAGCTTTGTTGCACGATTTGTCGGTCTAAATATGCTTATCATGTTAATGTAATGTTCTGTTACGCAAATATATTAAATTAGAGGTGATTTTTTACAACTTGTGTTTTTGTAATATTTTAGTATCTTATAATAGCGTATTTGGATATATTGTATGAACTACAATTAATTTGTTTCTTTCTCTGTCTAAAAATAAAGTAACACGCATAATTCACTTGCCTGAAAATACACTATGTTCTCCTTCTCTGCTAGACATTATATCATTAAATGGCCGAGGTTCTTGGCCGAAAATCTAACTAATCCCAGTGGATGGCTACGCGATTATTGGTGGAATTATCGTGATATAATCTAAGAAGGCATAGATAGTATACAAGTTAGAATTTAATTTGTTGATAAAATATAAATAATTTCGACAGGGTTATAAGGAGCATTACTCCATCCTTCTATAATTATTTAAAGTAATCTTAAAGTAATCAAGAATCTCTCTTGCTGTCATGATTCAACTATGAGGGGAAATCTAACATCGTGTCAAATCCTGTCTCATTAGATGAAACGTTTTTTTTAAAAGCAAGAGCAGAACTTTCAGTTTCATTAAATAATTATGTGTCATACATGTATTATTCATTATATATTATACTATAAAATTATAAAAACTGTTTCTAATTTAAAAGTTCTGAGAAAATGCTATTTCTTGTTCAGTTAACTTTTTGAATCATATATGTAGAATTCAAATAGTTTTAATAAAATATTAATTTTTTTCTCAATTCTTTCGCAGCCCCGTAATGCCCGATCATTCATACGTGGGCAGGTCACCTGACCGCCTTACTTACATTTTCTACCTCATACTTTCCCTCACGATAGTACATAACCCATTGGTTCATCACGATAGTGCATGGCCTATTGGTTTCGCGAATTGTTTTAAATGACATGTCAATCATTCTTTGGAAGCGACTTCTTTCTCCTTTGTTTCGCGTCAACGTTCAACTGTTGCTTGCAACCGCACGCAGTGGATGAAACCGTACAAAGATCCACAAGATAGAAATACTCACTTCACTTAAGTAGGTTATTGCCGACGCTATAACATTGTACTTGACAGGAGGGGGGAAGAAATCCATCCATACAGATTTTTGAGGCAAATAGATTTTGTCCGCTTTCAATGCGAAACAGTTAATTTTTAAAACATCACTTGAACTTTCTTATTTTAACGCACATGATATTAAAGTATTTATTCACGAACTCGTTTTAATGCACTTATAATATTATTATTTTCAAACAGTAATAGTACAAACACAAGAACTCTTTTGCATGAGGTAATGAATAATATTTTCTGACTCTTTTCTGCATGCCTTCGTGATATAACTGGAACCACGTGTATTCGGAGGTCCTCAGTTTGAATACGGGGAGGACATTGCGGATTTCTTCAGTTTTTCTGACGAAAAATTCTAAATGACTCTAGAATGGCGTCAGAACTAAAAGTTGATGGACAATAATTCGTCACCACTAGGATTTAGCGAATGAGTGCCCTAATCTCCATCAGCCTTTTAAAAGAAATAGCATGTAAGGTATTTTATCCTTCTTTTATCCATGCCTTAATGGAATAACCAGCAACGGAGCTGTACAGTCGCTGAACACTTGTAGTTTGATCCAGGATTGGAATTTCGACAAAAGAGCTGGTTGCATGGGCGTTTTCTTGATTTTCCCGTATGTAACGTGTATACGAGCCAGTTTCCCTTAGAAAGCCCTTCACGAAAGCATCGTTCCTCTTAGGCAGATAGCCGTTGTTTGCTTTGCTGTAATCAGCTAAAACCAAACCAAAGGTAACGAAACCAAAGTTCGAGAAATCCGGAGTTCGAGTTTCGGAGAGATCTTTTGCACAGTTTTCGCATTCCAAAGTTGATATAACCTAATGTCTCTGTAGAGACATTAGGTTATATCAACTTTGGAGATCTCAGTGTAATGAGTATACAAATCTCAGATTGTGTATGCATTAATGAATTTTTGTAAAATGTTAATATTTAAAGGAATTTAAAAGCAAGATAAAACATAACTTTCTAAGAATCTCATAAAAGGCACTATCACTAAAAGTACAAAAGATATACGAAATATAACATTAAAAAATCCTTTGCCATTTCTAAGATCTTTTACTCTCTTTCACTTGAAGAAAAGAAACAAGAGCTGTGCGATTTAAATTTTGATACAGTCCCTTCCATCATTCACTAATATTGCCACTTGATTCTTGGAACTCGTTTAAAATTATTGATTTTGTTTTAAAGGCCTTTGGAAAAAATGTTTTTTGGGTGGCTTTAACGAACACCAAAGAGGAGCTCCCAAAATAATTATTCAATCACGCAACCCTATGATGGGAAAAGGAAGTATTCAATACATTAAATATACTGAGTACGTATATCAGTTTTTCGTGAAAATACTCACATAAATAAATAGCATAATATATTTATTATTTTCCCTTTGATTAATAAATTGTTTCAACAGCATTTAATTACATATCACTGTTTTCGTTATAAATACATGGAACGTATATACATAACAAGCTGAAACTTATAAAAATTAAAATTAAAATTTTGTTATGTATGAAATTCAATAAATAAACTTATAAAGAGGAAAGATCACGTTGCTTTCTTATCGAAATTTTTAGGAATTTGGGTTTGAAATTAATGCCAAATGAACGTCAGTTTAACCAAATATTACTCGACACACACAGGTATTACTTTTGTTTAATTAACTTTCGTTAATTATTACCCAAAAGGGGCTATTAGTCTCGAAAGGGAATTTTTCGTCGTCCATTATAAACAGAAAATCTTTTTTATGATTGTTGCCATCAAATGCTATCGGTCTGTGTTATTTTTTAAGAAATTAAATAATGAAGAATTTGTTACGTGTACTTGTTGTTTCGCACTGTGAAAAAACGACTCTACCTAAAGCCCTGCAATTTTGAATTTCGAATTTGTTTTGTTATCTATTTCATATTTTGTAAAGCCATAGAATTTCTGATTAACAAACTCAAGGACTTCCAGGAGATTAGTGGCAACTCTGTACTAAATAAAATATTTTTTATCGCCAGCGCGCGAGACTGCCTGTCGAAAATTCTAAAGATATGCTGTTTTTATGTATCTTGCGATTTTGCCTCCGAACCGAATTTTATGTGGCGTAAGGGCGAATAATGCGATATTTAATAAACGAATTTATGCTGCTTTTATTTTTTTGTTGAATTATATTGACGTAAGAACATATGGCGTATGAATACGATGCTGAATAATAAAGCTTAAAGAATAATAAATAATAAAACTAAAACGATGGGAAAAAAGTGAGATAGCAGAGCAACAACAGTCTGGTGGACTGAGAGCAACAACAGTCTGGTGGACTGCGGGCTCAGCGAGACCGTAAAATCCTTAACAAACCTTTTTGTACCCGTGTATTGTTGAATACATTCATGAAGCGATATTGCCAGAACCGCGCATAAGTAAACAACGTTACCACTCGAATTATCGCGACAAACCGAGTTGTGATCGAGAAACATCTCCACGAGGTACTTCAGCAAATCAAGTGGTAACCACTAGAAGTCGAATCGCAAGACGTAATCCGAGTTAGTAAGTTACCACTTTAGCTAGCTTTTAGTTGCCTATGCCTACCTTGTAACCTCGCTTAGAAATTATTTAGATTTGTAAATTCAGAGATTTCTAAAAGACATTTTGTACTTTGTCAAGTTCAACCGACCAGTAATTATGTTTTGCACTATTTTACTTTATCCCTCATGAGTGGTGAAGCATAATACAGTTAAAATTTATTGTCTTCTATTTGTGTGATTTTCAGCATTTAGTTAAAATATTAGTGATTATTCATGTAGTTGCTTTTAACTAACATTTCGGGTATGAAAGTTATATTTGAAATAGTTGATCAGAAGAATTAGCCCAGACGAATTGTTAAAATGCTGCTTCATTAGTAGTCGAACATATTGCGATAGAAATTAAAATACTAATAAAAAGCTTCCGTTTTAGAAAGAAACTGAAATTTAGGAAAACTAATTTATGGAACAATATCTGCCTTATTTTAACTCCTTATCTTCTTTTTAGCCTACCATAACTCTAGAGATTTGGCACTTTCAGTAGAATTTAAAATATTTGAGTGAACTATGAAATACATTTTTAGTCTTAAAGATAACACAGTTAATGTTTCTTTATTTGTCAGTAGTGTGCAGATCAGCTAACTATATTTGTAACTAACCTGACATCTCAGAAATGAAATGTGTGCAAACTAAAACTTACTATAAATTTTTCAGTATGTGAAATACGACATTACATAATTACAGTTGTAAGAATACTTCGCTTCTCTTGAAAATGTTCTGTCTCTTTATTTTATGGCTTAAATTTTCTAATTGTCAAAGACTCTTGAACCTAACAAAACTCTAAAGATACAAAACATGTTAAGACAAAGAATATACAAATAAATTAATGATAGTAATGAAAATCAATCTATTGAATGTATAACCCGCAATGGAATTTGAAACAACAAAAAGTTTAAAATGTTATTTTGAAGGTGCTAATTTGTGTATAAACTTACCGCTGCTCTAAGTTACTGCTAACTCTAGAAGCACGGCCAGGTAGTAGTCGTGAAATAACTTCCTAACTGCTAAATTTTCACTCTTACTTTTCAAATTTTCACCCTCAAATTGATTCTTGCTAGGCTGCATCAAACGTTTCAATTAAAAAATCACACTATTACACAAGAATTTACTGAGGTAACTGAGGATTTCATACCTTTCGAAGTAGGCGAAGCATTATGAAGTAAGACAGTAAGAAGTAGAGCAGAAATACAACCTAAAATCTTAACTATTAAATAAATTTTTATAAGTGAATCTCATTTATTGTTAATAGGAACTTAACATAATTGCTAAGTTAATTTACAAATCTTGGTAACTTACTTGGCAACTTACAAATCCTAATTCAAAATAGAAGCATCAGAAAAGACATCAGTAGTCTACCTGTAAAATTCAGCAGTAAATGAAATTCAGTCTCAAATAATAAAATTCAGCTGAGAATAATTGAATAACAGCGGCTCAAATAAAGAAACAAGTCACTGCCGAGACGGGTTCCGAAGATTGAATGAATTGAGTGCAAAAAAATTGAGTTACTCTTTATATGTAATAAGGGTCAAAATATAAAAGACTAATTTTTTAATATGGACTAGTCTGTCAATGACCTATAACGACGCAATACCCAGAAGTTGCTTATAAGCTGCGCTTGTCTCGCAAATAGTATGATAATGTGTGAGATTCGACAGTAGTATGAAACCAGGAGAGATTTCAAGAAACCATGATCGTGGGTTCAAGAAGATTTAATTTCATCATCTCAAAAAACTGATTTTCTAGTCCTTTCTCATTGAACATTAACGTGGAACTTTAACGTGTAGTTGAGTAAACAAACTTCAGATAATAAGGGCAATTCTTGTTGGAAAATGTTGTTGAATGAAAAAGTTGAAACCTGGTTGGCACGAAAGTTACACAGTACCAGACGGCAACAATACAACAAATTACATCTGAATACATAGATGCATCTCAAAGCGTATCCGAATGCACGACACTACGGAAATTTTCGTTTCAAACGAAAGGGTTGTAATAGCAAGAGAAACCAAGCATGGCTGTGTTGCCACTTCTAAACAGGAAATCACTGCTGTTAAGAGACCAGAAAAAAAGTTAAATACTTGACCACTGTAAAAAAGTTGCTTGGTGTGATGAATCTTGTTTCTTGCTGCATCTCACACATCAGGATCAGAATATGACGCAAAGCAAGGAAACTCGTCGATGCCTCTTGCCTACTGAGAATTCTTAAAACTAGAGGCAGTGGAAATAAGGTGTAAAAAATATTCTCTTGGAGTACAGTTGACAAGTCTGGAAACAGCTTTCAGCACCCTATATTACCTCAAAATGTTAGTTGTTTATGCACACGCGCTTACAGCTAGTACGTGATTGATCTCGGATTGGTTTGAAGAACATGATTTCAAACATGAAATTCAAATGAACAATGAACAATTTGAACATGAGTTTAAATGAACAATTTGAACATTCAAGTTCAAATGCGTCGTTTTAATTGCTTCCATAGTTATCAGAGTCCTGTGCCCTTAATCCTATGTGGCATTTGTGGGATGAAAAAAAAATGATTATGCCAAAGCTTAGAAACGTCTGAAAATTAGAGCTGGCATTAAGTCAATATCGGCTGTTATTCCTCAGGAGTGTCATCAGTTTCTTGAGTCCATGCCTGGAAGAACATCGGCTGATATCAAAGTTAAAGGCTATAAAGTATTTCTTTATAGCCTTTAACCGCCTCCTTAACATGCATGGTGTAGGGGTCAGCACGCTCAGCGCGTATTCGAGAAGTTCGTGGTTCGAGTCTCGGAGAGGGCATTGCCCATTTTTCACATCTCCAGCTTCAAAATAACCTAATGATCTTACAGTGGCGCCCAAACTAAAAAAGGAAGTGGATGATGATTCTCACCCCCAGGATTCAACAATTGGGTCCCCTATTTCCCAGTCGCCCTTTGAAAGCTGGAATATATAAGGTATTACTCCTGCCTTCTTAGCATGCCTACGTGGTGTAGTGGTCAGCCCGCTCGCCGCGTATTCGAGAGGGCCGTGGTTCAAGTCCCTGCGAGGGCATTGCTCATTTTTCACGTCTCTCAGCATCAAAATCATAATTCTGTACAAGGTGAAACAATGCACTTTTAGAGGAGTCGCTAGGTGAATATGAGGAGATAGTCTTCAGAATGACCTCTGCGAGATCATGTCCGCTGAAGCAAGAAAAGTTGTTTTTTTAATGTACTTATCTGTTACCCTGATATTTTGGCCACTCAGTGTAAATCTGAGTAAACTTTCTTCAGAATATCCTCCACGAAGTCATCGCTCCTGAGGCAAGAGAAGTCCTTTTATATTTGATTAAGCAATTAATCACAGTAACAGTTAGACTATAGCAAAGAGCTTAATCGCTCAAGATGATAAAATGTTTTTTTTCCTCTTGCAGATAAACGAGTCACAACGTGAATCAATGAAAATTGTTTCATTTCAAACTTTTCTGAATATTCTTAAGGGAACGCATGTTGCCTTGGAAACTGAAGCAATATATGGGAAAGTAAAACTAAAATTATAAATGCTGGTTAAATATAAATAAAATCTTATAAAGAGCTTTTATAAACTTATCTTTCAAAGGATTTCTGTGATAGAAATCATGACAAAGAAAACAAATATGAGAGAACATTTCAGTAAAAACCTTTTAAGAAATTTTATGATTTACTAACTATAAGTTTAATTAAGACTTTTTTCAAATCAAATGAAAAAAATATAAATAAAGGAAATGCCTAAACTCTGATTAACGATGATAGAAAAAAATTATTTGCGTATAATTTTCAAATAAATATGGCCATAAATTATTAGCTAAAATTGAGCTAAAAATTGTGAATTCATATGTTGATTAAAATTCATACAAAATATATATTCCTTAATTAAAGGTATTTGCATCATTACAAAACATCAATAAACTAAACATCATTAAAAAGCTGCAGAATCTATTAAAAAAACCTATAATAGCAGAATGTAGTATCATTCAATAGAATAATTATTCATCGGCCTTTTTATTTCTACTTCTCTTTGTATGAAAACTAATTACTTCTGAAAGATTCAACATATGAATAAAATTTCTATTTGCTATTACTTATTTTACATAAACAGTGCATTTTATTAATTAAAGTGCTTCTTTTAATAAACATATTGCTATGTTCCTTATTACAATTTTCAAACTCTGTTTTGAAATCTAGACTCTTCTGTTTTATATCATTAGTAATGTAGAACTCTAGTTACATTTAAATATGTAGTTAGAGTTTTAAATAAGCTATTTTGGTAATTTTATTCATTTGTACTTTCGGGATTTTTTTTCTCTTTTCCTTAAATGAGGTCTGTTTTAATGAATCTTTGATCCTCTTTTTACGATGACTTTTTTTATAAAAATAAATGAAAGGAAATTTATAAATAAAAGAAATGGCTAAGTTCAAATTAGATGGACCGTAAAAAGTTTCCAAAATTACTGTTTCAATGTGTCTCTATCTGCGACACAAAATAAGGAGAAAAAATTATTTGTAGGAGATAAAAGTTGTAGGATGTCTTGAAAATGAAATTTTAATTACGGGAGTTTTACGGGGGTGGGTTTTTTACGTCTCTTTGTAAGCTTTGCGAAGAAAAAAATTATCTCTCTCAAGGTTTTTTACATGTTGAAAGAAATCATTTGAGTATACGTAATTATTTTTAAAATGGAAAATACAAGGCGAAAAAAATGCGCTTTCCAAATGCAGCTTGAGAACTTAGTAAAAAAATACCTCTTTGTCCTCCTAATTCTAGTAATTATGAATTCAGAAGCTTTCGTTTTCTCTCTTTATTTTTTCAAAGTAATTACTTGCTCTACTTCTTAAAATGCATTTCTTAATTTTGGTTCCGATGCATGTTTAATCATTTAAGATGATAAATTGATTTTTTTTCGTTCAAAATAATGCGCTTCCAAGCCGAATTTTAAAATATTTCTCAAACATTCTTAATATTTATCAGAAAACTACAAAATGTTTAAAAGGAAATGATAAAAAAAGTTTGAAATAAATTACATATCTTATTTTAGTGCAGGGAAAATTTTCTTAAATTCTCTTACGTTTTAAAATAAATTAATGAATACCTAATGATCATATGATTGCAAGCCGATGGTTCAGAATTCAATTTAATCACGAATAATATTTCTTTTAGTTATTTTTATTGTTTGTTTCTTTTTTTATTTTACCACATAATTATATTAGAGTATTCGATGTTTGCGTATATCTAACATCCCCCTCCCACATAGAAACACATATGTATCATAGCTTTAAGGGGACAGTGGACGATTAATTAGCAACAATTGACCAAAAGTTGGGGGGAGAAATTCATATGATAATATTCTACAGGTTTAAATTTATCGTCTACAAAAAAACACGGCTCGTATGTAAAATTATTTTTAAAGAAGTTAGCATTTGAATATGTTTGTTTACCTTTTTAGTGACATTTAAAGAGACTTTCAAATTAAAAAGCTAAACAAACATTTGAAAAACGTTTTTTTACGTTATTTTAATTTCCGGAACTAATATTTTTACTGTTAGTAGGATATCAATGCGTAAGATTGAAGACTGCATTTTATTCAAGTTTATTTCATTGTTCTTCCACGGCTGACACACCCAGACATAATAAATGTCCAGTAGATGTCATGTCATGGTGTTTTTTTTTTCGAACTGCCATTCTCAAAAATAATAAACCTAAATCCCATTCAATGATGAAAACCAAATTAAGAGTAGATGTTTTACCAACATTACTGCCAGTGTATCAAAAACTACCTAGTAATGAACTTATAGCAAAATGTGTATCTGGAAAAACACAAAACACTAACGAGAGTTTAGATAGCATCATTTGGAAGAACTGCCCCAAGGAAACATTTGTATCGAAAACCAGACTCGAAAGGGTTGATATTGCAGCAATTAGGAACTTTAATTTTGGTTGTTTAAGTGCTTTAGGTATGGAAAAGAAAGCTATAAATTCATATTCAACATCTATTGGACAGAGGCATGAAAACATCATTTAGAAGAAAGCGAAAAGAGTTGAGCAACTGCATAGACGAAAAGAATTACCAAACTATGTAAATCAGCTAAACATAATAAAATATACAAAAGTAAAGGGAAATATATGGTGCAGGAAGTTTTTAAAGTAATTCTTAGTTTTAAAAAAATATTTAGTGGAATTTACTGAAAGTGCTTGAGAAAATTTCTAAAATAATATTAAGTGTATTTTCTACCATTCTACAATTATTTTTTTGTAGGGA
>KK122201.1:530620-566788 GCA_000611955.2 Stegodyphus mimosarum
ACTTATGCGTACGCAAAACAAAGATAATACATTGTATATTATATAAAATCATGTATTAGGACATGCTGAGTAGTAAATATTAAAGGTAAGCTTAAAAACAGTCTTAAAATGTATTTTTCTCATAATGAAATTTTCATGATTGCTACGTTTTCAGAATGCTCTATGCACTTTAGTTTATGTTCAAAATGATCGTAATTTGTAATTTAGATTCCTGTTTATACATGTAACTGGTATGCAGTTTTGAATGCAAATTCTTAAAGGAGATGAAAATCTAATTAAAGCGCATTGAAGGACGAAATTTTGTCGAAAATTTAGGTATACGTAAAAGAAATATTAATTAAAAATTAACATTTTATGCTATTCACTAACTGATACCAACTTGTGCTTTTAATGCATTTTCAAAAAAAATAAAGCAAAAATAACAAGAAATAAAAAAAACTTAAGTCGCGTGGTTGCGCTTTATATTCTTCCTCATCTGCCTCAATCAGATTTTGCTGTGGAATTACTGAAAAGCACATGTTAATTAAGAAGCCTTGGAAATACCTTTTTTATCTGCCTTTTGCATAGAAAATTCCTGCCTAAATTTCGAAATCCGGCAAGTATAGACGTCATAACAGGCATAATTACAGAGACATGGTAAATTAATTCTATAAAAGATTAGTTGCAGAACGACAGAGAAGTGAAATTAAAAGTGACTAAGTGGAAGAGGAACATACCATGACGAGTATTACATAGACTATGTTGCACAGATTGCGGTATTTCATATATTGTTTAGACGCAATGAGTAGTATTACATATTGCTTACGCAATCTTCAGTATCTGAACAATGACGCGCATTTTGTAATAAATAAAACTTGACACAATTGAATTGAAAATGAGAATTTTCTAGAAGGCTTTTCAGGAATATATAGGCAATTATGGTATTCCTTTGGGCATGCTGTCCTTATATAAATGATTAGTACATTCAGCTGGCAACTAAATGGAAGGTCCGTGGTTCGCCTTCCGGTAAGGGTATAAGGTATTTCTACCGCCTTCTTAGCATACCTTCGTGGTTTAATTTTTAATGGTTCGGCGCGTATTCGAGAGGTCCGTGGTTCGAACCGTGGGGAGTGCATTACTTAGTTTTCACATCCCCTGCTTTCAAGAAACTACCTAATGTCTCTACAAGGGGACAGGAGTTTTTGCAAAGCGGGTCGCTTTGTACGGGCTAATGAACTCTACGTGCTGAATATTTTATTGAGATAAATTTCATATTTATACTTGAACACTTGTTAGCTATTTTCATATCAGGCAATATACGTTCTTGATTTAATTTAGTGTGATGATAGAATTATGTAATGAAACAAAACTCTCTTACTTATAATCACACTCATGCTTTCATTTCGAGCTTTACTTTACCTGTTTTAGTGACAGAAAGAATCCCATTCAAGTGTTTGTACCTTTAAAGAGACCGATCAAATGTCTAAATTATGCAATTTTGACATTTTTGCTCAAGCCGTTTATGGTCCTGATCGTCCTTGTTCTTTAACCTTAAGTAAAAAATATTAATGATTACAAACAGAAGTAAAGCCCAAATGTGTTTATCCACTGCGAACTTATAACTTTATTTATCTTTATCCAACCAGTTATTTTATGTTTAGCAGCTTTTCTGCCACTCTCCTTTCCCATTTTCCTGCCAGAATGTAAATTTCAGTTCGTTCCTATTCAGATGAGGCAGTATTTAAAGGAAAGTTTTAGATTGTTGAATCAGAGCCTGTTTCGCCTGCTAAAGGTCCCACTACTAGTTGAAGCTCTTCGATAGCTGTCTACGGCGTTGTTTTATCCTCACCATTAGCTTTGTTACACCAGTATTAGGTTTGAGCCAACTTTCGAGCTATACGTTCTGTGTAGCTTTTGGTTAACTTACGATTTAAAACTCAGTTTAAATTTAAATTCATTACTTATTTGATTTACGCCATAAATGCTGGCTGATTTTGTAAGCATAAGAAGTACCTTCTGTTACACTACTGGGTTTTAATAAAAAGTACTTTTACACACTTCTTCCGTTTTATGTCTGATTACTGGGCTTAGCGAACAGTCACTTAGATTCAGACTGAGTCCCGTTTTAGTTTATGCTTCCCAAGAAAGTGAGACTCTACAAGCTTCAAATAAAATTTTAATAAAATCAGTCATTGCTCCTTATAGCGTTCTATTTACGCACAGTCTCTCAGCATAATTGCTATTAATTATTCATCAAATTACCTAATAAGTTACTCACCAAAATCAGTACAGCTAACGGGAAGGCGGTAGAGGAAACACTGTTTATTTTCATTGTTGAATTCTCTCCATCTCTTACATTTACTTCTTAGCTTACTGTTTGAAACCCAATTAATTTAGATTTATAGTGAGGCTGATGGAGTATATAGAAGTATAGGACAAAATTAACATAACATTAACGGATTAATTAATATAAACCATCAAATTTATAAATATTTTCTCAAGAAAGAGTTAAATGCTCTTCTACAGGGGGCAACATTTCCATTTGCTCATTTTGAAACTTATATGCTCCGACCTATGGACAATTCAACTCCAGACGCTTAATTTTTATCTTTTTTTCTCCTACACTTGTCAATTGACATAGAGGCCAAGTAGAGTACTGAGCTTTGCATGCATTTAGTGCAGTTACTGTGAAGGACTATGCTTGTCAAATGGATTAGGGAGAGTTGGTTACACTGCATGGACAAAGATATGTGCAGGCAGTTTTGTTGTGATCTAAACTATCTGTAGCCACGGAGAGTTGTACAATGAAGAAAAGTTTGTTTTCTGTAGAAAGGTTTATTGAAATGAAGTTGTTGAGTTATTAGGTTATTTTGAAGCAGGAGAAGATGAAACATGAGCAATGCCCTCGCCATGTCTCGAACATGGACCTCTCGAATGCGCGCCTATTGTACTACCGTTACACCACGAAGGCATGCTGCAAGGAGGGAGAAAATACCTTGTGAAGTCAATCGTAACACTGCAGAGTGCCTTTAAGAGAGTATTTTGTGACGAATAGAGGGAAGAAAATTTGTAATCGGAAGACAATCAGTACATGGTGAAAGAGTAGTATGTTAGTGGATATGTACGAAATCAAACTACATCCATTAGAAAGACTTTGAAAACATCTGGGAATATTCAGAGAAGAATAAGGTGCTTGCAACTAGATCGGTAAGCGGGGAAAAGCTGTGAAACGAATCAGGGAGAAAATTGTGAACATAATCTTGATGTCTCTGATTATCACATGCAAATTGTCTATAATCTGCTCATATGGCACGGGCATTCAAATAAAATGTACCGTTGCAGAAATATTTCAGTAGTACATGCATTAAAATAATAGCTAACTGCATAGCTTTCAAATATAAGGAAATAATTTAATCCTTAGAGAAATATTTCCTTGAATTCCGCACATTTGATTAGAAAGTGTGTAGAAACTTAATGTAACTTTCATAGAAGCTCTAGGTTGCAAAAAAAAGTTAACAAAATAAAAGATCATAAATAACAAATCCTTTTTACTTCCTTGTACGAAGTAAAGGAAGTACTGTAACCGCGAAAAATTTCGGGTATCATATTTCGACGAAAATGTCCATTTTAACCGCTTTCGAATCCATTTGAATTTTTGCGTGGCATCTGTACGTACGGAGAGAATAAATGCTCTTTGTTCAAAAAAGGATTGTAAAATAAATAAATTCAGGAGAGATTTTTTTCGTTGTGTTTATACACACGGACGAGCGTACGTACGTATATATATCGCATAACTCAAAAACGATTAACCTCAGAACGTTGGAATTTTATGTATGGAACTGCTATAACATGTAAGCGTGCGCCTCCGTGTTTGGTTGCAATCGAGTGCACCAAATGTGTATATATACCCACTGTGTTACCAGGCTCAGTAAGCTCAATTTTTTTATTCTTATATGTTGATGAATTGTGCATTGTTTGCTTTGAAACGTATTGAATTATGTAGTTTTATTTTCCGATTAAAGTTTTTATGCCTTTAGTTAATTTGCATATGCAATAGTTGTATAATTACCAGCACTTTAAAAGTTTGCTATTTTTAATGAAGACGTTGAGTTTTTATGTATTTTTGCCTTGCCGCGAAGTGAGAATTGAATTAATTGAATGAGAAACAGTTCTGTAATGAAATTCGAGGAAATAAGTTTAAGTGAAATGCAGCAAAAATGTGTGTAATTTAACAGGCCTTACAAGAAAGTCATATGATGTCCACATCAGTTTTTTTTTAATTTAGAAAAGATTTTAAAAAGGCTTAAATAGACAGGCATATATATATAGATCAAATAAGCAGGGGAAAAAAGTATACTATTCAATCAAAATATATTTCTGATGCATCACAAAAGGATTCTGATGCATATATTATTGAGCAGTATGAGCATCGATGTATATGAAGTGTTTGGTATTGTAATGGATGCTTTTCTCCCATTTAAAATCCGTTTCAATACCTCCATGCTCTATTTGTCTCATACGTAACTTTAGCACGTACTAAAAAACTAGCTGCACACGTTAAGAAGCAACCGGTCGTCAGCTGTTGTTCCTGGGTCAATTTCGTAAGAAGAAAAAAAGAAAATAAATACTTATTGCAACACATTCTTTTACAGAAATTCCGAATAATTGTACAGCCAGAGAGAGATAAACTATCTGACGGCCACCAATCACGGCATGCATATGTCTCTGCTCAGTTCATCTTTTTTTGGAGCTATCGAACTTAGCTATCGAACATCGCGTGCTGGCAAACTCGGATGCTGTGCCAAAAGTGATGAACCATCACACACATAAAACGTCCAAGTTAAAGAGAAAAATTCGACCGGGTGGCGAGCAACAAATAAACAAAAATGTCTAAAAAATTCGAGAAAATTTACCGTTAACTCGCGATGTACAGTAGACGTTCGAATGCGCTACACGCCAGAGTACATGAAGCGTAAAAGACTTGGAAGTACACGAGAAAAAGGAAGAAAAACTTTTAACTAGTCCATCCGTTCTTGATATTATCCACCGCTTTTTTTTCGCTTAATGCGGGACTTGCGTGCCCTTAGAAAAGATGGGGAAAAATATTACGTAGAAGTTGCTGTGCACATAAGCCAGAACAGATCGTTTAAGAAGGGGAGGAGATAGATTAGAAAAATATGTTATGGAAGATACTTTTTATGTGCTTTGTTTTAGTTCGAGAGTGCTTCTAATGTGTTCTGCATCGCATGTCCATATTGTTGTAATGAATTACATTAAAGAGAGTATCGTTTGAGGGGAAATAAAACTCTGCTGAAAGGATTAAAGGGGATGGGTTCTGTTCAAAGTTTTTGGTACGATGCAATGAATGATGTATTCGCTCTCTTCGCGTATATCCAGATAGGATTTTCAGAAACAAATGAATAGATCTATGGCATATTTACCTTCAAGGAATCATTTCATCTTCATAAAAGTACCTAAGCAAGTAGCTATATTTCTTCATAGAAATTCGCAAAAATAAGTATGTGTAAAATAAAATATGCAGGGAAGTGGTGTCATTGGAAGCATACTCGGCGCGTATTCGAGAGGTCCAGGGTTCGAGTCCTGGGAAGGGCACTGCATAATGTAACTGTAACTGTGTCCGGTCCTGTATGCAATTGCAACTTCCAGGCCCTGTATGCAATTGTAACTTCCAGAAATTTCGAGAATTCTAAGGTACTGAAAATTTTGCGGTGGCCGGAGGAAAAATATTTAAGACTGGAGAGAGCTTCAGTTCTCAGTTTAGTACAGATATGAGTTCAGAGTTTAGCTCAGAGATTTGACAGTACTGAGAGATCCCTCTGCGAGCTTACGCACTGAGACTTTTATTTTATTTATTCTTCAGTATTTAACGCTCTTAGTAGTTTGGAGTGCAAGTACTGATTGTACTGTCTAATACTGTAAAGAACTGTACGAGTACTTTGTGGAATGTACCAGAACTGTAAAATATTTCTTTTAGAAAAATAAATTTTATCAGTTTAAACTACTTTTTTAATTATGTCAAGTAATATGTAAAATTATTATCAGTTTAAATATTTTAAGTATTTATGAATATTATCATTAAAATAATTTTATTTATTACTTTATTAATTGTATTTTTATTTTTATCGGTTCTGTGTGCATTCACTCCATTAAGAAACCGTACGCACGCAACAATGTATAAATTAATTGCATTTGATGATAGTGCTTTTGTGAATTTTTGAATGCCCTTGAAAATGAGCAAATTTTCTTCAGAAAAATCTACACGATGATATTCCTCCCCTAAGGTCAACCCTTTGTGTGCTTTGCCGTGATTCATTAAACAAACAAACAAACATGCAAATAGCTGGCAAAATTTGTTAGCAAGTTGAGCTTCATATTAGTCATATTTTGTGAATACTGTACAAGTATTTAACAACTAATTTTAACCTGCATAGTTCTTTTTCATACACAAGAATCAGCTTTATTTTTCCACCTGGTTTAAGGTTGAAAAGAGTTCATTGTTGAAAATGAAATTGATATTATACACTGGAATCCATAGTATCGTACAAATCTATTCATAAATTGCGTCGATTTTGTTTTATAAATAATATCTCCTTTAGAAAGTAAAGAAGTATTAAGAGCAATTAAATATGCGCAATTTTTAACCTGTTTGAGCCCATATTTCTACAAAATTATTAAGACCTTTTAGGAATTTATTAATTTACTAACACGTCACATATGAAAGTGTAAGATAAAATCTACAAAACATAATTAATATTATAACGTTCCAGCTAATTTACCTGTCCTTGGCTATTAGAACTTAAGGAGAGTGTGTAGAGGGTGGTCTTCCTCCTTGTAAGGCTAAGAAGTCCAAAGAATTGCTAAAATTCCCTTTATTAACTCAGAGAAAAACTAACAGACGGCCTCTTCTCAGCATAACAGGGAAAACTCCCCTTAAGAAACTAAGCTAATTAAAGCTAAAATAAGAAACTAAGCTAATTCTAACCAGTTAACTTTAGCCGATTGCTCACTGTAATACCAGATCTAAAGCCAGAATATTTTCCCTGAAGTTCTGTTTCGCTTTTGAAACTTTATATCAAAATAGACAGTTTACTGAAGACTCGACAACGCAGGTATTTTAGAAAAGATTCCGGAGATCTAAAAACACCGTCTCAACTAAATACCGATGTGAATGTACAAAAATCATATCTCGCTTGAACCTAATATTAGTGGGTGTGGCTAATCCAAATCAATGATGAATCAAGATTCAAATTTAACTCTAGTTTCATATATGATAACATCCAAGGAAGCCAGAGACTCGATGATTTTAATATCATAAAATTGACACTCTATGTGTGGTGGATATATGAAACGAAATCATAAACAACAGATATACAAAGCTAAATGTGCTCTTAAAAAGTTGTATAGCTGCTATAACAGGAAGGAACGAGATCTAGAGCCATTTGGAAGGTTTCATGGAACGTTAGGTCCTCACTTCTTTTTGGCCACATGTTCTATGAGGTCTTCTTAACTTTTACCCTGTGTTACCTTAGTAAATGCCTCTTTCATGTATGTAAAGAATGATCATGAAAAATAAAACCTAGTTTATTATTTTATTTTTATCATGTATAAAAGTCGAATTTCTGCAAAATTTCTTTAAAACATTCTGTACTTCCCTCATGATAGATCTAGATTTTATTCTTTTTATTTAAATGGGAATGCTAGTGCACCTGCTAAGTCTAAACTGTTCTTGAAGAACTGGCATGCAGGAAAGTGATTCTGTGCAAATACCAGTTATTTTAAGTTTTATCTTAAATATATGTTTATTAAAAATTAGTGAGTTGAATAAGTTAAGTTATTTCATAAATGCCATACCCAAAAAATGATACTTAATGTGAATGCTTACTCGATATAACATTTTTTTAAAAACGAAGAAATCACCATATAAAACAAAAATATTAAAAACATTATGTCATTTTTAATTTTAGAGAAAACATAAAAGTATTCTATATTTTGCCTTAAGTAAAGGCAAATTACGTCTGCTTCTTTGTTTCAAAAATATATTATTTAATTTTAGGAGTATGATATAATTTAACATAAATAAATCAATTCTTTAAATATGAAATTTTCTTTTAACAGGCCTATAAATAACTGAAAGAGTTGGAACATGATAATAGATGTAATAAAAAGATAATGTATTTACATATATGGGTATTTAACTGAGTTTTTCATTTATGATTTACTTATTATAGTTATTTTTGTTAATGGACCAAAAAATAAATAATTTATAGTTTTCGTAGATATTCCAAAACCGGTTTTCTTTTCCATACCAAGAAACTAATACAAAATTCGTAACTGGGTTAATTTAATATAATTAAAAGGCTCTGCTTAAGCCTAAAGTAGCCTTCTACTTATAAATGAAGTATGTTAAAAGCAAGGCTTTGGTATACACAAATGGTAAAATGATAAAAGGAATTTAAATGAAAGAACTTTAATATTCAAGACTATTATTTTTCTATTCTAATAAACTATTCTTCTTTTTCAACTTCATTTTAAATTAGATTCATCTGAGTCAATTTTATTTTTCAAAATGAGTCTCCGAATAGAATGGGATTATAAATATTTTTTACTTATTGATGCAGATATAGCAATTTAAGTTATTCAGTAATAAATGAGAAGTGCTATATTGATTGATGAATGCATGAATGAATTAGAGTAACCCATGCTACAAGGATGCTGGAATTTCTAATTTAAAAGCCTGTTACTAAATAAAGAGATGAAAACATATTGTGTTGGTCATTCAAATATAGTAATAAAGGTAAAATAGTTTTCTATTTAGAGAAATTTGGCATTAAGAGAAAAAGGCGTGCTGTTCATCCTTCGGGGCAAAACAAAATCACTCATTTCGGATAACCATTCTTTATCCGGAGTTAGTCTATGAATCCACTTCTCCCTGCGTTAACAAAGAACAACAAAGAACGCTGAAAAAACCCGCTATATTTTCAGAAAATTAGGTCTGTCACAAGTTTTAAATTCGTTTTTCTTCCCTTTATAAATGGAAAAGATCCACTCCATCCTCTTCTCGAAAGAAAAATGACAAATGGGATGGCGAGGATCTTGTGCAGCTCCGTTCGAATTACACGGGATTCGGGATAAAATTGACTCTAAGAGACAAACGAGGTTTAATATTTGTATCTGGTAGCGCCCTCAGGCGCGTGCATTGCTACATCCTCTCCGCGATACTGTCTCTTCTTGTCTGCTCTACTCACACCAGTGTTGAATTACGGGCGTAATTTCCATTCAGTGTCTCGAAGGAGGGCTCTTTCAGTTTTATTACAGTTTGTCCACGACTCGTTGGAGGAAGTTCTTTTGCCTTGCTGAAACACGAAGGTATATTGAGATACTCCCACCCTTCTTTGGCCGTTTTATCTACTATTTCAAGAGAAGAAAGTAATATTAAATTTTAAAGTACAACCTCCTTCTTTGATGTTTTTAATTCCACTTATCAACCCGTGAAAACTTCAATTTGCAGCCAGAGAGAGAGAGATCTCGAATCGCGCCGCTGCTGTTCTTAGCTTATTAAAAATCTTTTCCTGGCTTAATAAACTTTGCTTCGAGATTAGTTTCCAAGATTTCAGATTTTCGTTTACCCATTTAATATAATTTCTTTAAATATGCCTTCAGACTTGAAAAAATTCTGAAAGATATTAGAAATGACTGAAATCTGTTTATTTAATTAAATTTTGTAATGTGTTCTCATCTGATAAAACCAACGCTGTTAAATGTTCTGATTTAAAAATGATTTTAATATTTTAGCATGTTTCGTATAACTTTGAAACTTTCTTTTTCTTCTGTTGCAACGCAGTTAAATTATCTTAGCACTCTAGAGGTGTTTTCTGCACTTATAGATAGCTCAAAGGTTTAAATATTTTTAAGTCATCTCCAACAATTATCTCGTTTTTGCTAAAGATGTTAAAAAAGAAATACTATTTCATAATTAGACAGAGCACTGCGCAAAACAAATAAGACAGTACTATCTCTCCCGTTCAACTGAGCCGATTAACGAAATTCAAATTGCGTTTTTTATGTCTCAAAAGCCTGGCTTATTTATTTTAACGATTTATATATAGCGTTGTTTTAATATATGTATTTTGACACAAAATCGGACTTATTCTGGAATTCCATGCCAATTTTTTTTCCATATTTCGATTCTACGCCTCAAATTCTGCCTAAATATTAAATTGCGTAAAATTTGGTCCGAAATTTATGGAGAAATTTAAAACTTTAACTTGGCGCAATTTTTTCAGTTAACGCCAATAATTATTCACTTGGAGAACTTTTTAATTTATAGCCTATTTTCCTTTCCTTTTTTGCATTGTACACGAGCGGATAAAGTGTCACGTATATTACTTTCAAATAATTTTAACAAAGTGGGTAAACCATATTTGGCGTTATTATAGCTTGTAACGAATATATCGAATTTCAAAACACGCCAATATGTAAATTCACTTCGGAAATATTGAATGAAAAAATCTAATTTTTTACAAGTGTTCTTAGAAATATATCTACTTTAAGACGATGTTTAAACTTTTGTAGTATAATACAAAACGTTTTTCGAAAAATTATTAAAAATTAGCTTAAGACAGAAATTTTAAAAACAAATCATAAAAATTGTGCGAATTACACTTGGATTAAGCCCAAATTTTGAATTATGGAAGAAGGACTCAAATAAGTTTAATGAAAAAAAAAGAGATAGTAATAAATATACATCAAATTCAACACTGAGGAGTTAAAATTTTGAGAGCTAATTTTTTTTAAAAAATATTCATAGAATTTTTACAAAACCTAGCAGTTTGGCATAATTTAAGTCGTAGAATCGAAATATGGAAAAAAAGTGGCATATCATTTAAAAAAAGTATGATTTTGTGTCAAAATACCTATATTGGAACAACGCTATATATAGATCTAATACATATCCTAAGTCGTGCTTTCGAGACATGAAAAATTCAATCTGAATTTTGTCAATCGGCCCCCTGGAACAGAAGATACCGACCTGACCACCCATTTTTTTCTCAGTGTGCAAGTGATACTATATATTAATGTAAGTTTTTAAATATTCCTTTATCAACGAGTGAAAATGTCTTTAAACCGAAAGCATTTTCTTCCTTAAATCGTTGCTATATATTGTATTTGTTTAGAATCTTCATAAATCCATTGAATATTTCATAAATATTGCTTTTCATCGAAATGTGATAGCAATTAAATTTGTAACAATATTTGCCCTTTCCAAATATTAATACTTTAATTTTCAAAAATAATTTAAATTTTTTCTTGTTTTTTAATGCAAGCAAACAATTCTCAACAACTGCATTCAGTTTTGCCAAAATATTTAATTTCACTAAATGTCAGATTCATATCTTTAGTATAAATTTCATATAATTTGTGCTAAAAAAATCTGAAAAAGATTTCTTGCATCAAAACCTTAAGCATAACTAAATATTTTTTTACCTATATTTTGTTACTCTATCGTTTGTATGCATCCTTTCTAATTTCATGTCAATTAATTTATTACTACATTCATGTAATTCTTTCTATATTATCCCTATTTACCGTGAGACTATTTTCTGCTGTGCGTATTCTTTCTTTTTAGTATTAAAGTAAAATTTACTAAAATCAAATGATCAAGATAAATATCTAACTGTGTAACTTAGTTAACTTATAAAGTCTCGTTCTCTTAGGTAGCATAAACTAACGAGCTTTAGAAAGACCCTGTGAAGAGTTATCATCAGGTCTTAAGACAAGGAGAGACAGAGTCAGAAGAAAGGTGTAAAGAACCGTTTATTCAATCACGTGCAGTTCCCCAGACGGCATCGCTTGGGCTTACATAAGCCAGCACTTCTGGATTCACTTAAATAAATAATGTTAAACTTAAAATAAAATAGAATTAAACTAGCCTCACGACTCACATAATTTAAACTCGTAGGAAGGCTCATAGAAGCCAGTGGAAATAAACCTAATGGCTAGAAGCACTCAATACCACACAATCAAATTGTTAGTAAGTCCAAAGTAACAACATGGTCTTCAAGCAGGCAAAACACGCTCTAAAATCACCTTCCGAAACCTTCGCTTAAATAGCACTTCTTCTTCCTTAATTTGAATAAATGCGCGCTACCTAATTAGCTCTCTAAACGTGGGTGAAAAGGAGAGTAAAAGGAAAGTTTATTTAACTAAAAATTAACTATTAGTCAAAATAAATGAATCTCCAGAAACTGTATGAAGAGTTCACAAGAATGAAGTAATTAATCATGTAATTTAATTAACAGTATGAATAAGTCACTTGCATCACAAACGAAATAATTTTCAGAATGAAAATATACTTCGAGTATTAAAACACACACGTAAGAATTTATAAATTTATTAATATTTTTAAATTATGCAGAATGTGGAAACTTGCACAGGAAACCTACAGTCATTTGTACCAGTTATTCAAAACACTGACTTATAATAATTAATATTAATTGATTAACAAGTTTATGCACGCGAAGCTTATTTGAAGTTTCAAAATAATCAAAGGATGATAAATATTTAAACGAAACAAACTAGAAATACTTCTTAATACGCATTTAACATTTCGAATATATGTATTATTGGTTTCGTAATTTTCAGCTACTAATTGCTAAAAGAAATCCAATTCAAACTGTTTTCGAAAAATTAAGCAAACGGAACGAGAGAGAAATCACAACAAAATTTGTAATCAACTTTTCTCAGAGCAAAAATGTAATCACGGGGAAAACCGGTAATAACCTATTTCCACCGCATCTGAACAAAATGTACTTCTCGACGCTGATTTCGGAAAAAATTACATATTTATAACTTTCTTCCAGTCTTTACGAGAATCTGAATTATGTATTTTTACGAAATATTTCCGGCGAACAATTATGAAACTCTTAATAACGTTCCCTAGTATAAATAGTTAATGAAGCGTACGTGAAGTATTAGTCATTTGTAGATGGAGCAGGAAACGCGGGTCCTGATCTGAAATATTTATTATCTTCGCTAATGAAGTCCGATAACAAAAATACATTGCAAGACGAGCTTGATTATCTTCTGTGGTGTTTGGCTTGCACGTGATTATTTATAAGAGGGAAATATAAATGGACTAGCGCTGAAAAATGGTCCGTAATTGAAGTACCAAACGTATATTTTGCAACCTGTAGATGGAGAAAAAGAGTTCGTCATATTGCAACTACTCGTTTAAATATGCATAGAAATATGTACGTAGTTTGGGGAACATTAATTATGTCATTCCTCCTGCGCTCTGATCTTCCCATTTTATGACTTCATTCATTATAGTGAACACTTCATTATGTCGTGTGTTATCAGGATTTGGAAAACTCATTCTAGGTATTTTTCCATATTCTTGAAATGGAATAATTAGAATTTTCTGCTCTATGGAGAAAAGTAAACTGTGATTAAGTTCCTTGCAAATGATTGGTATGATGGAGTACACTTATTTTTTAATACCCACATAATATATGAATGTTTCGAGTTATTTGGAATCCAGGCATCTATAGCGCTGGTAATCCGAATCACTTGCTCTTCTACCTGCCAAATGGAATAGTGGTTAGTGATTCTGACCGAAGGGCTCGGGTTCAAATCCTGAAGAAGCCACGGATGTTGGTAAATGGATTGATGGCAGGGGAAAAGGGATGGGACACCTACGAATCCACCTAAATTTGGGTGAAACTGAGCAAAATCGTACTGTCACCTATATGGTGCCTGAGGCTCTTGCCAACGACAGTCGTAATCTTGTACTCCTTGCCAAGATGAATTTCTAGGGCTTGTGCTGATGAAGTCAGAAAAGTGAGTTTAGTCACAACAACAACAACTTGCTCTTCGTTCTAGGTTAAATTAAATATGACGTTAATTTATTTACATGCTTTTAATATTTTTCTTGAATTTAAATAATAAAGATTATTTTCACTGTATTTTACTTAATTATTGGAGCAATATCTTCAAATGGTGCTTCTGATTTTCTGTGAGGCAATTTAGAATAACATTGGATCTCAATATATCCTCTGTTTTCGGTGAGCCATGTAAGTAATTTGCTAGTTATTCTCAGTTTCTTAAAATATCTACATTACTTCTGTTTAAGAAAGATTTACAATGTCATTCAGAAACAGGATTTTTTTGCGTTGTCATGGTACAAATTGATACAAAGTAGTAATTCTTTTACTTCAGATCTAGTAAGGAATATATCTAAAAAATTAAATTGATCATTGCATTGCACTTAATACTTCAACAAGAAATGTCTGAGCATTTAATGGCAAAAGCCCACATATTTTACTTAAGTATCATTTAAATCATATTTTGCATTTAAAAACTGGTTTCAGAAGATATCTTGTTCTTGGTTTGATTAATTTAACAAAAACGCGTATAACGTTAGAATCTGTGTTTCTAAAAGAAAGCATTTAAGTATACTCTTAACTAGTTTACTAAAAGGAGATCGTTAATCTGATCATGGTCATTTCTTACTTTGTCCCCAGTTTAAGAACAACATTAATATTATTCCTATTCGCCTAAATGTGAAAGACCGGAGACATTATTTCAGCAAATTGAAAGTTTAAAAAATATAGTTTGAAGAGTTCAGTAACCAAGGATTTTGTCAAATTAATGCATTCATTAGCTGAAAGAATAGTATCTTAATCTGATAAAACCTTCTATTATTGAATTCCTAAACTTTTTTGCAGTTTTTTCGGCATTTGCAGGAAAGTAACTTTTAAATTACATTACATTCTTTTAGAAAAGGAATGCATATCTTTCTCAAGTATTACACAATTTCTGCTGAATAACTTTTTTGCTATTTGTTTTCTACTTTGATAGCTTAAATAAGATTTATGTCTCAAGGAGTAATCTAATAAGTAAAAACATCAGATTTTTTGCAAGAATTTTACCGCAAGCGATTTCATCAATAATGACAATTGGCTGTAAGAATAAAAGAAATAAACAACGTTCGAATAATTATATTAAAATAAAATCTTTCCATTGGTATAGAATAATTAGTTTATAACAATTTCATTTACCAACCATCGTGAAATATTAAATTGTGAAAACTTTCATTTCCACTACATACTACGCTGTATAATTGCCTGTATTTGATCGGGCGTATTGCGTCATATGCAAATCAATGATAAATCACTCGCTCTAAAAGTTTTTAAAATCTTTTTATTACTTTAACATGTGGAACATATTTTTCGTAACAATGTACTGTTATATGTTTCCATGACTTTTCATATTAAAAAAGTGTCTTTATACAAAACCCTTTCTTAATAAAGAACTATGAATGTTATCAGATATTCTGTTTTTTACTTTTAAATTCTCTTATACACTGCTCCTTCCCACAGCATTCCAAGCAGTTCCAATTGAGCTTAAATCAGGAGAACGTACCGGCATGCGAGGCGTTGAATATTCTTCGCTGTTTAGATAATCCTGAACGGCGAATGTACGATGGCATGATGCACTGTCGTCCATGAAAAGAAATTCACACCAAAAGCATTATGGAAAAGATGAATGTGAAGCAGCAGGATTTCATTAATGTACCGTTGGTCGGTCAAATTCCTAGTTGCAACCACCTGTCGGGAAGTGCGGTCATTGATCATGATACCATGATACTGCATCTCAGATAGCGATCCCCTTCCTGAATATTTTCTGCAAGGTAAGCAATACCACTCTCAAGCCGGTGGCGTCTACAATTCGATGACATACTGAACTTGGTGTCATTTGAGAACAGTATGCAAGCCCAGTCTTCTTCAGTCCCACTCAGATGCTCGTGACAGTATTGAATTGGTGGTACGGTGCTGTCAGGGCATTGGCGCGCATACAACAGGCCAACAGGCATATAGTCCTACTTTTCTGAAAAGTCTGTCTATAGTATTTTGGAAGATCTGTTGTTCTGTGGCAGCACGCAACTTATTCACCACCTGCTGAGCAGTGGTGAGTTGGTTTCTTTTTGCCAAATGGGCAGTTGACTGCTTCCTGAAGAAATCGCACATCTGATACTACCTACCCAATGACGCTAGTTGCAAATTCAATTTGTTTTAAGTGCTTTCTATACTTATGAGACAACGTTGCCGGCGATGTTTAAATCCCTGACAACATGTCTTATTTATTGCCCTCCTTTGATCTTTCCAATGGCACAGCCAAGCGTAAAATCATGTAAGTGATGTCGGAATGATATACCGAAACTTTCAAGGTCACCAATAAAGTCATTCCCGTAAAACTTTTATCTTGTAGAACAACTGCCCACATAGGCCAGATCCTTTAAATCTTTTATAAGCGCTATCACTGAATGAATCGAGGGGAGGAAATAAAAATTCGCATTCGCACACCTCTTCTTATTATATCCTGTACTTATTCTAATTTTCCACAATTTTTTATTCCATCGGTTGCTATGATTAATAGTGTTATCCTTACTTAGCAAGCGTCCAGCAGTGTATTTCAAATGCATACATTTTTTTTTCACAAAAAGAGTATCTTACTGGTGACAATAACTTCGTAAACATAATAAATGAAAAGTCGCCTATAAAAAGTGTAACGAAATGTCTTTACTTTCGTCAGTTATTAAACTTTTAATATTATTAAATAATAAAGGATATTAAATTATTAAGTTAAGGTTTTCATTTCATTTAAAAAATGCAGATCCAGACCATTTTTAGCAGTTTTTCAATGTTTAGATTTTTTGTACAGTATAATCTTAAACAGTTTCTTAATACTTCATTGAAAGATGATCAGTATTTCGTAGGGAATTTTATTCCTCGATATTTAAACAGAGTTTTTCTTGCTCTTCTTGAGATTTATTTTATATTACAAAACATTCTTTAATTTGTGCTTCATTTTTAGTATAAGTGCTTGGAAATATTTTTATGGTTTGAGAAGTAGTTAAAGTCCTGATCTGGAACAGGGAGCTGAATGCAGCTATGCTCTGTGGTAGAATACTGTGATTAAGTGGTAGAATAACTATACGTAAGAAGGATTTAAAATCCTCTTTTATTAAACCACAATTATTTACAGACACTTCTCAACTCGGGAGGGATACAGAAAATAATGACCGCCACTTGGGTCTAAACTGAACAATCAAATTAATTTAAACTAGAGCTAATTAGAAATTAAATCGTCGTTGCTCACAGAGCTATAACGCGAGGTTGGCCTCTAAACTAAATGGTGCGTAACAAGATTTAACTAATACTAACGCACTTAGATTTACTTCAATAAGTAATAGCGTAACAGCGCTACGGCTTAGAATTTAAATACTAGCTGGTCAGGCGAACGTCGAATAGAGTAACAGTGGTCTGAGACTAAAAGCTCTCTCACCCTGAGAGGTTCCTACCTCTTGCTTAAATATAACTTGGCTCCACTTCAAATTAGAATAAAGCTGAAACGCGCGCTTATTCTAACGGGAAGTTGAAATGAGAACAGACAGAAAAGGGCAAATTAAAATAAAACTTTGTTAGTTTAAACTAAAACCTTACAGAATTTCAGAAAAAAAATTAAATGAATGCATGCAAGATGAAAATTTAAGGAAATGAAGCCATGAAAAATTCATTTGAGAAGGTGTTATTTTATAGATTATATCAATATTTATATACATATTTTTGACTCGTCTTTCTTGTATGTAATGCTGACACGGGCCAATTCCCTTCAAGGGACAGTGGACGATAATTTTGTCAAAAATCGACCAAAAATTAAGAAACAAATTTTTTTATATGCTAATATTCTACAGTTTTAACACTATCGTCTACAAAAAACAGCTTCGGCTTAAAGTTAAAGATGTTATAAGCATTTGAATATGCTTGTTTACTTTTTCAGTGACATTTAAAAAGACATTTAAATATTAAATGTCAGTAAAAAGGTAAACAAACATCTGAAAAACGTTATTTTAATTTCCAAGTTTAGAAACTGTCATTTGGAAGAACTGCTCCAAAGAATCATTTGCATCGAAAAAGACTCGAAATAGCTGTTATTACAGAAATTAGTGACTTTAATTTTGGATGTTTAAATACTATAAATATGGAACAGGAAGATATAAATTCATGTTCAATATCTATTGACATAGACAAGGTAAACGTCATATAGACCAAAGTAAAAAAGGATGTTCGGCTGCATGCAAGAAAAGAAGTGTTACCAAAAAAAAAAAGAAAGAAAAAGAAAAAACTGTGTAGAATAGCTAAACGTAATGGAAATGTAAATAAGGAAAAGGAAACATGTGGTGCGGGAAGTCTTTAAAGTGATTCTTAGTTTAAAAAAACATATTTAGTTGAATTTGATGGAAGTATTCAAAAACATTTCTAAAATAATATTAAATATTTCTTACCATTCTGCAATTTTATTAGTAGAAAAAATACTTATGCATAAAGAATGCAATCTTAAAATGCTTTATATTAAATAAAATCATGTATTAGGACATAGTGAGAGGTAAGTATTAAAGGTAAGTGTAAAAATATTTTTAAAATATATTTTTCTCATTACGAAATTTTTGTGATTATTACATCTTCAAAATGCTTCATGCGCTTTAGTTCATGTTCAAAATGATAGTAATTTGTAATTTAGATTTCTGTTCATACGTGTAACAAAACTTGGTATGCGTTTTAATACAAATTTATAAAGCAGATAAAAGTCCAATTAAAGTGTATTAAAGTGCTAAATTTTGTCAAAAATTTAGGTATATGTAAAAGAAATATTAATTAAAATTTAACATTTTATGCAATACCGAATTGTGTTTGTAAGGCATTTTCAATAAAAATAAAGTAACTAGAAATAGAAAAAAATTAAGACGCCTATTTGAACGCCCACTATCCCTTTAAAAGGCTTTCACGAAGACATCTCTCCCTATAAAGAGATAATCTTTGTGTGCTTTGTCATATTCAAATTTAAAAGCGAAATTAGTTTATTACAAATTTTATAGAAATGAAACTGACAATTAGCAAACGTTAACCACTAAATAAATTTTAGAAAGGAAAATGTAGAATGTAGAAATATGTGCCAAATTTGTTTGCTCCAAAAATTTCAATATCTGATTCAATATCTAAAAGAAATCTTTTTGCAGCTAACAATGTTTGGAATTGAGCCATGCCTCAAGAGACAATTTTTTTTTGGCTAAATAAAACTACTGTTCCAATTAATGGCAACAAAAAGAATAGCTTCTTATTGGCCATCTGATTATTATTTTTTTACAATTATGGCAAAACATACGAGGAATATTTGCCGAAAGGAAAGGATGCTTTCGTGAAGGGAAATGCGATTTTACAAACATTACACATGTAGATGAACACACAAGCGCCCCGCATGGGCGTTTGCATGGTTCATCAAGTCAGATTGTTCACCAAAACTGGAACCAGGTCGAATTATTGATGATTTACGGTCTTATCCACACTGTCCTGTAAATTTTTGGGACATCTTGCGTCAATTATAATTCCAATCTTTTGACTAGTACGTGTCGGTTTATCACAATGCTTTCCCACCCTAGGACTTCAGCGGCCATATATTTTTCTGTGGACATTATAATAATGTGCTACCTTCATGACAAACTAACTAGACTCTGGAATCTGAAGGCTGACTAAGACAATGCTTATTTGTACAGATTTCATTGATGCTGACTGACTTGTCCAGTTTCTGCAAATATATCAGCAACCAGAACGTCAGTTCTTCATTTCCTGAAGATACTATTTTACTGCAGCTGTAAAGAGAATTACACGAATTATCGTCCCATCTTACCCTCTAATAAAAGTAATTACAATCTAAAATGAAGGTTTAAAATAAATCTATCAATGCATCAACTTGACCGTTGCACAAAAACTAAAAATTATAACAAAACCAAATATCCGAAACTAGCGGAAAATGCAGAATAAAAATTGAAGTCAAATTGAGGTTAAAATAAAAATTACCAGTTGTCCTAATAATCCTCGGCTCAGTTTTAACTATTCTTGAAGTAAATGCGACTTGCCGAAGTCGGTAAATTTATTCAAGCTACAGGGAAGCCTAACAGAATAGTCATCATCAAGACTACCAAAAGCTCCCTCACAAGTTCAACGACTCTGTAGGGAAGCCTAACAGAATAGTCATCATCAAGACTACCAAAAGCTCCCTCACAAGTTCAACGACTCTGTGTTGATACACATTAGCTAATTTACATCTAGAGTTTCACTTTCCTTGGAAATGTAAACTAGTATTCAGCTCCTAACAGATGTTAAGCGAATTGTTAGTGTGTCTACAATGAACTACACAACCTTGGAAAGGTTTAAAGTAGTCAAAGAGTGCATATAATTAACTTTAAATATAAGTTGGCTTAGCATTTCTGATCGGTGTAATAAATTACGTGTTGGCAGCTGTAACGCACAGCCGAATAAATGCAGTCTTATCAGAGCTGGCAAAACTAAGTAACATGGCCACGAGAGGCAGAAACACGCTTTGTCTTACAGTCCACAAAACCTCATGTTAAATGCTCTTCACATTTACATTTCTGGTGAGGATACGGAAAGCAGAAGTCATAGTAAAATCTAAAATTATATGTAACTGGTTAATGCAAAATAATAATAGCCTTACAGTTATGATAAAATCATAAGATACCTAGGTTAATGACATAAAACCTTATAGAGTTATATTCACTTTTATGTAAAAAATCACTAATGCATGCAATCATGCAATCTGCAGACCTTATTGATCCAGTACTAAGTTGTCGCATACGTTTTGCTACAGTTTGCACTTCTGAGATGGAATACAGACGATTCGCAGGATGATCGTCGTGATGTAATAGTTATATTTTACTGTTATGACTAAATTCCCGCCTTAATGCTCCACAGAAATGCTGGAGAGGCACCCAGCACAAGTTTGGAGTACAGTGTGTTCTGTTTGTCCTTTTCCATATCCTGGAAAAATCTATATCCTTATTAAATTCTATTCCAAAATGGTTAGGAAACGTAACGTAAACGTACTTTGAGGGCGTTTTGCAGCTTCTTCAATATTTTTTCCTCCGTTGAAATATAACCTGGTTTATGGCTTTGTAACATGATAAAGATTTCACAGTCTTAAATTTGTTTCTTCATGTCAGCATTTTACTCCAAAAGCCATTCCCTTGTCTCTTTCATTCACCTTTCATCTAAAATAATACTCCCATGTAAACCCTATGGTATCGATTCGAAACTCTGTGTGCATGCTTTATGTGTAATGATATAGATTTTAACCTTCTCTCGTAGCATAAACTAGCATCAAACTCCTAACAGACTTGAAATGAATTATCACTGTGTCTGAAGATAACGACAGAGATTTGCAAGGGATAAAATAACTTTTTAATAAATCTAAACTTACACATAAAAATGCTCGTCTCGTGCTTAGAGAATAAGCCACCACTTGTGGCAGTATAACAGTCACTTGCGGCGAAGTAACAGTCAATTTCAAGAGCGAAACTAAGCCTAGTAGTTAGAGACTACACAAGTGAATTTAAATTCTAAGTTGTCTCAGAACTTTTCACTGAGTTAACAATTAAATGCGGCAGCAATAGCGCAAAGCCGAACAATTCCAATCTTGTTAAAGCGGCCGAAAGCTAGCAAAGTGGCCTGGAGAAGCAGAAACAGGCTCTGTCTTACAGTCCAAAACCTCGACTTAAATACTAACTGTTTAGATTTTTGGTGAGGCAACGGGAAAGGAGAAGGGACAGTAAAAGTCTAAAATTATAAATAACCCTTTAATGCAAAACAATACGTAGGCGCACACTGTTAACAATTATACAAATTGCTACAAGCTATTTCATCCGATTTTATAATTGTAACTGTTGGATACAGATTGTTGTTTCCTTACTTTACCCACACAATGTACATAAGTATTCAAAGTCATTTTTCTTCTTTCAAAGAATTGGATATTTATAGTTCCTGTAGCAAATACTGATAGATTATAGTAAGAAAGTATGAAGTATCAGCTTAAATGCTTAAAATAATATTTACATAAATGACTCAAATTTGGAACTCAAAATGCCGCTTAGTTATTTTGACAAATAATCTGAAGTATTAATTAATATTCTGAATTAAATTATTTCGGAAACAAAACAAACACAAATACTCATACTAAACATTTTTTAAGATCTAATAGTAGCGCTATAAAAGTCACGGAGCAAATATCTGCACACATTTCTCAAACAGTTTAAGAAAATCACAGCATTATTACTCTCTGTCAAAAAAAATCATCATACTTTTCACGAATGTTGTATAATTATATACCATACCTCAGAAGAAAAAAAAGTTCATATCCTAAGCTATTGTTTGCTAATGCGTAAAGAATGATAAAAGAAGGAAAACTTGCGACCAAAGACTTTCTAGACAAAAAATTGTCCACCCTTCTTTCTATACTCCTCAACCGAAATCTCATGGTCAGTTGACCAAGTATGACCAGAAGACAGTTGCGGTATTTATGCGGGATTTCTTATGTTTATTTTGCTTTTTTATGCCGATGTTAACTCAAGTGAATCCGTTAATTTGGAGGAAAATAGGAAAGAGAAGAAGGGTTGAACTTGTAGGTGTTTTTGTTTTTCTGGGCTTGTGTCGGGATTTTATCTTTAATGACATGCTTTGTGGGTATCTGTAAGCGGCAATCATTTTCGGTTTGCTTTTATCTTTACTTGTCCTTAGAATTCATTCTCGGACATAAGACTAAGTCCAGGACTATTCCGCTCTGCAGAGTGAAATAATTTATTTTTTTAATGAGCACAGATATGAAAACAAGATTTTTTACAATACAAGAAAAAATTAGATGATAGAATAACAGATTGAAAATTTAAATGAATCTGCAAACAAAAATTTCACCCGTGCTAAAATGAATCCAAACTAACCCATGATGATAGTAAGAATATAAAAATTCTAGTATATATATCTTCAAAATTAAGCTAAACTGAGTACGCAGATAAATGAAACCGATGAGTAAATTTCATTAAACATATTTCATATGTTTAAATATAAATATTGAAATTAAAAATGATTAATATGTAAATGAAACTTTCAGATTCTCACATTTTTTCAATGGTAGAATACAGTCACCCTCCGATGATCACTATACCGTCGAGCGAAGTTTGCATATTTACCATCAAATCATAAAAAGGATTCATCAGTCGGAAATTAGTTAAAATGGTGATAGACTTCTCAGTATAAAATATTAAATATGCGTTTTCTTAATGCTGAAATATGGTCGAATTTTCTTGATGCTGAAATCCATTACATTGCACTTACCATAATAGAACAAATGCTTGTGAGGTTGTTTTATATTAATTAATCAGTTATTTTATATTTTAGATCTCTACTGCAACTTATCCCTTAACTTACTTCTCCTTCCCGTTTTCCCGCAAAAATGCAAATTTAGTTCACGTGTATTTAAGGTGAGGTTTTTAAATTGTAAAACAGAGCGTGTTCTGCCTGAGCTGCGTTATTAGGTTGCTATATAATATAAGATTTGCGGTCTTCAATTTTGCATAACAATTACCGATAGCTAAATTTCACACCGGTTTAAGTTTTGAGCCACTTCGCATTAAACTGATTTGTGTAGCGTTCGGGTAATAGCTTATTTCAAATTCAATTTTACGCTTGACTCATTGTTATTTTAAGTTATCTCGCCACACGTAGTTGGCTGAGTTGTAGTTGGCTGTTGTTATTTGGTTTTAAATAAAGGGTCTTTTACGCCCTTCCAAATTTTCATTTGTTACTTAGCAATAATTTGTTTACTGTCTACCAAGAGTTGGATGATTGCAAAGCGCACTAAAACGCTGCATACTAAAATACTGACATATTTATCTTGTGTCATCATATTAGAGAATAATAGAGTAGACACTCAATTCTATGACTTATCTCATTTGTCTGAGAGTAACATCTGAAATTAATTGTGGCAAGGAGTGCACGATTGCGCTTATGTTTGGCAAGAACCTTGAGCTCCATACATGTGACAGTACTACTTTGTTCAGTTCCGTCCCCAATTTAAATAGAAAGCCCCCACGGGTGGACGGGTCTGAGGTTCCCTCGCCTCTCTTCCTCTGCCATCCACCTCTCGAAAGAACTTTCGGCTCGCTGCACATTTAGAGTGCCCCAATGCCGCATAGACATTACACATTTGCAAACCTCTATGCCTTCTCTGGGATTCGAACCCAAGTCCTTCGGTACGTCAATCAGCGTCGCTAACCACTATCCCGGTTCGGTGACGTTTTACGAACTTGTGTGGACTACTGAAACAGTTTATAAAATCGAGATCGTGAACTGAAACGTTATCAACAATGAGTGAATATCTTAGGAAATGTTATTTGTAAGAAATTAAGAAAAATTCCGTTAATTTTTGTCTGCTTCATAATTTGATTAACATATGAATTCGTAATAAAAACATATATACACTGCTTGACAATTACTAAAAAATAGTTACATTTTTCGGAATAATGAATAAATATTGATTGAAGAAATGAAACTAAGTACATATTTAGTAGAGACAGTGTGTATTTATTATTATGCAAAATGGTACAAATATCGTCACATCGAAAAGTAAGAAAATTAAAAACAAAAAAGAGGCTCTTTGGACGATTTCCAAACAACGACAAAACATTGGTCTTCTTGCCAGAATAGAACAAATATATATTCCTCAGTAAGATGTGTGATTACTTAGGACACTAACGCACATTTTGCATCTGTTATTCATGCTTTCCTTAAATTATCGAGGAGCCCTTGGGGAATATTAACCCACTCCTCTTTCAAGGCGGTTTTCAGCTCTTAAAGCTGAAAGTTTTACGTTTCGAGGAGAGAGCGTTCTTTGCGAACGTCTGCCAAGATCATCCCAGACATTCTGTATAGGATTTAAGTCCGGGTAGTAAGCAGACCATAGCATACAGACATATCTTTAAAAAGGATTCATAAATCGGAAATTAGTTAAAATGGTGATAGATTTCTCAGTGTAAAATATTAAATATGCGATTCCTTAATGCTGAAATATTGTCAAAATTTCAGTTCTTCACTCTCTAGTGTGTCCGATACCTCAGCGCTCCTGTGTGGTCTCGCATTGTGTGGACCTACCGCAAGCCTAAAAAGACGAACATGATCCAGAATAATCTCTGTGCAATACTGCTGCGATTTCCCGCTACCTCCAGAAAGATGTGAAGTGGTGTTCTGCTATTCCACATGATGCCTGCCTACACTAGCACCCCTGGGCCATGCCGATCACGTTCATAACATGTTCACTGTTGTACATAACATGTTCCCCCTTTCTCTCCGCACTAACTGGTGGCCAGGAAACGGGATTCGTCGGAGACCATCACTCTGGACCACTGTTGGTGACCTCAACCAATATGTTCCTTACAGAAACTCAATATTTCTCGAAGATGACGTGGTTGAAGCGTAATCAATCTAACAGGCTTCCGTCCGTAGAGACCAAATGCCATTAATCGTCGTTGCATGGTTCTGGCAGAAACATGTGTACCGCTACGGCTGCAAGATCTGTAGCTATCGGACTTGGAGTGACATTTCTGTTCCTTTTCGCCACTAGAGATCTATGTCGTTCCTCTTGAGGTGTGGTATTCCTACAAAATACAACCAGCAGCATGCTTTCACACAATATTTCCACCCTCAGTGGCCTTTTCTAATCGCGAGATGACGCTCCTTGACACTTTCATTGCTGTGGCCACAATGGTGACACTTTAACCTGCTTCCAGCCGTCCAATTGCTCGTCCACTATCGTAATCACAGAAATTAATGCAACTTAATTATTACAACACCACACTGAATTTCACAGAAATAAGGTCAACAAGGTACGGCGATCTTTTGTTCAAACATTTAATAGCATGAATTTTTTAATGAATGAAGAGCTTGTGTGCACTGCTTCTTATACAGATAACGCGTCTGCTCTGCCACGCCCTCTGCACTTGATTTTACTGTTATTGATCGACTGTCGGAAATGGTACTTTGCATAAAGTGGTTGCTCCTTAGCAATTGTCAAGCAGTGTAAACAGGAAACACGTCGATAAACATACGACTCCATAGAATTAATGCTCTCAAGCATAGAAAAATGTCTCTTCATCATCGCATATGTCTCTCCATCATTGTTCATTGCTTACGGCTTCGTAATAAATTGAATGCAAACAGAACCGATGATAGCTTGGTAAAATGTATTTCATCAAACTAAACACTTCATAGTCCTGGAACTTTCCATAAAAATACTCGTATAACTCTTCACAGTATCACAGAGCACAATCAGTTGTTACATCTCAAACTACTAAGGGCGTTAAACACAATAAAATGAATGCAAAGCACATCTAAAAATAGAAGCACTCGTGGATGTCTCAATACTCCACGCTCTGAACTAACAAATACCACTTCAAATTGATGTTCTTTGCGATCTCATACAGCTTTGCCCGGTGCAGAGAAATTTTAGTATTTCTGGAAATTACTAGAAGGCATATGAAGGCCGGATACTATTCCAGTTACACAAAGCATCAATTATAGTTATTCAGTTACAATACTCATTATAGGTATACAGAGCCAATGTCGCCAAATGGTCGCAAGGTTTAGCGACTTTTCACGAATTTCTCCAAATTTGGCGATAAAAGTTAGTCACCAAAACCGTCGCCAGCTTGGAAATATCTCACCAATTTAGTGGAACAACCATTTACTCAATGCATTCTTACTTTCCCCGCAAAGCAACGCCTCTCCGAATATGTTAAAAGAATGAATAACATATGTCACGTTTCTATCCTGAAACGTAGTAAACAAATAAATCATATCAAATTGCTTATTAAAGTACTTAATATCTAATGCAAAATGTGTGCGTAACTCCTTCTACGCCCACTTGACTTAAGTCACACAGCTATCTCTTCGACTTCTAGCGAAGATGGAACAGGACAGCAACACATCAGAAAGCACTACGACGTCAGCATTAATTTTACAATAATTTCACTTACAGACTGCAGTCTTGAACTTATATTTTTTCAAGCAGCACTACCTAAAAGGTTATATTTTTCCAAACAGGAACTGCCCTTAAAGGGCAGACTGGCGAAACTGTTATGTTATAATACTAGCTAGAATATGTATATTTATTAGTAATAGATGTTCTTCTCCCACAGAATATAAAACCTTGTAAAATCTTTCTTTTCTCCAAAATTTACAAGAATAGCAAGCCTTTTAGCTTCCAAAGTGGCTCACTTCAGATCTTTGCTATACTGAAACATTTAACTGTTATTTTGTTGTTGTTGTTTTGCTTTTCTCCTCTAAAGGAAATGGAGAATTAAAATGCATTAATGCCGACTTAATCGCATCAGGTTTGCTTAGAGTTAAATTTAAATTTCACGTGTTTTTTAATTATTCATTACTTTGGTAATGAAAGCATTCAAACTCATTCTAACACCATCTGGCAGCTTATGTTAAATCGATTATTTTTAATAATTCTTTTTTCAAAATTGCCGTTAAATAATTTATACAAAGGTAAATTTTTAATTCTCAGGCTTTTAATGATCAAATTAACTTTTGAAAACTTATAGCTTTTTATTATTGAATAAAATTTAACTGATCAAATTTAAACGAATTTGAAGCTCTGGTGTTTTGATCAATTATGATAAAGTTTGTAGTAGTTAATTGCTTTAAAGAGGATGCCTTCACGGAAGACTTAGTAAGGGAAATCATGTTACATATGAGGACGACCACTAAAATTCTTATGCTGCGGCCACCCCTTGGGAAAAATAGCTGCCTCATGCAAAACCAATCCCCAGGCAAACTGTTAGTAACAGAAGATGAACTAATATTGGCAACTGTTGTTCTAGAAAATTCTAAGAAACAAACTTATATAAAATTATATGTTTCTTCTTTCATATAGTCTAACTTTTCCTTGCCAAAAGACGCCTTTAAACAAAAATCGGCCCAACTATAATTAACAGATTAAAATATTTGGATTTTGATCATCAGTTGATACTAATTAATTTTTTTAAATTTCTTTACTAATTTTCTTTCCAAACAATATTTATTGTTTTTATCGATAATGCATTAGTTTTGATCTTCACATTAATTCTGTTTTATAATAAGTTTTAATATATTAATTCCAGGTTAAGTTATGGAATAGAGTCCCTTACGTGAGATACTCTGTTGCATCGTGTAAAATATCTAAAGCCCTTTGTTTAGTTTACTGAATCATGGCTTGCGTCAAAAGGTGTCATACTGCTACTAGTCTTGCGTAGCCTGTACTGAAAATTAATTGATTGGGAGCGTGAAAAATAAATCAACTCTACGAGGACAGTGATGATTTTTTAAATAATAAGCACATGAAATAAATGCTCGAAATCTATATGTTTAGTGAGAAAATACCTATAAAACTTCCTATAAAATGGGCAATTCTTGACATTCTAACTTTAATAAATAATGCATGACGTATTCGTTTAGAGTACGAGATCCGAAGTTAATCAGGATAAGATCTTACGAGTCACAGACCAAAATATGAATCCTCTTTAAATTGCGCCAGTTTGTTTCTTTGTTTACATTCTGCTGTTGTCACTGCAGATAATCTTGCTTTCATCAAATGTGCTCTGTAAAAAGAATTTTTAATCTAATCATATGTGATCGCGAGATACTGACATCACATATAAATCTAAAATGATAGGCCTGAAATGTATTAAAATTTTGTTCTCACATTTTAATCGTCAAGAAAGTAAGATAAGTAAGATAATTGTTGTAATGTTATTGTATCTATATTGTAAGTCTAATTATAGATGTTGACTGCTTGAAAAACCTTTTATTTATCTGTTTGCTAAATATTGCTGTAGGTATTGACAGTGAGGAACAGCATGTTCCAAAATCATATTGTTACGAAGTGTCCAGTTGCAGTAAGATAGCTTCCCCGTAAAGGGGGGGTAGGTTTGCCAGAAAGTGGCAAAGAAAGGCAGGGTTGTCGTATTTGGCGCGATATCGCTAATTTGGCGTCATCTGGCAAAAAATCGTCAATATGCCATAGACGAGGCGAGAACATTCTAGAAAGATTTCTTAACGGTTTTCCCGAGAAAGTTTTCGAAGGCATGTCAAAAGCTATAAATATCCTGCCTGTACGCAGAGTAGAGTACCTTTAAAACATCAAAAATATATTGAGTTAAGCAGTAGTGTCTTGAGTTCAGAGATTAGCTCGAGAGCGATCGATCGAGTTGGGAGCTTTACTTTAGTGCTTTGCCGTGGAACTGTCTTCACCGTTATAGCCTGATAGCCTGAAGGCTGTGTTGCTGATTGTTTCAGCGTATTTGTCGTAGTTTTTCGACGACTGTAACTCGTCTTTGAAACTGTCCTGTGCATTACTGACGAATATATTGTGTTTTGATACTTCATCAAATGTTATCATCAATCACTCCAGTTCCGCAAACCCGTAAAACGCAACAATATTCATTAATGGTAAACACAATGTGATACCAAAAAATATTGCCATAAGATGCTAAACAAAGGGTTTAATGTTCTTCATGGTAAACAAACTATATTCTATTCTATAGAGTTTGAATAATTATTTTTAAATGAGTATTTAAATTCGAAAATTTCTCGACGCATCTCTTGGAGCTTCGTGATAGCAGGGTTCAAAGCACACTGGTTGGGGAATGTGTTACTCTTCAAACAGTTGCCAATTTTGCTAATAACTAGTCAGAAAAATTATATTTTGATGTATTAATAATTGTTTGGTTTAGAATGAATCAATAAATTTCTTTTTAAAAACAGATTTTATTTCTGCGTTAATTTTATTATTTTTTCCGTCTTTTTGGGCTTGCAACTAAGGAAGTGAGCTTCTTTAAAGAGCATAAAAATTTATTCATAAATAATTATTTTCTGTAATAACTGTTCATAAATGTGTAAATTTTGTTAAAATTCTATTTAAGCATGAATATAACAGAGCTCCACAGACAAGACAAACCTAAATTTTTCAGGCTTAAATGAAGTTTTCAATAATTATTAATATATATTTCATTTTTAAAGAATACATTATCTATCTATAATGCAGCCTAACTTATATGACTTTGCGTTAAATATTTTTGCAAGAAAACTAATTAAATTATTTAAATACTGTACTAAAAGATAAATAAATGTTTGAATTCGAATATGAATTTTTTTTATTCAACCTTCTGAAGCATTTATTTGTTTGATGTCATCTTCATATGTTTAAAGCAAATTAAATATTAACACAAAAAATACTTCTTGAATTCATTACTTGATTAAAGATTGTTAATTAAAAGAAAATGTATTATGTTTTTAACCAGTGTATAAAATCTGTTTATCCAGAACTTCAGTTTAGTTTTATTTTTAAGTATAGCACGTCTATCTGCATTATATATAAACATAGATACGACTGATTTTAAATTTTGCAGATTTATGCCAGCATGGTTTTTGGATATTTCTTTAGACTTATGTACAATTCCGTTAATTATTTGTATGCTAAATGGATTTCTTTAGTACCCATTTAAAACAGGAATTATTGTTTACGTTAAGCAGTTTTATACCAGCAAAATAAAATTTATTTCCACTTAAATTTGTAGAGACATTAGGTTATTTGGACGCAGGAGATGTGAAAATATGAGCAATGCCCTCCCCGGAGCTCGAACCACGACTTCTCGAATACGCGTCGAGCTTGCTGACCACTATACCAGGAAGGCATGCCAAGAAGGCGGGAGATGTACATTATAACTTGACTGAAATGTTTGCTGAGATACTTTTTTAGAAGCGATCCAGTGAAAACTGCACAACTATGTCTTGAATAATTATGTCTTCTCATTATTAATTGTGTAAAATCATTATAAATAATGTTACCACGCGGCGTTAGGTTGTAATGAAATACATCATAGCAGTTATTTTTCTACTGTTTTGATTGCTTCTCGTTTTAAATATGTGTATTTTATATCCCGCATTTCCGGAAATCAATACTCAAACTAAAGCTATGTAGTAATTATTTAGCTAAAACTGTTTTCCTTGTTAAGTTGGAATCAGAATTAAAATCAGAAAGCAACATTTCTAAAATAAGTTTCATGTAGTGTTACTGTAAATTATTATTAATCTGTAGTAAATAAGCAATAAATTATATTCTTTGCATTTGGAACTCATAATCTTTTGCTTGGGTATGTTTTCTTTGATATTTCTTAGCTTTGTTAATAAATTATTCATAATATTATATTACATATTTCTTAAATTGTGAGTGAACTTAATTTTTGAGTGAATTGGATGAGTGCTTTCTTTATATTTTATTATTGAACTGTTTATTTTGATTTTTTTAACTACTTAGGAATTGAAAAATATTCTACTGTTGTGTTTCTTGGTTAATAAATAGCATGTTCGTTAGTATGTGTATATGCATACTGCATAGTTATCTGAAAGAATTATGCAAAAATTTCTGTGAAAACATTCAGCCTTGTAAGTAATTGTACTTTGTAAAATAAATAATTGAGACACAGACGGTATCATTAATGACATCCCACTGTTTATTGTGACACGGCCGTAAAGCATTCTACAATAAGCCATGTGTAAAAACCTAGACCATCTGAAACTGATATATACCAAAAATAGACCTGCACTCACATATATATAAAACAACATCTAACTCTAGCCAGGTCCTTTAACGTAGGAATAGTTAGTCTGCTTTAGTTATAGTAGTTAGCAATTCAGGACAACATATATTAAACAGGAAAGGTCTCCTTCAAATAGTTAGGTATAGTATATAACAGGCCTAGCAGAGCTAGTAGTGATAAAACAGCAGGAAAAAAATTAAGAATTGATCGGTTTTTAGACCATTTTTGTTATCAGTAAATCATACTAGGAATTGATGTGGTACTAGAGGTTTTTCCTTGCAAAAATGACACATGTACACATTTGCATTTATGATGACTCTTTCACAGTAGATGGTACAAAGGGGGAAAAGACAGTTTTTTGAGAGACGGTACGATATAAGTTTATCTTCTTAAAAAAACCAACCATTTTTAATAATAATGATATCTCTTTCAAACGTATACATATATTTATATACATATATAGGATTCAAGAAAAATACACACGAAAAATCACTAGTGCCAACGTTTTTAAAAGTGTCACGAACCGATCGTGTCCTAGTAATTTGTGAATAGGAACTTATTAGCCGGTTTCATGACTTCGAATCTACATCTAGACATATGGCAATGAACACTTTGTTTAAATCGGTGATCCCACTAGGCATGGGATCCCCCGTCTCTGATATTACTGCTCAAAACAGCCTTATACTACTGCGCAGTTATGATCATATTTTTGAGAAGAATTTAATGTCATATGCGCCGATGATTTGTAACGGAAATAGAATCACAGCACCAGGAGAGATGATATAATAGTGTTCAAAAATGATTTTTGAGTCTTCCCAAAAAGTTTGAAAAGATTTCTCTGACGAATAATTCCATTAAAGATTAATAGGAATTAAAAAGATACTGCAGTAATTAATATGAAAGAATATTTTAATGGAAAATAATTAAGTATTAAATTTCATCATATTTGTGTATAAAAATTCTGCATTATATTTAAAAAATTCACTGTCGTTTTTGACGTTTACTATTATTTTACATTGCTTTCTCTTCTCAATCTCTACTGTTGTATTTTCATATATTGTTCTGAATGTCTTTATCAAAATCTAAAATGTTTTCAATTGCGGGAAAATTCATAATCGCGTAAGATTAATTATTATTCAAATAACACATGCTTAAAGCGTTTATTTTCGATAATTTAGGAATATTTTGCGAGATCATTCCTAATGATTATTTTATCTGATATTTCTATTATTAAAACTTTAGCAGATCTTTTGAATTTTCATATTGTTTCTTATTACTTTACAAAATGGCTTTTCAATAATATTATTATGTAGAAAGGAAGATCTGATAATGTTTAAAAAAGGCTCTGAAACTTAGATATTATCTTGTAGGAATTGTAAAAGAAATAAATGCTATCATTAATCAAAGTTAATAAGAGAAATTTTCCTTTTTCCTGTAGAAATTATGTAAATTAATTTAATACTGATTACATGGTGTGATAATAAAGAACTATAAATATACAATTATTATACAAGACATTCAAATGAGCATAGCATTTAAGATTAACATCATAAAATACATATAAACTAACGTTACATATTTAAAAAGTACTTATGCACAATATAGAAATTTTCTCATGAGTATTATCGTTATTGAAATTTTCTTTAAAATATTTAATATTTAACGTTAAGAAAACATAAAGTTGCATTTAATGTTGATTTACTGGAGCCGAATTTTTAAGATATTTATCATTCGCATGTTTATGAAGTATATTGTTGTTAAGTCTCTTTAAAGTATTAATTTTAGATTTGTTTTGCATGTGATCTATTTTAGTGTAAGGTAAGAAAATATAATAACAACATGCATTGCTTAAAAAAGTATAGGAATTTAAGCGTTTTAATTTGATAAAGCAATGGCAATTTTAAACTGTTTTGCATGAGCGAAGCAGATTTATGACCAGAAATTTTTATTTATGGAAATAGGTAATGTGTGTTTTATACACAGCTGAAACTAAAGGAGTTCTTATTCCTCATTCTCATAATATAAGAAAGTCTTAAAAATTATCCATCTCGAAAGAGAATGAATGAATTCTAGACAAATTACATCCAAAAACTTTATTTCTATCTATTTTATAGCATTATCAAAGATTATTTTATTGTTTTTTAAGACAAAATGTGCTTCATACATTATGCTGTAAATGCCAAGTTAGTTAACAACGATGCTGACAGCACCTAATATCTGTTACTGATATTTGAAACCATGCAATATCAGATAGTGTATTGTTATCTAGGAACTTTACGTGTTGGTCAACGGTTTGATGACCACACAATATCGGTTTCAGGGCCTATTATTAAAACTATGCTACAATGACTGATAACAAAAATTCTCAATACATATTACATTAGAATTTTGACGATGCAAATATTTTTTCTTTTTTTCTGCTAGGCCATTTACAACTTTGCATCAATTATTAAAAAAAACCAGAAAAATCTAGACATATACAGGAATCTAATTGAATTTAGAATCACCATTCATATATTTTTGTACATAGGAATCATACTGTTATGTGTTAAAAAATAAATTGAGCGATTTCATTAAAATTAAAATACAATTCACCTCGGTATGTTCAAAAAATCCTTTTCCATAGGAATAATTTTTGTAAACTGCAAAGACTATACACGTGTACTCAACAGCATTACATAAAAATTTCAAATTTAATATTAATTCTTAGTATATTTAAATGCCATTGACATGCGGTACTTCAGTAATTTACATAAGTAACATCCTCGATTAAAATTGACTGAAAATACTTCTATTACGTATATCATATGGTACGTATTCCTATGGTATTAAGATTTTTGGACATGCCGGATAAATGCATTGAAGTATCGCATAAAATATTAGTATCTGGTTTCAAGAGAACAGTGAACTTATGCATATAAAAAGATATTTGTGATCAAACTGCTTTGGATCAATGCTTTAAATCATGTATCTGAATCGCTTTATATTTCAGTATTTGAAAGCAAATTAGAAATCATATTTCGTGAAGGCAAATGAATCTTCTTATCAAAATGCGTGTGTTTACGTAGTGGTTATATATCTCAAGAAAATAATGACTCTGTGTATTCCTGATATAGGGTAATACGATGAACTATTTCCGGAACCAAATTCGTATCTAGATATTGAAGTTACGTCCACTGCAGTTTTGATCACATATATATGTTTTTTCGTGTTATATACATATTAAAAAATCAGTACAGATGTAGCAAAAATCGAAATCTATATGTTACACAAAAAGTTATGCTCATTTAAAGTGACTTAGTTAAAAATTATAAAGCATGATGTGTTACACAAACACGTAAACATCGAAAGAACGTAGTCAACATCACCAAAAGTTAACATTTGCTTAGTTGGTTATTTTACTTTGTGATGTATGTAAACACCAATTCGGTTAGGATACTCGAGCAGGAACGTTCGTGCCATAAGATCACAAACTTCAAAAAAAAAAAAAATATCTGCTACAGGTTTTTCAATCAAACATAATCTTAACACAGCTGAAAGAAGCTTGAGCAGTTTGAGAAGAATAAGTGGCTCAAACAAAGTGCCGTACTTCATTATCATTTTCAGTCTACACCTTGCACCCACAAAAAAAGGTATAGTTCTGTATTTCCCTTCTTAACTGGCCTTACTAGGCCGAGTGACGGATTGCATTTTTCATTGCTCCAAAGCCTGACTTATGTAGTATTATATTTAATATAGTATAGTTCTAACATAAGTATTTTGACACAAAATCACACTTTTTCTGAAATGACATATCGATTTTTTTCCATATTTCGATTCTACTACATAATTTAGTCGAAAGTTTCGTAAAACTTGCACGAGTAGTTTTTTAAAAATCAAAATTTTAGCATCTCAGTGCTAATTAAATCTAGTATGTATTTATTAATATATATTTTTTATTAAACTTACTTGATTCTTCTTTCACATTTCGAAGTTTAGATTCAATGCAAATAAAATGCGCTGTTATTTTCTGATTTGATTTTAAAATTTGTATTTTTTAGTAAATTTTATAAATTTTCGACCAATTTTTGAATTATAGCCTATGACACTCTTGCCATCATCTTAAAGTAGATGTATTTTTAGGCACATCTTACATATTCGTTACAAGCGGCAATAACGCCAAATATGGTTTACGCACTTTTTTTAAATAATTTGAAAGAAAGAGCGATGTATCTTTTATTCCGCTAATGTACAATGAAAGAGAAAGTAAACTTGATGACCATAAATTAAGAATTTCGTCAAGTGAATTAATTAATTAAATTTTTGGGGTAAACTGTAAAAAGTGCTTCAAGATAAATTTGTAAAATTTCTAGGTAAGTTTCTCACCAAATTTTACAACATTTAATATTTAGGCATAATTTGATTCGTAGAATCGAAATATGGAAAAAATCGATATGTCATTTTAGGAAAAAATCGATTCTGTGTAAGAATATCTATTTTAGAAAAATGCTGTATATCAATCTAATGTATGTCCTATGTCGCGCTTTCGAGACATGAAAAATGCAAGTTAAAGTTCGTCAATCGGCCCAGTAGAACGGGAGATACAGATCTTAGCCCGCATTTTTTTTTTTTTTTTTTTT
>KK122202.1:0-22501 GCA_000611955.2 Stegodyphus mimosarum
CCATGACTATCGATCCTCAGAAAGGATCCTCACCACGAAACGCCGACGTGTCGTCTGAAATACTCCACTCCTGACACCAAAAATTTTTACGTGCATAACAATTTGGGTAAAAATATTGTTACAAATTTATTTTCTATTATGGAAGTAATTTCCTTTTTCATTTCTTCTTGACTTGCTTTAACGGCTGTCATCTCTTCCTTAACGGAATCTTGACCGAATTTCATCTCTTGAACCGTTTTCATCTGATCTTTAACAGATTCTTGAACAGCTTTCATCTCCTCTTTCACGGAATCTTAGCCAGCTTTAATTTCTTCTTTAAATGCAGCAAAGGCTGCCATGAATTGCCTTAACTGTTCTTCCATTGCTCTAGTAAATGGCATTCAAAAATCCCACTTCTGACACCAAAAATTGTTACGTGCGTACGGGTTCGTTATATATTGAATGCACAAGTCGTAAAAAGTGAATAAAAATTTATTCTTTCCACAAGAAATAAATTAAAATGCTGAAATATTTCTTCACAGATCTTCGCACAATATCACAATATCTCAAACGTTTAGCAAAAACTCAGTTCAAAACAGATAAAATAATTCTATCTCACAGCGAAATCGCTACAATCAATACAGCATTAAGTAAACAAACAGCACAGCTACAAGTATAACAGCAACAACAACTAAGATGAGCTGTTTCAACTCGACTTTTTAATTATCAGTAGAACAATCACGATTTTTCTAGATTTTTTCTGGATGGCAACAGTAATTACGAGATATTTATTTATTAAGCATTAAATGCACGCGCTGTTTTATTTTTATTATTATTTTTTTTTTCGACGTAGCTTTATCTTCAAAAATTGTCTGCGTTGCACGGGGAAATAAAAAGGAATTTTAATTACAATTCTAAACAAATAGCCAAATAAATGTGAAATTCATAACAATATTTTTACCCACTATTTAGTGAATAGCAGGCATAAGCATTAACAAAATAGGCATAAGTGATCTCTTCGAATAAGAGAGAAATTAAAGGATACAGAAATCCAGAAAGACTTCTTCAATAAGCAAATTAGCAAATACCGTCATCTTTAGTTTTTATCAGTTTTTCATACAAGAAAAAAAATTGGGGCTGGATATGGCCTTTGTTCTCCTTTAAATAAGCCACTAGTCAAATTACACAATTAAGTGAAATAATATCTTTTAGCATATAGGCTCATGAGCACAGAAAATATTACTGAACGCAAATCAGATTTTTTTTTTTTTTTTTACTTCAACTTCGAAAGTTGCCAGGTCTTTTCCTTCTCACTCTCCAACTCAATTTTGCTCCATTTATACAAATTTAGCTAGCTTAATTAGGTATGAAACTTTTCTCCTCCAATTTTCTAAGATAATGCTTTCTAAAATTCGAAACGAAAACACAATCAAACACATATAGTAAAACCTCGGTTCATGAACTGATTCATTCCTAAAAGCCATTCGGCAACCGAAATAATTTTCCTCATAGAAATTAATGTTAAATGGATTAATTAATTCCTGGACCACTGATAATTGCTTCTTTAAAATTTTCAACAGCACTTCTTGTGCAAGTTCATAACCCAAACCAATGAAAGCCATTATTAATAAACTAATCATTACTATACACACACACACACATATATATATATATATATATACACTCACTTCCAAAAGTTAAGCACGGAGAGGAAAATGCTAATTTCCGGAAGCCAATCAGAATTGAAGAGGATGCAATTCGCTGCAGAGGTAGATGGAAGTATGCAAATATGTTAGGTAACAGCCAATCGCGCTTCCATGTCAAGAAATATGCCAAAAAGGCAGTCTTATAAGAAGCCAGCTTTATGAAGGGTTACAGAAGTTGACTGTAAGTGCAGATGATAGGTGTTTAAAACTTTCGTACAATTTCTTTTCCAAGACATACGTGTTTCTATGACTTCCACAAGACGAATGGAAGATTCTGAGCGCTGGCGTGCTGTGGCGCACATTGAAGCAGGACAGTCGATGACACATATGTTGCTCTTTTCTTCGGCATTCATCATTCTGTAATTTCACGTTTATGGAAACAATTGCAAACCACACAGACAGTTGTCCGAAGGCCCGTAGCCGGTCGCTCAAAGGTTACAACCCCCGCGGAAGATCGATATATTGCTATTGTAGCCAAACGGAATCGCAGAGCGACCTCCACATGTGTGACATCTATGGTTACAGCGTCCATTGGTAAGGCGATATCTGCAGCTACTGTATGCCGAAGATTACATATGAGTGGACTGTACGCCCGGGTACCTCGAGTTTGTGTTCCTCTATCCGTCCAATCAAGAGCGGCACGATTACAGTGGTGCCGGGAACATGTCAATTGGAATGTGTCTGACTGGGGCAATGTCATGTTTACTGATGAATCAAAATTTGCTCTGGAGCAAGATGACAAGCGTATAAGGATATGGCGTGAACAACGAACACGCAGTCAGTCCCAAAACATCACCGAATATCACGTATTCCAAGGCGGAAGCATTATGGTGTTAGTAAGGATTTCATTACGATAGCGCACCGACCTGCACATCTTTAAATGGGGTTCTTTGAGAGCTGTCCGGTATCCAGATGAAGTCCTAGAACCCATTGTGAGATTGTACGCTGCAGCAGTTGGCTTTACTTTTGTTTTAATGGACGATAACGCACGTCCTCATAGAGCTGACATCGTCGATGACTACCTGCAGAGTGAAGGGATTGCGCGATATTCGCTTGACCTTAATCCCATTGAAAATCTTTGAGATGCTCTCGGCCGTGATGTACCTTCACGTTTCCCACCTCCAGCCACTCTTATTGAGCTGGAAACTGCTCTACAAGAAGAATGGCGATTGCTTAATTCTCCAGTGGTTGACCACCTAATTAAAAGCATGGTCACAAGGTGTAAACTTTGTATACCAATGACGGAATCACATACCCTATTAATGTCTTTTTTTTTTTCATTTTATGCTGTTTATTTTCACTTTATACATAATTCTGTTTAAGTCTCCAGTTTGTCATTATCTGATAACTTACAAAAATTTAATATTGTTTTCATTTCTGTATATAATTATTGATTTTGTTTCATGCATAAATATACATGCTACGTTCCTGCCGAATTTTGTGCAAATCAAAGCGGTATTTGTTGATTTTTTGGCATTTTACATCTTCGTGCTTAACTTTTGGAAGTGAGTGTATATTACAATATTAAAGAGATAAATATAAGAAAATTTAATTTCATTGTATCAGTATGAAGGGAGAGAAATGATGAGGAAGAAATTATTGCTTGGACGCGAAATTCCCTTGTATAAAAATATCATGTAGCTGGTTTTAATGCTCTGACCACCGGTACAAAATTCATAAAAGTGAAGGGAAGGGGGAATTATACCACTTCTTCGTGCGAAACTAATCACGGTTGAAATCACAGTATTTGCCGAAGCGATAAAAGCACTTCCCAGGTGTATTCAGGATAAGAGGTAAACACGTTATTCGTGGATCCAGACAACTTTTTTCAAATATGAACTCACTGATATAGAAGAGGGTTCTCAACGGGATCAGTATGTGCCGTCTAGGCGTCGACAAAATTTTAAAGAAGATCTATGATGATCAAGGAGTCGATTGAGGGTCATCAGATAGTTATGCACCAATAATCGATCAGCATACCAAGATACCATTCATTACAATAAATGTAAGAAAAAATTGCTAATTAATTGTTCATTGATATAAAACTTTTTCATGTGAGTTCTGCCTTATTCAAAACACATCGAAGTGCTATTTTCTGGAATTTAAAAGATCTGGAGTCTCGCTTTCTTTGGCAGTATAAACTAATTTCAAGCTGATAAGGTAACTTATCGCTATGTTCAGTAACGAAAAGAAAATAAGAAGGTGTAATGAAATTAAATTATTTAACAAAAGGCACTTCTTGCTTACAAAACCAGCATTTATGACATAACCTAAAAAGTAACGAACTCAAATTTAAACTAAGTTAAACTGTAAATTAACCAAAGGCTACACAGAATGATTAACGTGAAAGTCTGCTCAAATATAATACAGGCATGACAAGCCTAATGGCAAGAATAACGCAACGCCGCAGACAGATTGCAAACGAAGAGTTTTAACCAGTAACGTGGCCTTCAGCAGGCAAAACATGCCCTGATTAAACAATCTAAAACCTTCCTTTAAATGTTATCGCTTTCTACCTCATTTGAATATGCGCGAACTAAAATTTGCATTCTGACAAGAAAATGGAAAGCGAGAATGACAGTAAAGGTGTTGAGCATAAAATAACTGGTTAGTTTAAAAAAAAAAGTAAATCCTTACAAAGTCAATCAAAAAATATAGCCCAAAATTAAAGTTGCTGCCAGATCAACAATATTAACTTTCCCCTCTTGTTACTCAGTGCAAGCAAGCTTTAATCAAAGCAACAACTTACTACGGAAAATAAGAAATAGGTTAAATATTTCTGAATGAAGTGCTTTAAAAATTAAGTTAAACAATTTTATACCAAACATTAAAAAATTGCATCTATATATCAACTGCAGCCATCTGTGATTTTGTGTCTGGTAACTTGTTTATATTTGCAAAATTAAAAATAATAAGAATACAGATAATAATAAAACATAAATCTAATAAACTTTCTTTTTACTGTTCATGTTCCCAATCTAATTGTTATCTTTAATCTACGTAACTGACTATGCATACAACATAAATGGTTATATTGTAGGCTATGTATTATAGAGAACAATGCAAAGGTGTTGACGAAGAAGACTATTCTTTTAAAAGGGGTTGATGCAAAAAAAAGAAAAAAGGAAAAAAAAGAAAAATACTGTTACGGGTGTACGGGTTCGTAATGGATTGAATACACACAGAACCGATGAAAGCTTGATGAAATTCATTTTTTTAAAAGCACGTTACAGTTTTGAAACTTTTCCTGTAAAAGTATACATACAGCTAAATCTACCACAGTTTAAGAAAGCACAGTCAGTAGTTACCATATCACTACTAAGAACATTGAATAAAAGGCAATGGAAAGAGCCTCAATATAGGATTCAACAACAGGAGCTTATGAATCTCGCATGGTGATCTCACTGTGAGCTAAACTAAAAACTGTGAGCTAAACTCAAATATCTCTGCGAATATTGTGCATAAAGTAATACTGTTATAGTACATCACATAAAATGTTCCTCAAGTAATTTCCCAGGGAAAGATCTGAGATGATGGAAAGTCCGAAAGAATAGTCATCTTACAAGGCTCACATAGCGAAACGTCAGCTGAAAACTGAACTTTCTGTACCGTCTTAAATAGTTTTCCTTTGGTCGCCCGAGAAAGTTCCACTACTTTCGATTTCTGAAACTGCTGGAAGGCATACACAGTTACAGTTACATACGGCCGGATACAGTTATAGTTACATAAAATTCGGACCAGTAGCAGTTACACAGGGATCAGAACATAATGTCACCAAACGGTCATCAAACTTAGCGACATCCGGCAATTTCTCGCATAATCTGGCGACAAATGTTAGTAGCCAAAACCATCGCCAGCTTGGCGCACTGGCGAGATAGCCATTTACCTCAATGTTAAACGAACTTACCCCTGTAGCCTTATTTTCTCTGACAATGCTTTGCATCGTGAAGGGTTTCATGTTACATTATACAAGAGATAATATTATAATTTACATGTAATTTCACTAAAGTTATTTACAGGTACACAAAATTCGTAACAATACTATTCCAGGTTCTCTCATAAGAACAGCGTGGCTGAAAGGATTAGGCATCCGGACTTCAGCATAAAGCTTTAAGCAGCATTCTGAGGGGTAAGCGTTTGGGAGGATACGCACGTAATTCGCGCTCTTCTGAGCTTGAACAAGATTACGTATATAAAGAAGGAAAACTTCCATAGACACAATGTAAACCAGATTGAGTACTGTGCTGCTATATCACGGAGGGACAAATTCTGGTCACCAAATCGTCAGAGGTACAGGAAATTGAGGAATATGGTACAAACTCAAAAAACTTATAAGATTCGCTCTTTGACAAAACTTGTCGCAATAATTTAAAAATTTGGATTTTCTCAGATTTTGTTGTTCAGAATAAATAATCCATTCATTAATTTACTTATGCAGATCACTGGTTTGACTTACATCGATATGGCAGGAAAAAATGGTGTCACATAACTTTGAACTCTTGATAAACGTGACTTTTGACAACCATTTCGTGCACACATAAAATGATATTAAGACTGGATGGATAACCCTTCTTTCTGTCTGCGGTCTAAGGGAGCCACCCCTACTTCGGCGAAACTTTCGTTCTTGACATACATATTCTTAGGCTTGGATCAACATAGTTCGATCAAAATTTGTATAGCTACACTAACACAGCATGATGTTATTTTCCGTTTTGCATGTCCCATTCATATCTAAAATTATTTTATTCCTGCCTATAAATTCAAAGTGCTTCCGACTGCTGAGTAATTGCATGCAATTCTCATCTGTTTAATACTAACAGCAACATTTTCGTATTATGTGCAACCAAACTGCAAATGAAAAGTCTGCAGACTAGAGCACGGATGGCACACAAGTTTGATAAATTTGCTCACCTATGTAGAACTTTCTTGAAATTCTGCATATTCCATCTCCAAATTGTCAAAAGGCCACCAATGGGCGAGCGGCAAAGTCCTTGAACACCAGTAGTTCTGTCTGAGGTTCGAATCCTGCAAACGCGCTGGCTGCACGGGCGTTTTTTGTAGTTTTCTCCATGTATAATGTGCACATGAGCCAGTTTCCCTTAGAAAGGTCCTCCACGAAGGCATCCCTCCCATTAAACAGATAGCCCCTAGAGGCTTTACCATAATCACATAAACCAAAGCAAACTGTCAGTATCCAATCGCTCAAAAAATGTCACATTAAAGATCATCTACTTTAGCAAAGCGAGGTCTTGAAATAAACTGCAACGTTTTCTATGAATTCCAGAAATGATAAAATCAGGATTATACTATTTTCTTCGATTTTTCTAAAATACCCAAACAGCTCCTAAATATATATTCTCTGTCTTTGGAAGATAATTTACCAGAAAAACTCCACGTCGATTCTAAATATCTTTCAAGTGAAGGAAAATGTTTAAACTTCTTTGTTTGAAAGATCAGTTTTGTAGCATACCAACTTCAGATTCAAACATACGTTGTAAAGATATTAGGTTACTTCAAAGCAGGAGACACTTAATGCTTACGAATTGCAAAAAAAAAATTCAATTCAGGTGAAATTAAATTAATTATTCTGAATTCTTAATTTGTTATATTTTGAATTTGGATGAAATAAAGTTAGCTTTATCATTTATTGCATAAACAGATGCTGTTTCATTATGAAACAGAAATTTTCACAACAAAAAACTCATTTTATGCCAAAAAATTAAGTGCACAATGCACTTAAGAAATGCTGATGGTCACAAGTGCCACCATCTATCCATTATCACTCGAAACACTTGTATTAACAACACTCTTCTACATCAAAGATCCCCAACTTTTATGCACCTTAGAGCAATGGTCTCAAACTGGTGGCCCCAAAGTAATTTTATGCTGCCCGTGAATACATTTTTTGTAAATTAATTAGCATTATTCTGACAAGAAGAATTTGGAGAAAACGTTTCGGATTTCAGTTGCTTCAAATCCAATTTATATAATCTTATTCATTATTAAAAATGAATGTCAGTAATGTTCTGCAAAATCTAGAAGTGGAGGTAATTAATTTACAAAGCCATATCAATGATTTAAAATAAAAATTTGATTAATTTTTATTTAGTACTTGTCAAAAGATAAATATTCTCACCAAACTAATTTCTGTAAAAATAACTGCTTTGTTTGGCAGTATGTATACATGTGAACACTTTTTCTTTTTCCCCGTAGATGAAAATTAATAAATCTACAAAAAGAATCAGACTTCCAATGAATATCTACTAATTGGTGATGAAGATACTTTCTACTAATTTTCTTCTAACAAACTTTATCAAAATCGAAATGTCATGAATTGTAGCTGAAAGGTGTAGTAAGAAACAAAGAAGTTTATAATTATTTGCATACTATTATGTATTTTTTTCGTATATTTCTAATTTAAATTTAAAGTAAGTTATTTAGTGGTTACTTCAATGTATTACAATTATATGAATAAGTATCAAAATCAAACTTCTAATACTTAGTTGTCAGTAAATTTAAATTACAAATTATAACGAATAAAAATTTCTTGCAGGTTGTACCTTTAGATTTCAGGCAGAAAATAAGTATAAATTTGAAATTTTCCTTCGCATAATTTTTTTTGTATATATTTCAACAAACACCTAGTAATTTTCTTTTAAATTTTAATTACAACAAATTATGTTGGTAACAATTTTTTTTAATGCCGGTCGAGCTACTTTCAAATGGTGCATCTGGCCTGCCTGCAATCTGAATTTGAGACCACTGCCTTAGAGCACATTCTAAAGCATCCATGGGACGGTGGACACATCTAATTTTTCAAAGAAAATTTCCAGATTGATATAGTTAATACACTCTTGCTAAAAAAAAACCAACAAATGCTAAAAGAAAAATACGGATGTAAAAAGGGGAATTAAAATTCAATTTCATACAATTTACATATGAGATAGAGGTTGCACCATCAAATGAAAATAGGCAACCAAAAATTAGTATAAAGCGCAATCCTGAAGTCACACCACAATGACTTCAAAAGGGGCTTGTCATACCTATGCGTCAGTTTGCAAACAGCGGTAACTCTGTGTAATCCGAGATAGCCAAAGCGAAAAACAAGTCGAAGACTTTTTTTTTTTTTGTATCTATTTCGACAAACACCTAGTAATTTTTTTTTTATCTCAGTTACAAAAAATTATGTTTTGTTACCAATTTTTTTAATGCGTGATGAAATGATTTGGAGGGCTGTTGGGATGTTGTACGCTGGTGTAAGACAATCCACTGTGGAATCATTACCAAAAGGATCACAATCCTGTAGAAGACATGGGTCTGGACATCAGAAGATAACCACAATGGCAGATGATGGTGGCTTCCTGTTGCTACGTGCAAGACGCTGTAGATCACAATGCAGCTGGCATTGTACCTATCTGCTGCTGCAGGACAGCCGATATCCCGCCAAACTGTAACGTGTCGACCTGTGGTTTGTGTCCCTTTGTCCCCATTGCATGTCATAGCACAGTTAAATTGGACCCATGAACATAAGAAGATCTGAAGTGTAACTGTGTAGTTAGAAAAATAGTTTGCTTACAGGGTATAAATAAAATGTCCTCCATAAAGTGATGACAGACCATTAAAACCACTTAAATTCAAGAATTCTGAAAGCAAATTTAGAGATCAGCTGTAAAACAATTGGACAAAAGAGCAGTGGAGCCATGTATTCCTTACAGATGAGTTTCAATTTAACATCCAGAACAATGACAATCCAGTCCAAAGGACAATAATATAGTGAGAGCTAGGGACACCACCAGGCACCAAACATCCTCGAAAGAAACCATTACAGAGAAGGAGGCTTACTTGTGTGCGATGGGATAGCAATGAACAAGCATACCAACCTCAAAGTGATTCCTGGTGATATCGTTACAGTCTTCCAATATCACGACGAAATTCTACATCTTCTTGTGCATCCTTTTATCCTTGCAATGGGTACCAACATTAGATTTATGGACTATAACACCCGCCCACATAGAGTTCAAGTGATGTGATGTTATCTGAAGAGTTAAACCATTTCACATCTTGTGTGGCTTGCTAGATCACTGGACCTTAATCGCATACAGCATGTGTGGGGCATGTTGGGACGATGGATAACAGGTCGCACAAGCAATCGATGACACTACTGCCAGCCTGCCTTACCATTGTCAAGTTTGCATTTCAGCTAGATGGTATCCTACTCGTTATTATCATGATGTTTCCATTGCCCATTATTCTGACACATTTAATCTTTCATGATGTGATAATTGTAATATATGCGTTTTTGTATGTCTTTACTTTATTGTTTGGTATGTGGTCTATTAATGCCACATCAAACTCTTGGATTAATTTCACGAATATTCATTAAACAGTTTTTGTTTACCTTTGTTGCTTATTTTTTGAGCAGAAGTGTAATACATATAATACCAAAAATATAATTTGAAGATATGCAAATTTTTTAATGTATTCATATGTAAAACAAACAATTACTAAATAATATAGACAAAAGTTTAAAAATTCTTTGGTTTACAATATGCTGGTATAAAAATTCTCAATAAAAAATACAATTTTTAAAGCAAATGCGATATTTGACATTGTGTTCCATTGGCTACAGCTTCATAATTAGGAGAGTATTATAACATGACTGCTCATAAACAATCATCAAGATGTTCTTCTGTAAGTCAAGGTCTATACTTTGAGATATTCATTGTTAAAAGCAAGGATTCACATAAGTACATAGAACCAAAAACAAAATTTTTGTCTTCTATGATGCTCTTTTCAAGAATGGAAATTTGCTTCTGTCAACTATATTACAGAAATTACCTATTAAACTGGATTTCAGGACAATGTCATAATGAAGATCCAAAATTTCTAGCTTCAGTTTTGTTTTTGCTTGAATACACTCTGCAATTTATGTAACTATTCCAGCTATATTTACTTGGCAAGTAAAATGGCTGACAGAAAAGGTGACCGTTCGCTCGGTAATATTAAACTGTTGAAATTATTTTTCAAATAGATCCTGAGACAATTGAAGAATAATAACAAATGAGGACAATTTAATTTTAGCTTTGCCTATCATTTTTTTCACGTTTGAGAAATGCACAATGACATTAACGGCAGATATGATAACCACAAAACCACTTTAGTTTGTCTTCTCCCCGCAGTTCCACATTTAAATAATTCACTTTCTCAGTTGTGACTGTGAGAAATTCACCAGCCACTTAAAGTATGTTAGTTCAGGAAAATCTTGAATTGAGAAAAATGTTTTGTTTCTTTGAAAGAAATTTTCTTTCTGAACCAACAAACTTCAGTTTGCAGAATGAGATCAGAGTCAAGATTTTTTAATGGGGCCTTGAAAATGCAGTATTGCAAAGGGGCTGCTCAAATAATATTTACTATTTTTATAACTATTTGCATTATGTATCCGAATAGTAATATTATACCACACTCCTGGTGGACTCATGGTGGTAGATACAATGATATGATATAAACGTTTAAAATGAATTTTCTTTCTTGCAGAGGGCAATAATCCCATTAATATTACCAACCACTGCTGGTGGATTTTCAGGATTTTCTAATAGGGCTTTGAAAAGGTAGTACTGTAAAGAGGCTACTCAAATGAAGTTTACAATTTTTGTAACTATTTTCACGATGTGTCCAAAGGGCAATTTTCTACCACATAATGGCTCTTGGTGGATGATAAAATTATATGATATATATATATATAATATGTTCAAAGTCCGTTTATTTGAGTCACTAATTTTGAGATTAAAATAGCAGACCACGTAGAAAGATTAAAAATAACAAAGTACAGGAAAAGATTAAAATTACAAAGGATATGTAAACTGAAGTAGAAGACACCAACAATAAAGTAACAGACACAAATATTAAAAATATGAACATATGAATGGCAACAAAATATAACATGTCATTAGAGAATACCTATTAAATAGGGATCCCTCTTTGTAGATGGCACCACAATACAGAACAAATAATTACACTCTGCAGATGGTGCCATCTACAAACAGTGAATGGCTGTAACAGAGAGACATTAAAAATATTTTTAATAGGTGTATATTTCTCTTTTTCTTAATTTTTAACAAATAATTGGGAAAACAGCAAACTGTCAAATGCTGGGAACTGGGATAATCTTGATCAAACAAAGTCCATTTAAAATGATAAACATGTAATTACAGACAATTTTTTAAACAAATATGCTTATATTTCTGAAATTAACAATTAGCTACAAAAATATTTTACATAACATTTTACTGAAAATTTAAATGATTTTTTTACCGCACAACAGTGGGTACACAGAAAAATCACAGGCAGGTGCAATGATGCCCCTGGGCAGAGGGCTGACGACACCTGCTCTACATCCTTTGGCATTCAAATGATTGAAAATTCAAAACATTTCAAGAGATTACACCAAAATTTTTAACTGCTTCTTATGCTTAAAAAATTTTTAAAGGTTTCCTACACTTTCAGACAGCAAGCAGTAAAACTCTGGCAAGATAATGTACATCATTCTATTAAGAATTAACAGCAAAAATCTGCAATAAAAAGACTTCCAAGAAAATACTTTCTGGATGTCAGATGCTTTTTAATGTTTTGAAAATATGATATTCAATCATATTTTGTGAGAAAATTCTAATCAGTGTTCTAAATGGGGCAGTTTTTTTCTCCACTAACATATAAAATCAAAAACAAGCACAACAAAATCTAAATAAGAAATTAAGCTCCCACATAAGAATTTTTCCTCCCTAAAACAACTGATGAAAGGTCAGAAATAACAATTAATTAATGTACATATAATTTTGCCTACGTCCATAAGACATCGAATTTCATCATACAACGAATACACACTTACAGAGAATTTTAATGGTTTAATAAACTTTAAAAGTATGTATTATAAAATATATGCTGTTTCTATAATATGCAATTTTTTAGCTTTCTATTCTATTTATTTAACTGGTTCCATCATAAGGCAATTTTTGCAAGCCTCTCTCATTTGACTTCTTGCTCTCTAACACAGCAGCCAAGAAGAGGAAAGTTTAAATTACAGATGCTGTTTCAACAAGCATTTCTTATAGATACGAATCCTCCAGTCTAAGAAGCTCTACATTCTGTATTTCTTCTCATAATTTTAACTTCTGGACATTCTAAGCATGCAAAAGTGCACTTTCTGATATTTCTGGGATCTTGTTATAAATCAAAACCTTTATTCATTCACTTTATAGACACTGAAGATATTGTCGGTATCTTTTAGAAAAGGTAATTTTTCTTGACAAAGTTTAAACAAAGAATTAGCTCTCATTTACAAAATGAAAGCTAATACTTAATCATTTCCAAAATTTTAGAACAAAACTCAGGTTTAGAACATTCATAGTGATCTTGCATCCTCTATTTAAAGCAATAATAATGCTATATAACAGTACTAGCACATCAATCCATGGATTAGTAACATCAAAAGTATTTGATATGAATATTGACCTTGGGTATTATCCTTTAAAATTTACATAATTAGTCACTACTGTGATAGTAAATTTTTTCTACCACTTCACTCTGGTGAAATAACTTTTTATTTGCTTATTTATTTGCTCCAATTTTAACTCTAGTAAAGAAGTAGGTGTGGCAGTATTTAGAATCTAACTAAAAAATAAGAATAATCCTTATAATAATATAGTAATTGAAGTAATTCCTATGGATGTAATTTCAGCTGTGAAAGTCAAATACCAAATAGTCTAAACATACGTGGATTTACAAAAAAGGTTTGGAATTCACTGATTCAAATACCAATGACAAATATAAAAATTCTTACAGAGCTGATTATTTCTGTTGTATACGAGTGGAATAGTTTAAAAAAGTAATGACACTTCATTGTGGCCACAATATTTGAATACACAATTATGGTTTAAGTTGAACTTGAAAAAATGCAAGAATTAGTGTAAGAACTGTCGGTGTCAGCTAAGTGAGATTAATAATTTTTATTTACAATTAATTTAGAAATTAGAATCTGTGTACATTTTCAGGAAAACTTAGCTCAAATAATTTCATTTAATGATAACTTAAAAAATGGAAATGGTACATATGAAATTAGATAGATAAATATATATGTAAAATATATGGGTCCATATAAAATTATATATATAATATACAGGGTTGTCATAAAGAAACTTCATCAACATCTGCACTTCTAGCTTCCATTCTGTTAACCGATCGACATGAGATTGCAGATATTACATTCGGAGATATGCGCTTGAGGTTCTGTGAATGACAACACAGGGACCCTCACAGTTATGGCTATAGTTACAGAAACTCGAAAAGCTTTTTGCTTTTCGTTAGCTTTGGAATCTTTGACACCAGTTGGAGTTTTTTCTGTAGAAATTGCCAAGGTATTTCTGGTACATATTGTCAGAAAAGACAAGTTTCATCAATATTGCAAATTTGTTCTGGAGATAACATTTCGCTATTAATAAGTTCAATGAATTCATCTGCAAATAGTTCACAGCTTCAGTATCAGAAGCATTTTCAAATGAAATTTTTAATTGCATTATACCACAGCAATTTTGAAATTTGGTTAACCAGTCTTAAAATATATGCACTCAGTTTTTAAGTTCATTTCTCCATGAAATATTTTGGCTTGAGCAGTTAGCATTGAACCTGTTAATGTCACCTCCTCGCTGCATCTCTGTCTAACCATTCAATCATCACTTTGTCATGATCGTCTCTTTTAACATAGCATATAATTTTTCTGTTATTCATTACGAGTGGGATGCTAAAATCTACAAAAATTCATAAAGTTCCTTTTTCTGTTGTGTCATATACAGCTGATTTTCCAATGTCATACTCCTCGCATAATTTTGAGACGGATATACCTATATCTATTTTTTTCAGCAATTCTACTTTTTGTTTAATGGACATCGAAACAAGCTTTCACTTTGTAGATCCTGTTGCAGCTCCAGAATTAGAAATTCCTTTCAACATAAGCGAAAGTTCAAACTTTAGTTTTCATAAAATTGCTGTAATTATAACAGGCTACAAAAAATAATAAGTTGGATCCAATCAGAAAGTTAAGAAACAGCGCAATCTGCTACATTAACTGAAATTCTTTGGAATCAGTCTTTCCTTGAAAGTATAATTTTAGCCAAGCTTAACGGCATCTGATATACATGATTGGTAGCATGGCGACGAAACATTCCGTTAAATTTTGCCTTGCTTCTATCGCGTAATGAGACAAATAAGCCTGAATTGCATTAATTTAGTTATTATACTTACGTCTAATTCTTGCACATGCTTAAGGCTTATCTGAGTCCTGAATAAATAAATTCCTACATATACTTAAGCTTACTGAGGGCTGGTGCTAGATATTTTGCTGCCTGGATGCAGTCTCTGTGGGTCCTAAATTCTGCTACCAAGCATCTCCCTAAGTTCTAAATTTTTGCCGTGCCTTAATTTTGGGTCCCAGTGCTTTCCCTAAATTCTAAAATTTTATCATTCCTCAATTTTGTTACTCGGTGTTTTCCTAAATTTCATCTTCCCTAAATTCTACCACCCAGTGCAGCCATACAAGCTCTGGCATCGGTTCTGGGTTTATATGAATAAAAAATCAGTTATTTTTAATTCAAATCGCCCTAAATGTAATCTTTTGGCCTATAAGCAGCAGTAACAAAATCTATTTTTAGCATATGAAAAGAAATTTTTGTTAAATTTTTTGTCAAAATTTAGTGCATTTAACTTAAATCTGTAATCATCGCCAAGCATAATGTCAATATAAAAGGTTTCCATACCCTTTGCTATTCAATTACTAATATAAAAAAATTGTTTAGGGATTGCCTGAATGAGTCATTACTCAAGTTCTCATGTGTTGATAAACATACAGTGGTGAAAGCAAAATATAATAAATAATGATTTTTGCCAGATTGGGTCAGGGATATAAAATATTAAATAATATATTTGAGATGTATGCCAAGCAGATACACAGCTATGGAGCCAAATTACTGATTACACAAATTTATGCTAAAATGATTGTTTCTTCAATAACGAGGTGTTTTATTTAGTGCCAAAGTGAAATTAAGAATCAGGATTCTCCATATGTTTTCTTACAAAGAAAAAAATCAAATACCTAAGCAAATGCCTAAGAATAAAAAAAATGCCTAAAAATATTTTTGTTTGTAGCTTTAAGGTCCGGATTTTAGATATCGGAATCTCGGTCTTTCTACTGTGTATATATATATATATACACTGTAGTGACAAAAGTCATGGGATAGCAATATGCAAATATACAGATGGAAGTAGTATCGCGTAGAAAATGTATAAATGCGACGTGCTTTGGCAGGGTTTTCATTTGTGTTCAAGTTGTTCATGTGAAGAGGCTTTGACGTGATTAAGGCCGCACGACGAGAATTAACAGACTTTGAACGCAGAATGGTAGTTGGAGCTAGATGCATGGGTCATTCCATTTCGGATATCGTTAGGGAATTCAACATTCCGAGATCCACAGTGTCAAGAGTGTGCTGAGAGTATCTAATTTCAGGCATAACATCCCACCATGGACAGCGCAGTGGCCAACCAACTGCACTTAACGACCGAGACCAGCGACGTCTGCGTATAGTTGTCAATGTTCACAGACAAGCAACACTGCGTCAAATAACCGCAGAAATCAATGTGGGACGTGTCCAATAGGACAGTGCGGTGAAATTTGTCTTCCTTGGGCTATGCCAGCAGAAGACCGACTCGAGTGCCTTTACTGACAGCACAACATCGCCTGCAGCAACTCTCCTTGGCTCGTGAGCATATCGGTTGGTCCCTAAACGAATGAAAAACCGTGACTTAGTCAGATGAGTCACGATTTCAGTTGGTAAGAGCTGATGGTAGGGTTCGAGTGTGGTGCAGACCCCACGAAGCCATGGACCCAAGTTGTCAACAAGGCACTGTTCAAGCTGGTGGTGGTTCCACAATGGTCTGGGCTGTTTTTACATGGCATGGACTCGGTCCTCTGGTGCAACTGAACCGATCATTGACTGGAAATGGATACCTTCAGATACTTGGAGATCACTTACAGCCATTCATGGACTTCACATACTCAAACAACGATGGGATTTTTATGGATGACAATGCGGCATGTCACCGGGCCACAATTGTTTGCGATTGGTTAGAAGAACATTCTGGACAATTCCAGCGAATGATCTGGCCACCTAGATCGCCCGACATGAATCCCATCGAACATTTACAGGACATCATCGAGAGGTCAATTCGTGTCCAAAACCCTGAATCGTCAACACTTTCACAATTATGGACGTCTATAGAGGCAGCATGGCTCAATATTCCTGCAGGGGACTTCCAACAACTTGTTGAGTCCATACCACGTCGAGTTGCTGCACTTCGCCGGGCAAAAGGAGGACCGACAAAATATTAGGAGGTATCCCATGACTTTTGTCACTTCAGTGCATATGTGTGTTTGTGCGCGCGCAGGATATTCAACATGAAAGAAAATTACTAACTTTTGCAATAGATCTTTTAATTCTAGTTTTTAATGCGGTTGCAACAGCTGCCACCAATCAGATCAAAGAAATAATTTACTATGTATCAAGCCATTCTCACTCATTGTTGCATACCCCTCTTTTCTACTTCACTCCCCACTGCATAGACGTGTCACTTAGCCTCTGCCAGTTATTGTCTATTGTTCTGAAAATGTAATTTGTATAAAACTGTAAAAAAAAAAATTGTATAAACTAAACCACAATAAACACAGTACAAAGTCCGAGATTCAGATATTTAAAATCCAGACCTTAAAGCTACAAACAAAAACATTTTTAGGCATTTTTTTTATGCTTAGGCATTTGCTTAAGTATTCGATTTTTTTCTTTGTAAGAAAACATATGGAGAATCCTGATTCTTAATTTCACTTTGGCACTTTGTAATTATGGGTGTGCTATTTGGCACTCTGTAATTATGGGTGTGCTATGCACACCCATAATTACGATGCACAATCGTAAAGAATATTTGGTACTTACGTATTATGACGACTACCTAGACATCTCGCCAAATCCGGCGACCTTTGTATGTTATACATGTTAAGCCTAACATTGGTTATAAGCGGAATTTGAACCTGAGCCCTTCGGCACGGCAGTCGGCGACGCTAGCCACTATACCGGTTGGGCGGCTATAAAAAAAAGGTTAACCCTAATATAGGTTATAGAGGGCGCTGAAATAAAGAGTATTATCTCGCACTAGTCCCGCATTTGTTATTACTACCACAGCTTTTTTTGCTGCATTTACGCCGATTATTACGTTTAGGTGAAACACGTGAAACTTTTTGCGATTATTTTTTCCGAATGGATATCAACATATTTCAACTTCCTTCAAATGAGGAAGTTGTAATTATTGTAAAATATTGTGCTGCCATCTGTTATTTAAAGTTAACACTAAATGCCTCTCAATTTTTTTAAAAATTTGTACGCATATTATGTATTAAAAATATAATTTATTTATGTAACTTTCACTGAAGCTTATTCAGAAGTAAGTTTAATAATTGTTAATTATCATTTACAGTAGTAAAAATAAAAAAGATTAATTTTTTCTATTCGTATTTGGTATATCATTTTTTTCTATGTATACATGTATATATTCGGGATTTTAGCATTTTAAGTTTTTGTTCTTTTATAATTGGGGCTTGCATTTTTAAAAGAATTTAAATTAATTTGCTTGGATGAAGTTCTTTTATTTAATTTATAAACATAAACTAAAAAATGCCAATTAAGATTTTTATCTCCAAATGTCGCCAAGGTAGTCGTCATAGTACGTAAGTACCGAATATTTGTCGGAAGAATAAATTATCAAAGAATAAAATTATTCGTGGAAAATCGGCTACATCCATACATCCATATTCAAGCATTATTCTTTTAACTACACAGTAAAGCCTCCCCACAGTTACAATGCAAAGAACCATCACCAATCCATTGCAGCTATTCGACTGACAATGAGTCGATGATGATTAAATCTGTGCTCTGTCTACTGGTTTTACTTTACGGCAGTCTAGTGAAACATTTCTTGCATTTTGGGGGAAAAATATGCTTATCTGTGATTCCCTAACTGCTTCGAAGATGCAGTTAACCAGCAGTGCTTCAAAGCTTTCTAGGAGTCTTTTGAATAATCTTCAAAGTGTTTAAAAATTTAGCACTATAGTTAAGTAATTTGTGTTTACAAGAAGTCTTGATATTGAAAATTAGCTGAGATCATCAAACAAGTGTACCTGACAAAAGTAAAACATAATTTAAATATGTGCTTAACACGCAGTACTTTTGCTTTAAAACACTGATTTTACTTTAGATATGTAATGCTATTTTTCTTATAAAGCAGAATTTAAAAAAAATGTTGCACTGTTTTTTAAAAATACCAAAGTAAAATTTTATGGTATCAGAATTTTTTTTAATTACATTAATAAATTAAGTAATGAATTTTAAGATACTTAAATTATTTTATTTAGGGAAGGTTATCAAAAATTTTTAATTACTTTTAAGTTTTACCATTATTTTGAGAATAAAATTAGTATGAAAATAAATAATGAAATAATTTCGAAGATTAGTACAGAAAATATACTAAAAATCCTGCTTTTAAGTGTCAGTATAAAATATGAAAACTGTAATATTGTGTATTGTTATAAGTAATCAATAAATGTATGCAGACGTAGAATATATTATAAACTTCCCAGGTTATAAAAAATAGCAATTTTTTCACATAATTATTACTTTTATTTTATTTTTTATGCATATAATGGAGTGAATTTTTTTTTAATATAATGCAATATTCAAGCATAGTTCAAAACAGCTATTTGGCTTTAAACAAGGGACGGAGGCTTTTAGAAGTTAAGTGTTGAGCAACCCATTAACCACTGGTTAATTAATACATAAATTTTTTAATGTTAATTTGCCCATAAGATGGAAATGTTCGTATTTAGAGAAAGCTGTGGGATCTTCCAGTTTTCTACAAAATAAGTAAATTCGAAATGTCTTAATAATAATTTCAGTAAAACTATTTCAAATGATGCTAAATGGAATGAAAATTAGTTTTGTTCCAAAAACTCTGAAATTTATTATGATTATTTAAACTAAGTGATGATATTCAAAAATTTTATATTTGCAATAGCATGTGAAAAGCTTTGAAAAGTCTTCCCTGAACAAATACGATTATGAAGCTTCAAACCATTAACTGCAACAAATTACTCTCAAAATTCATTTTTCCTCAATCTGGCTTCTTTTGCCTAAAAGTACTTTTTTTAATTACTGTTGAAGCATAATATAAAATTTTATTTATTAAATTTGAAGAACCTAACTTGATTATACAAGTTATTAAACTTAATTTGAATTTGAATTTTTGTATGTGAAGATATGATAGAATACAATGGCTATACTAAGAAATGATTGGCAATCTCAAAATTGACTATTCTAGATTTTATGTTCTCCCCCTAAGTTCATCTGTTCTTCCGAATTTGAGATCTTTCCATGTTACATAACACTAGGCAACTAAAACTTAAAATTAACCAATAGCAGCTTCGCTGTACTTACGCACTGTAACAGCTTTAAATATTGTTTTTAATATTTTGTACAATTTAAATAGACGAACATTAATATGTATCTGAATGGGAATGTTTTAAATGCACGAAGAATAGTTTTAAATACTGTTGCTAATCGTTTGTACAATTTAAATAGACGAGAAAATTGATATGTATCTGAATGGCAACGTTTTAAATGCACGAAGAATGTAATTATTTTTTATTTTAAAATAGTTTAGAATATGTTTTCTCTTCTTGCTTGTATGTCACCATTTCAAGTGTTAAATAAAGTTTTTCCTGTGTTCCAACAATGGAGTTTGCTTCATTTGCGAAAGAAGTATCACAATCTTAATTATTTTTGAAGGCAGCAATCGACATCGAATAATCGTGCGTATTTTATTTTATTAGTTCATCTTTGAACGCAATATTAGCTATACAGATTATTACTTCTCGTTAATACTGAATTGCTTTATTTTATCACTTCATCACTGAACGTAATATTAGTAATACCAAATTATTACTTCAAAGCACTTCTGAACACGCCATTAACCCTTTAAAGGGCACCAGCATATAACATATACTGGATGTTTGTCAATTTTTTAACTTCCTAAAAAATTCTAATTTTACTACAGCAACAGCTGCGATCATGAGTTTCTAGTGTTTTCTTTTGATTCTAAAAGGGAGCACTACCCAATGAATGCTCAATATTTTGCTGCTGTGAAATTAATATACCTTGTTACAAGGTATCATATTTGAAGATTCATAAATTCTATTGAAGGGGTAAAAAAAATTCAAAATCAGCAAATATATGGCATACACATGCTGAATCATATATATTTACTGCATTTCAGTCAGAACTGATAATTAAAAGATTATTTATACAATTTTAAAACCAGTATATAAAATATACCGGCGTCCACACTGAGGGTACCACGCCAATAGATGGCAGCACCAAGCTTCTCCTTCTCTACTCTGTGAGATGACAGAATTTTGTAATACTATACTTGTTTGTGATGTAATAATTTGTCTATGATTAATTTAGAAGTTATTTATGATTCAATATTATGCTCATGGGGGATGTGGAGTTTACTGACTCTGTACTAAGAATGAATAAAGGTAGTTTAGTTTCTTTTTATTCTTTGCTTACTCCAGTCGAATTTCTCATTTGTCTCTGTTTAGCTAAAGTTTTCATTTCACCACTTGACTCTTTCCGCGGATAAAGACTCATCGATTTCAAAATTGATGTCTACTGTCTAAACGTTACACAATTGTAGGGGTTAAATGTGGCATGTTAGGATAAGAGGTGATCGACAGCTAATTGTCATGCGGGGGGGGAAATTCTAGAAAGAGAAAATGATAGGAGGTGATCGACAGATGATTTATCATGCAGGGGGTCACACGAGCTTCACAAAGAGGCTATGATAAGATCACACAGAAGGAAAGCTCACTTACAAACATGATAAATAGAAATGCACGTTAGGTCCATCTCTTACTGGAATGGAAAACTTGATGACTTGAAAGCATGCTTTTATGCTTTAGGGTATCGTCTTCGCTAATTTCAGACGAGAAACTCTGAGAAATTATTACTTCCTATTAATATTGAATTGCTTTATTTTATTAGTTCATCATTGAACGTAATATTAGTAATACCAGATTATTATTTCCTGTTAATAGTGAATTGCTTCATTTTATTAGTTCATCACTGAATGCAATATTAGTGATACGAGGTTATTACTTTCTGTTAATATTGAATTGCCTTATTTTACTACCGTATTGGATAGTATATTTAATATTCATTTTAGTTGCCCAACAGTAGACATATACAATGTATCCATTGTTCTATGTTGTTATTTTTATTTTAGTCAGAATTAATGTGGCAGAGAGTATGAATTTCATATAATTTAAACATCTCATTTTTGAGGTTTGTGTATTTAAGAGAGTGCATTTAATTTCGTGATTCCTGAGAGCATTAATTAATTACAGTAATTAAATTGAGCTACTTTAAGGAAGCATAAAAACAGTGTGTTCACAAATTTTAAAAACAGAAATAATGTCGTATTTAGGAAGAGTTCGTAAGGAAGATTTGGAAAATCTGGCGGCTAAATTGGGAGTTCAAGTGACTGCAGATTTAAAAATAGTCAAGATTTCAAACAGAAAAGTGTTGAAAGCAGAGATTATGACGAACTATTCGTCAAAGGAGTCTTAGACATGATTAATAGAAGAACAGAAAGAGAGGGAGGAAAGGGAA
>KK122202.1:32045-101121 GCA_000611955.2 Stegodyphus mimosarum
TGTGCCCGGGGGGGGGGTTGTCATTGACCAATATTGGTACTCCACCTGACAATTGCCTTACCAGAGAATGAAGTGCGTGTGATAAGGAAAGAGTTAAGAACTCTGTACTCCAGTGGGTGGGATTACGGGTACTGGTCCGCCTGCATAGTAGTAGCAGGTAGCATTTTAGACGACCAGTCAGATCTTAGGCTCATAGAGCTGCACCCCATTACGGAGTCCAAAAACCAGGAGTGGGACCCTGCAGGCCTGGACCGAGAGGAGAATTTAAGAGATGACAAAAATTCTGTCGCCCAGTAAGTCTAGGACTGGGCTTCAGCAAATTAGACTGATTATCCATCTCCAATGTGGCTTTCTGCCTGGATCTTGTGTCCTGCCTAATAAGGAGGCCTTTTAGACAGATCTGGGTAGTGTAGTGACAAGTACTATTATTATTCCTGAACTTTTAACACTCAAGCAGATCACTCTGTATATTATTTCATACCATGATTCCAACTAAAATTCAACTTCTAATTTTTCCAATTTTCATGACTTAACAGAAAAATTCCCCTGACCTAACACAATGAACTAATTATCAATTTAAGTAGAGGAAATACGTAACTTTAAAGATTTACTACAATGGAATGGAATTAAGAACATATTTACTACACTGGTATGGAATTAATTTAATGCAATGGAATTAAGAGTATACAAAAAATTTAATTAATCTTACTTATTACCATGAAGCAAGTGAGTATAGGAAATATGTAAACTAATAAAAAAGCAAAAGCGATTTTTGAAAAAAATTTCAAGCTCTGTGGGGGAAGAAGGCAACTATAAATTTTGGAAAAAACTGTTTGTACTGCAAAAGAAATATACGACTCTCCACCATTCAAAATAAATATTGGTAAACATAATATGATCAGGTGCAAATTGGGACTTTTGGCAAAGACAGTCAAACTATCTATATTTATTACAAAACGACAAACATTATCAACATATTAAAAGTAAACACACTTTAGCAATTTAAAATATAAATTTTAATTATTAAAAAAGAAGCATATATAATTTGAAAAATAAAACTATTTTCTTAAGAAATTCGCCTGTAATTTTTGATGCCACTATGCTCCTTATCAACAAACCAATCTGAATGCAAGAAATATAAGTCAGAAAAGAAGGAACTGTTTATGAATAAAGTCCTTATTTCTAATTGGATGTTTCAATTTGCAAGTTATGGATTTTGCAGGCTTACATAACTTCAAAATTTATGTAAGTTATGCATTATGTAATTTCCAAGGTTACGGTATACTATTTAAAACATAAAAATTTTTCTCATTTGAGATGATAATCTGTATTTCCTTGACTTTTCATAAAAAATAGAGGCCTTTTTCTGATCATTTTTAATTTTACTTCCATGCCATTACTCTCCAGGATTTTCAAGGTGGTTGAAAATACTATAATGCCTTTTAGTCTATCGAATAATAGTGGTAATGAAATCATTGCCTTAATTCACAGAAAACTGTTCCAACTTTTCAGCATAGCAACGAATTATGCAAGACAGTTTCTTTTTCCAAGAAATCCCAATCTAATGAATGGCATTAAATTATAAGCAATTCATTAAAATTTGTTTGATTCAGGCATCTGATTCAATTACAGTGATCGGTTAAAGGTCTGCTTACAGTGAAAGATTTCTTTTGATTTAAAAATGAATCATGATAGCTAAAGAAATCAAATAGGTACTTCATTACTAAAGTAGTCACTATATAAACTTTCATTGAGATTTGAAATTTACACATCATACTGGAGGATCATATTTGCTAATTTTGATGATTAAGCAGAATAGTTGTTTTAACATGGAAACACACAAGTTTGAGGGAAAAAAAATTCTGTAAATTATGCTAAATTTCTGTAAGATTTTCCATTCAGAAGATAACATTTTTATGCATCTATTAAGCAAAGATAAAAATGTTAAGATAATTAATTTAATCACTACACAAGGATACATGAGAATTCAATGCTAAATAAGAAAAGACAGTGTCAAATTTTTAAAAAATTTCTGTAGAATATTGCATCGCCATTGTCCAGTCATGGAAATGTGAATTTTTCTTTTTTTAAATTTATTTTGATAGAGCGTCAAAAACTAACTCCATGATCTGACCCAAACAAAAAAACACAGACAAAAAGCCAAATAAATCTGTGTAAAAACTGTTACTAATCTAAATAGCAATTACAAATTAACTAACAATCTAAATCAGGAAGAAAAAAAAATATTTCATATTCAAAATCCCAAGAATACAGGTTGCATACTTTGAACAAATTCTCATGATTAAATAATTGAGTTGATTTCATAAACCTGAACAATTGCTTGTTAATGATAAATGATTTAACATTTTTATAAAGATTTCAAAAAACTTCATAAATAATATAAAAATAAAAAAATTTTACTCCTTACAGCTTCAAAATATTTAAATTTTAAATTTAGACCCCATTTAGAAAATACAGTGCTCAACTAACTTAGATTTTATGGGCAAGGATCGTACAGCATTCTTACTGGTACCAAAACATATAACGATATATAAACAACTCCCTGAAATGTGTGTTATCGTTAGTTAAAGAAACAACTGATACTGACCGAAGAAAACATTTTAATTTAACGATCTTGCCTCGCATAACATTTAATACTGCAAAAAAGCAACCAAACATACCATACTTACTTTATTACACATATCCGGAAATAGCTTCAACAAGTTGAATGCCAAATCAGTCGCAAAATCGTTTCCGTAAATGCTCAAGATCGCCTAGATTTTATTTTATTTACCAAACAGTACTATCTTTTAATTTCACACAAATTAAATGCGATGTCACATGACGTCTCTTAATAACATGCGACTTTTTTTTTTTCAATATTGACCGTTAAAACACAAAACATTCACAGTCACATAGCAGCCATAACAATGCAAACTGTTGCCTAACAAATAAAGTTTAAAAAATAAAATGAATTTATCTTTTCAAGTTGAGAAAGTTGGGGCTGTGTGTATCCATCCGACTTCGGATGCTTAACCGATCTACTGGTTATGCTAGATGACAGATCACTGACGCAGAAACACTTTTTGAAACATCTGAGCTTTTCGACCAGTCATGAAAATTGTTTGAATTTGTGTTAGAAGGGTGGACGCACAAAGACAAGAAAAAGGTATTTCGCTGTTTCAATGCGCTTATGAATAATTGCTTTCATTCTTTGATATACATCTGTAACTTAAAACAAAATTTTAAAAAAAAAATTCTGAATGGTTTTAGAGCGGTCGCCCAAAGGGGCTTGATAAGCGTTTTTACGATATCGCTGAGCTTGAAGTCTACTCACTCCTACTGACCCTTTTTTTTTAGCTTTATTATTCAGCAGCATTTTCTTCACACTTACACCATATACAATTCAACAGAAAAATTACAAAAAATTTAAAAGCAATACTGCAGTTATACGTTTAGAATTTCGGATGCAGTATAAGTGATGTTACACATTTTTTCCTTTTGTTTTTTCAGTCTTTTTTTGAGTTTATCATATCAATGTTTAGTTTTCTTACCAAGATGGCTCTGCAAAACTTGTCTTTTTATTCTTAACGTCTGTGTGCTTACTTTATTTATAAAATATTACGTTCTTGGAGCTTACGCAATATAAAATTCGATTCAACAGCAAAATCAGAAAATATATAAAACAGCATATTTTTAGAATTTCCAGTAGACAGGCTCATGCGCTGGAGTTAAAAGTGTTTTTTTTTCCGTACAGCTTTGCCATTGCTTGCTTTGAAAGAGTTCAGTTTGTTAATCAAAAATTAGCTAACGTTTTATAAAATATTAAGTAGACAATAAAACAAATTCAAAATTCCAAATTCGGGCTTCTAGGTGCCCATATTCGGGTGGAGGAATACGTTATTCAAAATTCCATGGCTCTAGTTGGTTGGCTCTAGATGGTTGTTTTTCGCAAGGCAAGAAACATACATACATAAATGCAGATTCTTCATTATTTAATTTCTTTAAATATAATATACTAGGGCGATAATATTTGGTGGCAACAAAATTGAAAGTGAAACCGACATTTATAGCGAACCAACGCAAAATGCCGTTTCGAGACTAATAGCCCTACTGGTGTAAACGCCTTTTGGGCTAATGGGCTAATAACTATAGATTGCGTAAAAATTATTCTTGCTTTAATTTTATATTTAATTTAAAATATGTCAGATACTTTAAGAGGTTTATTCAGCTGTTAAATACTCGATTTCTTACAATTGAAAAAATATAATGGGTAATGTTCGGAGAACTGCCTTGGTGGCGACGAAAATATATGTGAAAAAGGAGAATTAAGAAGTGTTTACTTTTGTTTGGTAACTTGTTGATTTCTAGATTCTCTTCTGTTGTCTAGTTTAATTAAATCAATTAATGCGCATTTATAGCAAAAGCGTAAGACAATTACTTTGAACCTGGTTTCATACATGTATTAATCACAAAACGTAGGTTTTTAAAAATTAACTTGGCGTCTTCATATTGAGAATGTTCTCAAGAAAGCGAAGATAGAATGCACCCTGGTATGTTCATAATGACGTGATTCATTCGGACCTTAACATTAAATTTATTGATGTCTTAATTAAAAGACTTAGTCAAAATTTGTTTGCCGAAATTGAACAGATTGATAATCGTGCTTTACAAATGCTGCCTGCCTACAATTCGTCGATCCCAAGCTCCTCAAAACAACCACGGTCTGGGATTGGACGGGAGTACGGGATCTTCCCTCCTGCTAAAAGACGATGATCCACCCCCCAGCCTTCAGTTCCAGCGACGACGCCGTTCACATAACTGCTCCAGATATGCCTCACACATGATTATCAATCTGTTTCTTTTAAATATCACATCATTTATTTCAGATTTAATCTGCCAAATTGCTATTCACCGGTAAGTAGTCATTACTCTACTAGCATATAACTGTATCATAATCCATGTGACCAAGGAGCCTATTAATCGTAAAATCTTTCCTATCTGCTTTATCTTTGGTGTTGTATTCATGTTATAAAACTATAAAATACCCCCCCTAAAATTATTAAAAATCTTAAAATACCAAAAAATTCTGTATTCTCCCTAGCTCAGTGGCTAGCGCGTTAGACACTCGAGACCGAAAGGTTCGGAGATCGAGTCTCGCTAATTGCTGTTTAATTTTTTCGAAGTTATAATGTAAGTTCTTCTTTTTGTCTCTGTAATTTTTCGCAAGTCATGTTGACTTCCTTTTTATTTTTCCTTAACGTCTTTCGTGTATTTTTCCATATTTCTGCTCCCTTTTATTAACTATGATGTGGAGGTAGAGGGTTCTTTACCCTAGGCACTCCGTAATAACTAATCCTTGGATTGTAGGTTTTTAAGGGTTCAGATAACTTTGAAATGTCAAAATATGCTGAAAGATACAAACCTAAAATTCCCTGTATTTTCTGCTAATTAACTATGGGCCTTTAAGCCTAAGGCATCACAAAGGCATAATAAAGAACCATTACTCATCAAAGATTCTCAAATAAAGTTGTTTTTATTTACAGCATTTAATTTTACCAGGCAACTCGAGAGAAACTTGGATTCTAATACTTAACTTTTAAAGAATATTTCTTTTAGAATAACATTAAAAGGAAATTAAACATTTTTCCACTCACAAGTTGTATAATAGCATATTCTTGCGCGTGCACAGGTTCGTGAAAGATTGAACTCACACATGTCCGATTACAGATTAATAAATTTAACTTTTACAAAAGAAATATTTCAGACCTCTGGAATTTTCCACAGAAATATTCGTAGAAGTGTTCACAGTATCAAACAGTACAACCGATAGTTACACTTCAAATTACTAAGAATGTTAAATACAAAGCGCATCTAAAGAGAAAGCATATCCGATCTCACACTGAACTGTCAACTCGCCGCAATAGTAACAACAACTCCGAGCAGATACTCTCTCTCTTATATAGTTTTTACCCGGCCGCCGAGATATTTCTAGTACTTTGTGCGTCTCGAAATTAATGGAAGGCAATATGAAATGATTATGAATAAATACTCATTTAAAAACCTCGGCAAATTAAAAAAAGGAACTTTATGTTAAGAGTAGCGCATTTTATCTATTATTTTAAAACTTAGTAATTATTATTAAATTTTTCAATCTTCAGTGTAAAATGCACACAGCAGTAACGTTTTCTCTTCCAAATTATAGCCATCTTTCACACAAAGTTCATTTTAAATGCTGGTTTTTCAAATTTAAAACGCTAATTTCTATGTTGTGAATTGCATCTCCACACTCAGTGTCAACATAACTACGTCATCACTTTTCACTTCCTGTTTCAGGAGGAAAAGCTCTATAAGCTAGCACTTCTCTTGCAAGTCCTGATATTAAATACTACGTAAATTTACCAACTTCTAGATAATTTTAGTAACAGATGATTGAATGAAAGAAAACACGCCAATGCAAAATTCAATATCATGCAAAAATACAACCATAGTTTGGCATAGATTTTGAGTAAAACGTTTATTGATTTCGAGGGCTATTATACACAGAATTAAAAAAAATAATTATAATTTATAAATATTTTTCTCATATAAAAAATATATACAAATTTATAATAATTCAATCTGCACATGAATTTAATTGTTCCTTTTCTTTAATAAGGACCGTCTACACGTCCCGCTTTTATCGGCCGACTTTCTCACAGAGCAGCAATTTTAAGGATCTGCGCATGCGCTAAAAATCGGTCGTGTTCTCTGCCACGGTTTCAGATCTGGTGTTCATTGCTCACTGTCGTAAGATAAAACCGGAGTCTCTAGCCAATTAGATTGCTTTAAATGATCACATGCTTTTCTCCTCATTCTGGAATAAATAATAAACATGGCGCTATTTCGTTGGAGCAAAAGTCAAATTTTTCAGCTTATCGATTACTATACAGAAAATGTTGTATTGTGGGACACCAGTAATGTGAATTTTAAAAATTATTAATTAAGAGAGTCCCCTATTTTGGTAAGTTTTGTCTTCCCCATTAGTTTACACACTACACTAGTTACACACACAAAAAAAACGACGCACCACGACGCACCGAGAAGATATAAAGCAACAGGGACATAAATTGATATGCATAGAGGTTTCGACGGAAAATGCAAAATTTTATATTTTGGCTGCCAATGAATGAACGGTTGTCGTTACAGCGCATCTGATCTGCGCAGCTGACAGGATATTTAAGAGGAGAAATTCGGATTCCGGGTCATAAACTCTTCACGAGTTTCATTCCGTGTACTCTGGTAGACAGTAACTATGCCTCGCATGCAGGTGCGCGAAAGCTATGCGCAGATGTCAGAATTTGAGAGAGGTCGTGTAGTTGGGCACAGAAGCCGGTTGGCCTTATCGGCGGATACCTCGACATCTGAACAGGAGCGATGCCACCGCACTGTGGCGATGTTGGTAGGAATTGGTGAACCACGCCCGCACACAGTGTCAAGAAGGAAGCGGTAGGCCTAGAGAAACGACAGAACATGAAGACCAAGCAATCGTCAGAGCGGCACTCACAGCCCCAGATGCATCATTATCATTGATTGTACGTGCAACTAGTGCTTCAGTGACCGCAAGAACCATTCATAGACGGCTCACAGAAAGGGGGCTGAGGTCACGGCGGCCCTTGCACCAACTACCATTTGCAATGGTGTCGGGTTCATTCGCACTGAAATGTCACTGACTGGAGTAGAATAGTCTTTAGTGATGAATTCCGCTCTGAACTGAGGCCCGATGACCAGCGAAGGCGAGTCTGGAGACGCCATGGACAGCAGTGAGATACCAACCTGACAGTCTTCCGGAAGACAGGCCGACAACCAGGAGTGATGGTCTGGGGTGCCATTTCATTTCATAGTAGGACCCCTTTGTTTATCATCCGCGCAATCTTAGAGCACAGCGGTACGTCGACGAAGTTCTAAGGCCCGTTGTGTTGCCCTTCATGTCACGCCACACTGGGCTTACATTTCAGCAAGATAATGCCCGCCTCCACACTGCACATGTTTCTACTGCTTGCCGAACATTACCTTGGCCAGCAAGGTGGCCGGATCTCTCTCTAATTGAGCAATTTTGGAGCATTATGGGCAGGACCGTCCAACTAGCTCGAGAGGATGACGATCTAACGCGCCAGTTGGACAGAATTTGACACGATATCCCTCAGAAGATATCCGCAACCTCTATCAATCGATGCCAAGCGAATAACTAACTGCTTGCATGAAGGCCAGAGGTGGACAAACGCGTTACTGACTGTGAAGCTCTATTACTTCATTAAATCATCCAATTTTTCTCAAACTGTAATCATTTGTTTTTCTGTACATGTACATCAGTTCTACCGATTTTCGTCCCATTCGGAAAACTCCTTCTTGGTGTTTTTTTTGTCTAAGAGTGTATATTGAAATATTTTCTATTCGCGGTGAAAATTGTTTTATGTATGTATGTTATCTCGCTGAAAGTAAAAATTTGCAGAAAAACCCACTTTTTTGTTAATAGATGTAAAATTACAGCATAATTTAGTACAATGTTACTCAGTTTTATTAGCTGATTAACCGATGTTACCATATAATTATAGTTTTCAGACTATATTATTTATTTAATTATGCTGATACTATATTTTTAATGTTCAATAATATTCTATTTAAGACTTTACATCTTTATGGGAATTCTTATTTGTAATTTTTGCGCTGAAATTCCACTGTTGCTTTCTAATATAGTAATCTTTATTCTTTATTACTACTTTTTACTCATGCTAGTTTGATTTTCATAACATTATTGTCTATTTATTCAGTAGTAAAGGTTTTGATTTAAAGCACAGTAGTTATTTATATTTCCGAAACGTAGTTATTTTATTATTTCAGAATTTAAGTGCACAAATAGGAGTGCCGGAAAATGAAATTTAAAAAAATGGAGTAATCTGTTCACCCAGTATGCAAAAGAGAAGCAGAAAGAAAAAAAAATATACGTCAGGTTCAGATGCAGATATATAGTATCAATCAACGTGACATTTTTATGCGATGAGTGATGCTGTGTGCATCAGAAATACTGTGACTTCTTTGGTAAGCCATTACTTTTTTAATTTGTATAATTTGTCTTAGAAAGTAAATAATTGCCCTTTACTGTTTGAACATTTACCATATATCCAGAACTTTAAAAGCTTTTATGATAAGTAAAATAATATTTTTATTCATGTGTAGTTGTGTAAATTATGTTAACTAAATCTTTAGGCTTATGTAGCAAATGGGTCATCTGCAAAAGCTCATATTTCATAGAAATTTCTATGTAACTTCTATATAAAAGTATCATTTTATTTATCCTTTTATAGCTATGTGTGCTATTTAATTTCTGAAATGTAATTTTCATATTTAAAGACTATTCTTAACCCGGGAGGACGCACGCTCAAACATGTTTTTCCAGGTTATTTATTTAAAAATAATCCCTTTTCCCATTAAAGTATAGGCACAGAAGTGAGTGGGACACCAGAACTTAACCATGGTCAACAGGTATAGTCCCATTGCACTAACTATTAAGCTTTCGCCCAAATTTTGAGGGAGATCCCATTAAAGTAGAGAGTTACAGTTTGAATTTCTATAAAGAACTAACCTTCTTTCTAATGAATGTTGTTTTACTGATAATTTTCAGAAAATCATAACGTAAAGTTGCTAAACACTGGTAATTCGACCGATTTTCGAATGCCGGCAAAAGGGCTGGCTGGAAAATTGGTTTTTGTTGTTTTTTCTATATATAGAACGGATACGAGCTACTTTCTGCAAAAAGTCTTTTATAAAGGCATCTCTCTTTATAGGCAGATAGTGCTTGAATTACTTTGTCTTATCAATTAACCTAACATTCAGAAAAGCATATGTAAGGTATTTTGAAATGAAAGTTATGGTATTTGAATTTCTCTTTATATGTCTGCTCTGGTACTTAGTATTAATGCAACCGCCTTGGCACGTATTTGGCAGTCTTTACAGATGAAAAGGTAAAAATTACTTATCAGGTATTAGCAATTTTCGTGACTTGAAAAAATAAATAAAAATAATAATAATAAAACGGATCTGAAAGGTTTCAGATTTTAAATTACGTCCAAAGGGGCATTTTCTTAATGTTTTCTGTGTTACCTTTATTTATTAAATATCATGTTCTTCACACTTAAACCATAAAATTCAGATCAACAGCAATATCGCAAAATAATTTTAAAATGAGTATATCTTTAGAATTTCTGATACACAGTTCCGCGTGCTTTAGATAAAAAGATTCTTTTCCCCGTGGAGTGTTATCATTGCTCGCTTTTAAATAGTTTGAGTTTGTTCATCAAAAATTCGTTAAAGTTTTACAAAGTGTGATAGATAATAAAACAAATTCAAAATTCGGGCTTCCATATGCGCATATTCGGGTGGAAACATACGTCATTCAAAATTGGATGGCTCTAGGTACCGTTGTTTATCACATGTGGAGAAATATACATACATTTATGCAGATTCTTCATTATTTAATTTCTTTAAATATAATACAGGGCTGCAATATTTTGTCGCAACAGTTTCAAAAGTGATTCAGACTTTTAATGTTTCCAGCGCAAAATCGCAAAACGAAAACAATAGTCCTTCAAGGACAAAGACCCTTTGCACTTAAAAATCCCACATATCCTATTGTAAGTTAGTAAAGTGTCGTCAAAATACCAAAAGAAGGAAATTTAAATATAAATTTTAATTATTAAATAAAGATTATATGCTATATTAAAAAATAGGTGCTTGCGTATTATGGCAACCATAAGCATAAAAATTTTTTAGGGAAATAGGCTCATAAATATTCCTTCAATCAAGCAACATTGCTATAATTCTTTTTCATTTTTTAATTTGTCTCTAGAAACTGTTAGAATTCCGAATACAACAAAAAGCAACACGTACAAAAATTGCAACGTTGCTTGAGTGAATCATTTTTATGAGCATGGTTGCCTGAAGAATTTTTATGTGAATTATTGCCAGAATTTTGCAACTTTTATAAAGGTGGTTGAGATAATACGTCAGTATCTCTGCTTTTTAACCCTTTGATTACGAATTAAAAAAAATTATCCCATTTTCTATCCAAGTATATCATAAATAAGCTAAATTTAGCATTTCGGATATTTTTGACAAATGATTTTCAAGCCAAAGACTGAACATTATGTTCCAAGCATATTATTAAAAAAAATGTGAAATTCTTCCCAAACAATTAAAATTTTTAAAACAAATAATTAATTATTTTAATTAAAGATTTAAAATGCTCCTTGCGCTCTAATTTTCAATATTTTTTCCTAATTTTTCCTTTAAGTTATTTATAACTTTACAAAAGTTTCTAAGTATCCATTATTGAATATGATGAATCAGAAATTTTTAAAAAGGAATTTTGTGAATTTATACCCAGTTTTCAGAAAAATGTCACCTTTTGTCAAACATTATCACAAGTTTAAACTTCTCAATAACCTCATATCCAAAAATGCATACACAGATCTACTGTAACATATAACAAGATAGTTTCTTCCAAATATTATTCATTTTTAACTAAAAATATGACGCATGGAGCATTTTCAAGACATACGAACTGCGAAAAAATTTGTTTTGAGAAAACCGGATTTAAAGTTTTTCTTTAAACTTACCTTTAATATATGGTCAGGAGAAACAGCAAATTAACTTTAAATATGAATTCGTAAATACTAGATAACATTTCCGTATGATTTGACTATCTTTAATATCATAATATTAAATATGACAAAAATAAACATGTCGCAAATTGTTATGCGATTCGAAGTTATAGGTAGACACAATTTATGCATTATATCCAATGAAATATTTAAAATTCACCCGCACCATATGTTTTACCTACATTTGTTACATTTACATTATATTTCAATGCTTTACAATATGTTTTACTATTTATGTTTTTTTTCCTAGCAGCTAAACTTCTCTTTTTGCTTTGGTTCAAGCGACGTTGATCACGCTTTTTTTCCAATCAGTAGGGTGTCGTAAACATGATCGTTAGTTTACGCGAAAATAATGAGCGGCTTGTTAAAAATTAGACGAGACGAAAGATCTTTTAGAATATAATATTTTAATATTCCTCAGCATAGTGCAACAGGTTCATTTTAAAATACACAAGATCCACAAAATAAACGTTAAAACTGAATTCAGCCATCTATCATTTTAGAAATAACAATCTCTCTCGCGTTGGCATTCCGTAGCAACTAAATTTCCAATATTCTCCCCACCTTGAGTTTTTGGGAGAAAACTCAAAAGCAAAATAATAAACATTATAAAAATTTACAAAAACATATTAATTTCATATACAATACTAGTAGAACAATTTCAAGAAATTTATGAATATGCAGACTAAATCTAAATTTTAGAATTCAAAATTCTAACACAAATGTTAAATGAAGTTCAAGTTTTTTTTCAAAGTCAATAAAAGTTAGTATTTAGAGACTGAGTCTTTCAACGTGTTTTACTAGTTGACCAGAGCGAGTCTGAACAGGAGTAAGTTCATTAAAATCATTTTCCATTTCAGAAGGCTTATTACTTACCGCATCAGAAACAAGTTCGTGATCATGAATAATAGATTTACTTTCATGTGTAACCTCTAGAGGATATTGTTACGTGCGTACGGGTTTGTTATATATTGAATGCACAAGTCGTTAAAAAGTTAACAAAAATTTATTCCTTCCACAAGAAATAAATTAAAATGCTGAAATATTTCTGCACAGATCTTCGCACAATATCTCAAACGTTTAGCAAAAACTCAAAGCAGATAAAATAATTCTATCTCACAGCGAAATTGCTACAATCAATACAGCATTAAGTAAACAAACAGCAGTTCGCTTTTTACAGCTACAAGTATAACAGCAACAACAACAACAACAACAACTGAGATGAGGTGTTTCACCTCGGCTTTTATAAGCTTTTTAATTATCAGTAGAACAATCACGATATTTCTAGATTTTTCTGGATGGCAACAGTAATTACGAGATATTTATTTATTAAGACATCTATTTTATTTTTATTGCTATTTTTTTCGACGCAGTTGTCTTTTCAAAAATCGTCTGCGTTGCACGGTGTAATAAAAAGGAATTTTAATTGCAATTCTAAATAAATAGCCAAATAAATGTGAAATTCGTAACAATATAGTTGTTGTACTGGTCTTAACACATTTCCATTGGGGGTTTTTAATTTCACAAGTCTGGCAACTCCATGTTTGCCCGGGAAACGTTCCAGTACTCTTCCGAGGAACCAATACAGTCGTTTTTTATTATCTGTGCCAATTAACCCGATGTCCCCTACATTAATTTTGTCACATCTCTTGGAAACTGAAGAACGAAGGAAACCTAAATATTCTTTCCTAAATCTTAGTTTCAAATGACCTTGTACCTTCTGGAGATATTTATATCTTTTAACAATATTGATCTTTTCGATTTGATCTAAATCAAAATTCATTTAGACGAATGTCCTGAAGAAACATAGAAGGAGTCAGAGTTTTGAGCTCTGGTTCTTCCGACACATAGGTTAATGGTCTATTGTTTCATAATGGATTCACATTCACAGACTAAAGTCTGTAGTTCCTCATATGTCAGAGAAGAACGTCCAAGGTTCTTTCTCAGGAGATCTTTGAGAATTCCAATCAAGCGTTCCCAGAATCCTCCCCACCATGGGAAGGCGGGTGGATTGAATTTCCAGCGAATTTCGTTCACTTCAAATGCATTTTGAATCTTCTTCCAGTCCTGTCTCTTCAAAGCGGTATTTAACTCGGTGAAATTGGAACCATTATCCGAATACAAGACAGATATTCGTCCTCTCCTTGCGACAAATCTTTGTATAGCCTGAATCAAGGCATTCTTATTTAGAGAAGGTATCAGCTTCAAATGTAAGGCTCTGAATACTGCACAGGGAAACAGGACAATCCAAATCTTCTCTTTAGGTTTGGTCAACAAGGGGCCCTCTAAATCAATCCCAGATACCTGAAAAACAGCTGATATTCTACACTCATGGACAAAAAAATTAGCGCACCAAGAAATAATTGCGGGATCGTAACGAAACTTGCAATGAAGGTACATGTCGGGGAGATATGCAGGCTGCATTTCTAATCATTTTCTAATCATGATTTTTTACTTGGTAGAATCATCGGCCGTCTGGAATGTGGGCGTACCCAACTGGAAGTATCAGACGAACTTGCAATTGCCCAGCGTGTAATCTCCAGGATTTGGCAACGAATCCAAGATGACGGTAATGTGAGTAGACGTTAGAGCCCAGGTCGCCCCAGAATTACAACGCCGAATGAGGACCGGTATTTGGCAGTTACTGCCAAAAGAACCAGGCGGAGCACAGCCTCAGACCTGTCTCGTCAGCTCTCTTCAGCCACTGGTACGACAATTTCAAGGCAGACCGTGTACAGACGCTTAGGGTAGATTGGTCTATATGCTCGTAGACCTGTCAGATGCGTTCCACTTACTGCAACTCACTGTCGCCTGCGGTTAGCCTGGAGTAGAGAGCATGCATTGTGGATACCGCAACAGTGGGTTTGTATGATGTTTTCCGACGAGTCCAGGTTTAGCTTGCAGTCTGATTCTCGCCGGACTTTCATATGGAGAGCTCCAGGTACCCGTTACCACCAAGAAAACATCATTAAACGACACCGTTACGGTGGTGCAGGAGTGCTCGTTTGGGGTGGAATTATTCTGGGTTCCAGAACTGTATTCGGAAACAAATTAACTAAGAATAATATTTAAACTTCAATAAAATAATAATCAATAACTTCAATCTTAACTTACCCTATCTATTCTTCCATCCGACATATTTCCAACAAACTCGCCCACCCGAGGGCGCCATATTGTCGTAAACATCATCGTTAGTTTACGCGAAAATAATGAGCGGCTTGTTAAAAATTAGACGAGACGAAAGATCTTTTAGAATATAATATTTTAATACTCCAGCACAGTGCAACAGGTTCATTTAAAATACGCAAGATCCACAAAATAAAAGTTACAACTGAATGCAGCCATCTATCTTTTAGAAATAACAATATCTCTCGCGTTGCCATTCCGTAGCAACTAAATTTCCAACATAGGGAAAATGAGTTTGTTTCCTCCTGTTCTACGCGTATAGCATTTACATAACCAAAGTTAAATTCGTGGTTGTCAATACTCACATTTCTAGCCTTTTTTAGAAATAAACACTTCTTTTGGGCAAAGATATAATTTATAACATCAGTAAATAACTGCTGAAATACACTTTTTTACATTTTTTTTCAAAATTTAAAGGGAAAAGTTTACGTTGTTTATACATTTTAAATGCTTGTAACGTTGTTTATACATTTTAAATGCTTGTAACTTTGTTTATACGTTTTAAATGCTTGTAACTTCTTCTTTAAACATTAGAATATTTGAACTCGATTTTTTGCATACGATATAGTTACATATATGGAATATTAGGAGAGTAAAAAAACAAATTCAATATTTTGTTTGATTTTTAGCTATTTTAAAGTCCACGGTCCCCTTAAAACATTTTATGTCGTAACAGATTCAAATATGGAAAAAGGAGATGCTGCTGGAGACCATTTTGTTTCCTCGTCTAATTAAAATGGATTTGAACGACCATTTTGTTTCCTCGTCGAACCAAGATTAATTTAAACGCCCATTTTGTTTCCTCGTCTAGCCAAGATCAGCTGGAGTTTTGTTTCCCCACACCTGAAAAGTATATTTTCTGAATGGGTTCTGGTGTCCAAATAGTTTTGTGAACGACTGTACGACAGTTTGAAAACCGGTGTTACATATCGTACACACTCCTGTAATGTCTGCATTTGGTTTTCAGGAAGAAACACAACACAGGAAAAAATGTTTCTGTCTAAATTATATGCTAGTACTTAACATACATTAACTAGTGAATGAGGAAAAAAGGTGGATTAAATGCAATCTCCCTGTGGATTAGATAGATTTCATGGCCATAATTAGCATTTAAGATACATAGTTGGAAAAAAAAATTCCAAGTAATGGACATTATAAATACAGTAAATGGAACTAAAGATAATTAATTGTGAGGAAACAAATGTTCTTGATCATAATATCCATACAGACAGACAGTAATATTTTGTTAGGAGACGAATGACTGTAATATGAGGGAAACAAGGCACTATAAAATTTTAAATAAGGCAGAAAAAGGAATTTTAGTTTCGCATAGCTTCTGAATTTAGTTCTATTCATTCACTGCCCTCATCTGTACTTTTTCATGGCTTTGCGGTGGCGATCAGGATAATCAGAAAAAATATCTAAAAATGTTTTTGCCTTTGAAGACGAGGAACCTGCTTCGGATTACCCTTGCAATCGACAGAATTTTATTGAGAATATATGTTAAGATTGCTTTTTACTGGCCAATTTTATTTTATTTAACATTTGTTAAACACAAGGAGAAAAAACTCATTTAAAATTAAAAAGTTTGATTTTATTCAAAATTACATGAAGGGGATAAGAACAAATATTGGGTTTTATATCTGAATTCAGTTACAGGTTACAAAGCTTTTTCTGCAAATTCTTAAAGTAGGCGAACACTTTTGTGAGACACAGCATATGTCAGTTTATTTTCCTTCAAATTAATAGTTCATGATGAAATATATAAACCTCATATATCATATAATAAATGAGGTTATTACTCACCTTTATGTAATTTTGCATGGATTCCCATAAAGCATCCAAAACTTCTGGTTTCTATTTCGACAAAGTTTGCTTCGGCATTCTAAACAAATATTGCAAATTCGAATAGGAACCTCCTGTAACATAAAGAAGATTAACATAAATTCATTAAAAATGATGCAATGAAATAATTATCATAAAATTTATTTTCACGAAACTAAAATAATGTTGATTAAAACTACTGTTTACACTTATACTTTAGTTTCAGTGACTTACTAATTTTTAAAAAATCAATTAGTAATTTCTAATAATATAAAAATTAACTTACCACCAGCTAAAAAGCGTAGGGTGACGTGCAGCCTATCAGATGACGAAATTGCGGATTGCATAACTGTATAATTTTTAAAAATTTTGCTAGAAACTAAATTTACCAAAAAACCGAAGTCACACGGCGTCATCCGTAAATACTTTCCGAATTCCACCGTGTCTTCAGTACGCAACTCCCGGAATAAAGTATTCTGTGCACCATGAATTTGTCGTCGTTTGACCCAATTTCTGGTCTAAATGCGTTTTCCTTTTTTTATCTGCAGCAGTAGCCAAGATCAAAATTATAGATATTGCTATAGCAGCAATTAAAATAAAATCTTCATCTATTATTTTGACTATTTGACAACACCGTAATCATTGTTTACAAATCGTAGACAGAGAGACGCTGTAGAGGGCGGGAACTTTTCTTTCACAGTGATTGGTTGAGTGAAAACCTGTACTGCCGAGAAAATCGTGTAGTGTGGATAGGCGAGCTATTTCAGATATTGTAGTGAGACAAAGCCGGCCGAGAAAATTGCTACGTGTAGACGGACCTTTAAGGCTTCAGTTCTTATTAACATGCTATTTGAACTAAACCTACAATCATGGAATGTGTTTTATCTAAAGAAATGAATACGGTTATGCAAAATACAATTATATACTTCCTTACACAACTTATTTATCAAATGATGTAAAACCATGAGAACTAGCAAGTCTGCCCTGGGAACAGAACTAAAAAATTTTAAATCGTGCTCTGCAGGCCATCCCAGCTATAATATTATATATTTTCTATATAATTTCTTTTGATTGTTTAGCACAATCAAAAGAATTTTCCGTGAATAAAACTCCAAATCAAATGCCATTGAAAAGAATTTCAGGAAGAGATGACAGATCATAAATCCATAAGAATAACTCATTTAAAATTTCTCATAAGCAAGATGAGACAATGAAGAAGAATAATGCAAATTTTAGGTATTGCTAAAATGTCCATAACACGCTGGAAGAAGAAAAAATATTCAATAAAAATTTTCACACGTTCGTTAACTTATTACATTAATAAACAATTATAGGGAGATAAAAAGATTAAAAATTACAATCTGGTATTTCATAAAACAATTTTAAAAATTCGAAACGAGATACAAATAATAGAAAAAAGGTAAAGCCAATGAAATATCAACATACAATACAATAGTTTTGCATACAAGTCAGCTAAACAAATACACATTCGCAAGGAAACAGAGTAAAGAAACACTGCTAAATATTTCACTAAAAGGAAAAAGTTGAATAATTGAATAAATTACCTACAGATATGTCGAAGATGAATTAAAAGAAATAAATAATTACCATTATATTAAAAAAGAAATATATAAATGAAACCGGTACGAAATTGAGTAAATTTAAAGAATGTAAAGTAAATATTTCATGAAGAAAAAGACAACGGAACAGATAATCGCGTCAATATGATTTTCAGTTTTAATGGTTTTTATATCAAACAATATTTGGTTAAAAAATAAAAAGTATAATAACAAAAATTCACAAAATGAATGCAAAATTTCGTAATCACACGACAGTTTCGCAGACCCTACTCACGCGCAGAAACACTCAACGCAACTGATAACCATTTGATACAAATGGCGCCAAATTTGGCGCCGTGTTGGTCTTCCATGGAGTTGTATTAACCCAGACATATCCTGGGAATGAAGCAAAAAGATGGTTATTTAGCACTACCAAAAGATTGAAGAAGTTAAATAAATTTAAAGATAATGACCCAGTTTTTAAAGAATAGCACAAAGAGAATGTCATACAGGAAGTCTCAAAAAAGGAATTAGATGATTAGGAGGCCACTACTTATGTCACCATCCAGTTATTAAGCCAGAGAGCGCCACTGTCTCTATTCCACCAGATTTGACGCTTCGTGCAAAGTTGGAAGAGTACTATTCTAAATGACTGTCTCTTCAAAGGGTCTAACTTGATAGAAGAAATTTTGGCTACATTATGGAGATTTTGGAGAAAAGGCTGTTGTTGTTGTGTTCGACATTAAAAGAGCCTTTCAAACTGAAGTTAAGGAAGATCGCCGATTTTTGAGATTTTTATGGTGAAAGAATGCAAATAAAATGAAATTCTATATGCTTAACAGCGTGGTGTTTGGAACTACTTGTAGCCCAGTTTCACTCAGCGCGTTTGTAAGGTACCATTTGAACAAGTATTCAAAAGGACTCGAAGCAGTTACTGATAAACTTCTAAAGTCCTGAAGTTTATATTAGCAACTGCGTAACCTCCGTAGATAGTGCATCCGAATTAGAAGAATTTATCTCAAAGGTCAAACAGAAATTATGGCTGAAGCTAAGCTGGAGATGACATTACGACAATTCTGTCCTGTGGCAAGAAATAGAAAACTTTTCATTTGGAAACAGAAGTTTGTTTAAGGAGACTTTATAACTCCAGTTTTGGTTTTGGAGATTAGATGGGATAGAAAGGAGGATTGTTTAATGATCTGTAACAAATTCGATGCTGAACTAGATAATCCTACTAAACGGAAGATCTTATCTATAACTCAAGGTATCTCATATACGTAAATACCGTATCAAGGTATTTACTATCCCATCTGTTTTCTCGTCCGCATTGCTGCTAGCCAAGCTAATGATTCAGAAGGCCTGTCAGTGATGGTCTGCTAAGTGAGAATGGGATTCTCTTCTTCCGGAGAAACTCAAAAGAACTCTCAGAAATGGTACAATGAATAGAAACAACTATCTAACTCAAAGATAAACAGACATACAGGTTACGGAAATAAAGAAAAATGGTTCATACATGTTTTTTGCGACGTGCGTCAAAGTGCATACGCAACAGTAATTTTCTTGTGCTGGAAAGATGATAATAGAATTTCAGTACAGCTTCTATGAGCAAAAGGACGACTTGCTTCATAAAAGACTTGCACAGTCCCTCGTCATGAATTTCTTGCTTGTGTTCTGGGAGTCAGAATAGCAAATTACAGTCTTGCGGCTCTGGAAGTCCGTACAGTATCAGTTTATCATTGGACTGATTCTTTGGCAGTTATAGCATGAATACGAAGAAATGATCAATGAGGTATTTTTGTGGGTACCAGAATCAGGGAAATATGAGTGAGAACTCACTGAATCACACTGATAGTATCTTGTCCCACGCAATTTAAATTCAGCGGACCCGCCATCTCGTGGTTGCAGCACTCATCATTTTATCGAGACGGAATGTTTGGAGAGACCAAAATGGTAAAAGGACGAAGAAAATAATTGGCCCAAGTCGGAGCAGGTTCCTAAGGAAGATTTAGTTACGCCAGAAAAAAGAAAATTACAATATCATTATTTACCTGTACAAAAGTAGATCAATTCATGAATTATGAAAGAATTTCGAAATTTTTTAGATTTATAAATAATATTTGTTGGGTGAAAAGATTCATATCAAAATCTAAAAATAGGAATCATTTTTTTCCATCTGAACTTTATGTGGAAGAAAACAAAGAGGCAGAGAAATTTCTTTGGTGAAGACTTCAGTTAGAAAGATTTGATGATGTCTCAAATACTGCCAAAGGTCTCATTGTTGTGAAAGATTAAAATAACATAATACGAGTCAAAACAAAATTGTCAGAAGGTGATGACGAATTTTCATTCAAATATCCAATTTCGTTGCCATCAAAACTTCGCGTAGTAAATTCTTTAATTAAAGTCTGCCATTTAAAGAACTGATATGCTGGTCTTCAGACTGTGGTTCCGTCTTGCTAGAAAACTGTTGGATTATTTCTGCTAAGCGTAACATACGAAGAATGAAATGCAAAATGTTTACGTCAAAACCGTTTATCACTCCACCCATTCATCTTCCATATGACCGAATCAGGGATTCGAAAGTTTCTGAAGTCGTAGGCATCGATTTATGTGGTCCTCTCTTTCTAAAAAACAAATTCAAGGTATGAATTGCCAGTTTTCCATGCGCTGTGTATCGAGCCGTACGCTTAGAATTAGTGACTACTTGTCAACAGAAGGCTCCATTCCTACCCTCTGGAGATATCTAAGTACGATGATCCAGTTATACTGTATGAACATTTTTAGAACTTTAATTTTTTATTGTTTGAAATTTTCTTAAGATACTAGTTTTCTTACCTTATTATATTATTTTGAGTAATGATACAAATTCAATTTGGTGTTTAAGGTCTGGCTTCTGACATAAATTAACGATGAGAGTATGTTAGGTATTCATTTTAAAGTATTTCTTTCCCTCAATAGATTGCCTCAGGGGTTCCAGTACTGAGAGAAAATTTAAACCTTGTTTCTTTTTTGACATACCAGCTGCAGTTAGTTACGGTTCGGATTCGTGCCAGTATGGTCATAAAGGTGGCAGGAGGGATGGCTCACAGTTACCACGGATCGCAGGGCGTTCCTTTTCTTTCCAAAAAGTAGCAATATAGTTATGTAGCAGCTCCGTTTCACTCACACAATACTTCCCTGGGCATAGTCCATTCTTAGCATATTTGCACCTCTTTCGGTGCAGGTAGGGAAGAAATCACGGACTATTACGTATTTGACTGCCTAGAATCCATCTTAAAAAAACCAGCTTCCACAAACGTTTCAGTGTTTGTCGCTAACATTAGCAGTATCAGATTTGCACAAAATAAAATTGTCTCACTCATTACATATTATGCCACTGCTTACTCAAAAATACCGAGCTATACGCAGCCTGCCTCAAACACGTCCGCAATGTAAGTTACCTGCAGCAATAGGAGAATACCGGCACACTCTCCCCTGTACTCAACGCTATTGACTATATTTAACTCTGTACATAGCTCGGTATTAATATCTGTATTTCCTATTTGATTATATATTTGTCATCTGCCCATAAGCTTAAATGATATGTCCTCCTGCATTAGCTTATGCCAAGCTGCAATTTAAATTTGCACATACAATGCCGTTACAGTTTTGTGTCCCACTGATTGCTCAAAGTCGCGCTCAAGTCTTCTGCAAAACAAAGCGTACTGTAATCTTTTAATAAGTTCCAAGCTACACCTGGTGCGTTCATCAGTACCCATCTCATTGTCATAGCCCTAGTACCTTCCGACGAACTGGCTTCTAAACTCCGTATGGCTAACATCCCAGTCGGAGACCAACTTGAGCGGTGACCAATATTGGAGTGTAAGAAAAGTACAGAGTTCGGCATTCTGGTCCATCACTTAATTTTACAGCCACAAAAAATAAATAGAGAGAGGCTATAACATTTATAAAATAGCAGTCAATTATTTGTTTTTCTTTTCAATGTTTAATGTGATGTATGAGTCAAAATGTGGTGCCGAAAAATAATTGGGTTTCCTTGGAGAAGATTCTTTCTTCAAGTGGGAGTTTACAGTCCCTGCAATCAAGACAAGATAATGAAGTTTCTTTAATTTTTTTTACCCAGATTAGTAATAGAAAAGTCAGTGGATGCTGACAACTTGGATCAGCGGTAGTTGATTAATTACAGTAATATTAAACTAGTTAGTAATCCAGAAAAATTTATCTTTGGAAAAAAAGTGTAATAAGTGTAGTATTCATACCTTAGTTTACGATGTAAGGTTTATCCTAAGTTTATTAACAGTTATTTGAAGTTATGATTCTTTAATATTTATTCTAATTTCAGCTTACAATTTCCTGCCAGAATGTAATTTCCGAAACGCAGCTAATGGAAATGAGTAAGAGTACTATTTAAGTCGATGTTTCGCCGACTTCGAGAGAAAGAGAGAGTCTGATTTTCCTGACTTAGCGCGCGTTTGCCATTTAGCTACATTCTGTCTTAGTTACTACGCTTGGCCATACTTTAGGCTCTTGCTTGGCTTCTCCTATTTAATTAATATTTACCGGCGAACGACTTAGAATTCTGATATCTTGGGCTATATCTTTCAGATAGCTTTAGTTAAGGTTAGTTTAGTTTAATTTCCTAATTATTTAAGTTGAAGCCCAAGTGGAGGCTTTGTGTAAGTTCCGAGTTAGGAACTGATTGTAAATGTTCTGAGAAATAAAGGTTAGTTAATTCTTAAGACTTATGTGTTTATTCACACACTTAAACGATTATTCGCTTGTTAGTGTTTGTGGGGTTCTGAGATTGAACATTGGAATTAAATAAGTAAAACCCCACGTTTGGCGCCCGAAATTGTTGTTAACGAACCATGCAAGGTACTGAAGATTTCTCGTTGAGTCCTCCCATCTTTCAGTTCCTTCAATCACAACTAAACTCCATGGAGGGATTCGGATTTATTGTGGAAACTATGAGAACGCCGATGAAGCCAACAGCAACTTTTGATGGAAGAGGATCCGCAATGACCTTCCTGGAGCAGCTGGATCTACACTTCACTCTGTATCCTGTGAACCAGCCTCAAAGAATTATCATCGCTACGACGAATTTAAAAGGCCAAGCCCTAAGCTGATACAAGAACATCAGCAAGAGTTTGTCGGAGGATCCATTATCGGAAACGTACACTTGGGAAAATTTTAAATATTCGCTATTGAAATCATTCCCACTTTTAAGAGACCGCGCAAGACTGAAATCAGAATTATTCAGTAAATATCAAACTAATGTTGACGAGTTAACGGACATCATCTTAAGAGAGATCCATATTGTCAAGTTATTATATGGAAAAAGGCCCTACAAGGAAATCATTGGAATAATTTTGCCGCGGTTGCTTCCGTCAATTCAAGATTTTCTTGAAGTTAGAAATACGCAAACGGTGGAAAGCTTATTCGAACTGGCTGTGGAATTTCAAAGCAGGCGGACGGCCGAAAACGCGCGTGCGAACAATTTTAGGCAGTATTTAAGGTTTCACGCCCAGACGAAACCTCAAGCTCAGCAGAATTCCTATCGGCAAGAGGAGAAAGTAGCAAAGCCGGATAAGAGGAAAGCTGGTCAGACCAAAGCATGGGGAAATAAAAAGCAGTTGGACCAAGAGGTTGAAATGAAAAATTTAAACTAGTCACGGTGACCAGAAGGAGGATGAAGTCACCGTGTGAGAATATAAATCCCTCAGAAATCAAACTGAATACAGAAGTCGTACAAATTTGGCCTTGCCAGAAATCCAGATACTACTAAACGACATCCCTACGACCGCCTTATTGGATACCGGGGCTCAATGCAGCTTCCTGTCGCAGGAGGTTTTTAAAAAGCATTTCCGTCGTTTTAGACTGTTTAGGAAAACGGGACAACGGGTGACTGATGGCCAACGGGCTGCATGTTCAAATAAAAATTGAGATTCCGAAAATCAATTTTCTCGTAGTAAACCGCAGTAATATTGGGGGTTGATTTCTTACACGCAGCTAGCGCAAAAATTAATTTTAAAGATTCTGCCTTACAGGTAAAAATGGACAAAATTCAAGAAGAAAAAACCGCAATCCCGGAGGTGAATCTAAGTCACCTCGAAGAAGGTGAAAAAGAAAAATTAAAGAACTGGTAAGAACTTTTTTTCAATTATTCGATGAAAAACCTGTCTTCCGTCAAATTGTCTCTCATAGCATCGAGACTGGCAGTGAGCCCCACCTCCTTCAAAACCGTACAGCTATGATCGGGTGAAGGAAGACATTCTTAATCAACACATTAAGAAAATGCTCGAGGATAATATAATTACGCCAAGTACCAGCCCCTATGCTAGTCCTGTAGTTTTATGTAGAAAGAAGAATGGACTGCCACCCGCATATCCGAACGCATGAAGATTCGTTATTGATTACCGAAAATTAAACAGCATAACGAAATACCCCACGTATTCCCTCCCGATAATAGATAAAATTATAAGAAAGATTTGTTCGACGAAATATATGACTACACTAGGCCTGACGTCAGGACACTTTCAAATTGCAGTAAAACCCGAGGATGTCGAAAAGAATGCTTTTATCACAAAGTGAGGCGTGTATGCCTTTTTGAGAATGCCGTTTGGCTTATGCGGAGTTCCGGTTACTTTTCAAAAAGTTATGAATATTGTTTTAAGGTCAGGCTTGGGGAAAAGTGCAGTCATCTATCTCGATGATATTATTGTGACAAGCGAAACCCTAGAGGAACACATTAAACATTTAGAGGAAGTTTTTACATTATTGAATGAAGCGTTCCTCAAAATTAATCCTAAAAAGTGCAAATTTGCCGCCAAGGAATTGAGGTACCTCGACTACAAAATTTTGAAAAGCGGTATATAAGCTGACAACTCTAAAATTTTGGCGATGAAAAGTTATCCTCCGCCAAATATGGCTAAGAAATTATCATCCTTTCTGGGAAGGTGTTCATATTATAGAGTATTCATTAAAGATTTTGCAAAGATCCTTGAACACTTGATGGTACTTAAACGAAAAAAGAGACTGGGTTAACATGGACAGCGGAGGCGAACACGGCTTTTGAAGAATTCAAACATGCCTTAATTAACGCCCATGTTCTTAAATTCTCGGAAGGGGATCAAAATTTGGAAATTGCAACAGATGCGTCAAACTACGCAGTTGGCGCAATTCTTTCCCAAAATGGGCAGCCAATAGCATTTTTTTGGCAAGACGCTTAATCAAACTCAACGAAATTATACCTCAACTGAGGGGAAACCCTCAAGGTACTATTAGCGGTGCAAAAATTTCGTGTGTACTTTGGAAGTGCCCCGATAACTGTGTATTCAGATCACGCGGCAGTTAGTCGCCTATACTGCGATAAAAATCTTTCGCCCCGGCTCATACGTTAAAAACTAAAACTGCAAGAATTTAATTTAATTTTTTTCATAAACACACGCAAGGGAAAAAATGTAGTTGCAGACGCACTATCAAGAATAATGATCGATGAAGAAGGAAATACAATTAAATATACGATGCGAACTGCGAAATTAATTGAATCCCGGAAACAATAATTGCCGAATTAAAAACGGGCCCAGAATTTAAAGATATCTACGTTTATCTAGAAGATCCCGAAAATTTTGAAAATGTAGACTTACGGGCTATTCGCAATAGGGCGGCCCCTTATGAAGTTATTGATAAATTGCTCTTTTACACGAAAACAACCAACGATAATCAAGAACTGCGACTGGTAGTCCCAACGAGTCTACGCTTAAGTATTCTAGAAGAGCTCCATGATTCTAAATTAGGAGGCCATCTTGGTGTTAGGAAAACCCTGCAAAGGGTCCGCGAAGCGGTGTATTTTCCGCAGTTATACAAAGTTGTGACGGCGTATGTCAGGTTATGTCACTTGTGTCAATTAATTAACGACGTTTATTACAACCCGGCCGGGTACTTAAATAGCACAAAAACCACTTTCCCAAATGAATTGGTTGGCATTGATTTGCTTGGTCCTTACTCTAGAACAAAAATTAATAAAAATAGATACTTGTTAACCATTGTGGATCATTTCTCAAAATGAGTGGAAATAATTCCTTTTAAACGGGCTTCAACAAAAATAGTAGCATATTCGTTTCTAAATAAATATATATTTTAAAATACGGGGCCCCGGTAAAAGTAATATCAGCTAATGGCAGGCAATTCTTAAGTAATTTATTTGAAAATCTGTGCACAGGCCTTGGCATACGCCATCTAAAAATGGTACCTTATAGACCGCAATAAAATATTGCGGAACGCGTAAATGAAAATATAGTTAAAATAATTATACGTGGATATGTTAAGAATTATCATGACCGTTGGGACAGCTGCGTCAATTAATTAGGCTTTGCCTTGAGATCTGTGGTGTCATCGTTTTGAAGTGTTGAGTCATTTATTTTACAGTAGTTGTCTTTGATTATTTATTGAAAACAATAACAAACATGTTTTAAAACAAAAATTAATATCTTACGCAGCACAGTGCCGGAACAATCTATACATCTAATCATATCATCGTTCAGTTCCGTTCTGACTGCATTTCACCCCTTCGCGGAAAAACTAACAGCAATTTATCCCTTTAGGGAATTATAGTTGGAACATCCTCCGTGCCGCGAAGAAGGCATTTATCATACATTCAAAATCTTACAATAAAATGGTACATCTTGTATTTTTACAAAATTTGTACCATATAGCATAACATGAATACGTTGCATGTAAAGGACTTTTTTATCATACTAGCTGGTACTATACACTTTATCTTATTAACTACCACAAGCTAAATGAAAATAGAAAGAAAACAATTATCATCCATCATACAATAACGAACACAAGAAACAGATTTCAATTACTAAAGAAATACTAAATAGATACCTGAAAATTTCCTAAAAACAATCATTCATCAATCTTTTCAAGTTCCAAAGGATATAACATTTCGATAGGCCCTTGTATTACACCTGAAGAAGTTTTTGCTGTGATACTTCTTACCTTGTTATCACGGCCTCTATGCAACTCCATCACCTTTCCCAGCTTCCACAGCTGCCGAGATAGTTTGTCATCCCCTATCAAAACTACATCATTTATATCAAAATCAGTGGTTATATTAAAAGGTTCGAAGCAATTTGTACGTTTTAATTGGAGAAGATATTCTCTTTTCCATTGTCTCCAAAAATCCTTTAAAAGTTTTTCTCGATATCTTTTGATTAAAACCCTTTTGTTACTTGTTAATGTTCTTTAACACGACCAGCCTTAGTGCGGTAAGGATGTTAACCGTTTTCCAGTTAGGAAATGAGCAGGAGTGAGAGGGAGTGGCTCTGATGGATCATTGTAAACGTAAGTAAGTGGTCTAGAGTTTAGAATAGATTCTATTTCTGTCAAAATGGTTCGCAATTCTTCAAAAGAAACTAAAGCCTTTTCTAGTACCTTTCTCAAAATACCTTTTGTCATCTTCACCATTCTCTCCCAGTATCCACCCCATTAAGCCACCCTTTCGGCAATAAAATGCCATGTTATTCCCTTTGTACGAAACTAATTTTGTACAGATGGATCAATGATATTTGCATATAACTTCTTCAGTTCTACATCTGCACTTTTAAAAGCTTTGGCATTGTCAGATTTTATATTTCGGCAAACACCTCTTCTTGAGACAAAGCGACGAAATGCCAGAAGGAAATGTTCGGTGCTTAGGCTAGAAGCAATTTCAAGATTAACTGCACGTGTGACTGCACAAGTAAACAAACAGATGTAAACCTTGTTTCCACCTTTCGTAAACAAAGGACCAGCGAAGTCGGTGCCAGTGACTTCAAAGGGATTCGCTTCATGAATTCTGTCCGCTGGTAATGGAGCAATTACTTGAGTGCCCTTTTTAGCCTTAAATTTCCTGCAAACAAAACAGTTATTCAAGCACGATTTTACAACTTGTCTGCATCGGATGATGCAATAATTTTCTCGAGTTTGAGTGAGTGTATTTGAAACACCAGCATGAAGCAAGTTCTCATGCTCTCTTTTAATTAGCAATTCAGTGAATTTAGATTTTCTTGGAATAATCCTCTGATGCTTTTCTTGAAACTGAAAATCAGAATGTTGTAATCTACTACCAAGACATATAAGTCCTTCTGCGGTTTGAATAGGGTTTAGAACATATAGTTTGGAATCGGAACTAAGTGATTCATTTCGGGTCAGTTTAATAAAATCCTTTTCAAATTCACTTCGCTGTGTAAAACGAATCCAATAGCGTTCAGCACTTGCAAGTTCTTCTGCAGTTAGTGTTGCTTTAAACTTTTCAGAATTCCTCTTACAGTGATTAATAAACCGTAGGAAGTAGGCAGTGATTCGAAGAACCTTAGATGAGTCACTGTGCCTATGAAAATTTAACAAGCCATCGGTACGTTCAGCATATGCTGGTAAGGCACTACAGCTCCCTTTTCTATCCGTTTCTGCTTCAAATGTATCAATATCAGCATTCGGTATTTCTTCACTATTTAGAACATCAGCATCTATTAACCACGAGGGCCCCCTCCACCATGTTTCATCATTAATTAAGGAACGTGCACTTACTCCTCTAGTGAGTTTATCCGCTCGATTCAGTTTTCCGTTGCAAAAATTCCAATTCGATGGATTCGTCTTTTCTTTGATTTCCAACACTCTATTGAGGACAAATTACTTCCAATCGTTTGCAACACCTCTAATCCAATGTAGACATATTGTGGAATCTGTCCACGTGAGAATGTCACTTTCTTTCAAAGAAGAAAACGTGGATCGTATATAATCAGCCTATCGTGCGGAAATCAAGTTTCCTAATAATTCTAAACGCAGCAAGGTCATTTTCTTCAGTGTAACTAAACTTCAGTGTAACTAGACAACATTTTGAAATTATAAAACTTGTCGTACATTGTCATGGTATCTAATCTTGAAATATGCGACCGCACCGTAAGCTTTCGGGCTTGCATCAGAAAATATATGTACTTTCAGCTGCTGAAACTCCAGTCCATCAAAATATGGTCGAGGTATGACAAGCCTTTCAAGTTCGGTTACTTCGTTGCACCACTTCTGAAACATACGGTCCAATTCTGCTGGAATATTTTCATCCCATTTTAAGCCCTTTCCCAACAGAATTTGCACTATCAATTTAATTCTAACACTGAATGGTGTAATTAAACCTAATGGATGAAACAACATGCCACATGCACTTAAAACTATACGTTTTGTTGGTGTCCCATACTTAAATTTCGTAAATTGGTTCAGATCTATCTTCAACATGTCCTTATCATTGTCCCAAATTAATCCTAATACCTTTAACAGTATATCTGTTTGATTCGATGGTGTCCGACATTCTATTTGGGTTTCTTTTCATCTTTGATTAAGGATCGTTGAATTAGAAGACCATTGCCTTAAATTCATGTTCGCTTCACTCAATATGAATTTAGAGTCTCTTGCTGAAGATACCGCTTCTTCTTTCAGTTGATGCCCCACTTATTAAGTCATGAACATAAAGGTCTGAAAATAGAACAAGCTTCATTGTGTGAATGTTCATATTTCTTTAAATGGAGTCGTATAGTTGCCGTCAAAATAAAAGGACTGCATTTGACACCCAAGGGAACACGTGTCATTCGTAAAATTCTGATATCACGACCACTGAAATCAAGTTCGGTTCCCCCTCATTTCTCCATAAAACCTGCAAAAACTTTCGATCTTCCTCAATTATGCCAATCTCTAAAAATGCTCTTTGAATATCAGCACAATATGCAATTGCGTGATAACGAAATCTTAGAATAATCCTGAGAAAATCTGGATTAAGGTTAGGATCACTATCTAAACAATCATTGAGCGACTACTCATCTCTAACTTTTGACGACGCGTCATACACAATTCTAACCTTCGTACTTTCCTTTGATTCGCGTACTACAGTATGATGAGACATAAAATACCCAATTTTTCCAAAATCATCTCCATGAAATGCAACTTGCTCAATAATACGATCCCTTGACTGCTCATTAATTATTTCTTTATAACGAAATTACAGATGCGGATCATGCCTAAATTTATTATTTAAGCTTATCAAACGTCTTTTTGCAACTTCATAATTACTGTTCAATGTGTGTTACAACCCTTCTTGCATAATAATTTAGTTTCGTACCTCCCATTTTTAAACGTGGTATTTCTTTCAAACATGTCTATGACATCTGCATCTGATCGCGAAATTTCCTTCTCCTGATTTATTCCTATAGCCTCCAAATCCTACATATTCCGAACTCTTTCAAATTCTGTTTCTTCCTTCACGGAGATATGATTTACACAAGTCTTATCAGAATCATAATTTCCATAATCATCCGATCCAATTTCCTTACCTTGGATTACAAACCCAAACAAACTAACCGTAATTACTAATCGTTTCCCTAATCTTATATTTCTTTCATATAAAATTTCCCAAACGTAACCTGAGCCGATCAACATATGTATCTCTTTCGTATTTCCAATGTCGGCCAATTCTATTCCCTTACTTAGAGCCATGTTTCTAACCCACTTTGAAGGAACTTCTACGTAGTCATGCGTAATGGCATCAATTACTACTGCTTCTATGCTGAGGTTTTTACTAGGGTTGATTCTATTCTGCAAATCAAGTTGAAATATGTTATATTGCTGTTTAAGTTTACGCTCGCTACCAAACCCACATCATTCAAACGTTTCATATCTGGTAACCTTCAATCCTAACGAGTCGGCAGTTTTACTTCTTATGGACGTTCGGTTGCTCCCGCCGTCTATTAACACCCTCAGTATTTCGCTTTTTTTGTTTTTACTATGGCGCTGAACGTATGCAATAAAACCGGGACGCTCCTGCGTTCTCGGATTTTTTTTACAGATTCCCCTTTACTTCCTCCGAAGCAATGCATTGAATGTACGGTAGATAAATTGTTGTCCGTTTCCTTACCATTTGATTCGGCTGAATTATTTGTCGGTTTAGCCTTGTCGCATATTAAATAATTGTGAGGTTTTTTACATATTTTGCACAACTGGTCCTTTTTCCAGCAAAATTTTGATGTATGTCTACGTTTTAAACAAATGTATCATCGTCCCTGTGTTTATAACGAATTTCGTTTTTCGGTTAATCATAAAGGACATTTCTGAGTTACGTGAGTTTTATCCGAACAGAAACTACATATTTCATTCGCTACGGCTGTTAAAGCAGTCGCTGTTAGAATGCACGCCTTTGAAATATTTCATTTTGAGTCTACATAAAATTTATTCTGATAATTTTGACTCGTTCCTCTATTACGAAAAGGAATTTCATTTCGCTTAAAGTTTTTTGAATCTGATAATAAAAAAGATGCTTCTCTTAATTCTACTTGCTTTCTCAAAAACTCAACTAAGTGTTCTATATCAAATGAGTCACTCGATTCGCGTTGTCTATTGTAAAACAAATTTAATTCTTCTGGAATTTTCTGTAGTGTTACTGGGCAAAGTAAACTACTATAAGTGCCTGCTGCAACACCTAAAGACTTCAATGATCGATTTTGAATTTCAATCGTATCATACATTCTTCGCAATGCTGGAACGTTCGCGCATGTCTTAACGGAATCAATCAGCAACAGTTTATTCATGCTCGAGCTTATAATCAAATCTAGCCTTCCGAATCTTTCTTTTAACAACTTAATTGAGGAATCATAATTTTCGTTTGTTAACGAAAATCCCGAAACTGCTGACAAGGCAGTACCTCCTAGAAATGTTTTCAGATACGAAAACTTCTCAAGCTTACTTAAGCAATTGTTATTATGAATAACTACTTCGTAGGAATTCCAGAAATCCAACCAAGAACAGCAAGCACCATAAAACATCTCAATGCTTAATTTCGGAAGCTTAACTACACTACTTTCGTTTCTTACTACGCGTTGTTCCAACCTAACATTTTCATTAACCCAAATTTCATTTTGCGAAGCCCCGTTAAAAGCACTTCACTTCATATCATAAGCACAATCCTATCATCGTTCAGTTCCGTTCTGACTGTATTTTCCCCAGACGCGGGAAAAGCTAACAGCAGTTTATGCCTTTTGGGAATTATAGTTGGAACAAGAACAGCAAAGCATAACACGACAAAGAAAACCCCCGCAGAATTATTCCTAGGAAGAAAAATTTCAACGCCTCTGCATAAACTATTTTTCGTTCAATAAAGACAGGAAGAGTTTAAATTGAATGATATTCAGAAAATTATTAATAAGGCCATCAAAAATTGAGATGCAGCGAGGTCGAAACAACAATTATACTATAATAGAAAGAGGCGTGAAGTAAAATACACTATAGGCCAGAAGGTGCTAAAATTAAAGCATTCTTTATCTTCTGAACCCGAAAATAGGGTAGCGAAATTTGAGCCCAGGTTTGAGGGGTGTTCATTATCGAGGAAATTAAATTTCCTACGGTTTACTTAAAAGCGAAAAATGGAGAGCAAACAATTGCTAATATGGACCAGCTGAAACCGCACTATAGTCGCATGGATTTTCTAGTCTTAAAAGATATATTGCAGGTTCCTGGGAAGCGCGCCAAGAATACTGATTTCTCTGTCGCCTAGCAGGGATTCTCCAACAGCAAAAAGAAAACAATCGGAGAATACTGAAGAGGACCGCGAAACGAACTCAACAGCAGCCACAGGGTTCAGGTTCAGCGAGAGTGAAGAGAACGAAATAGAGTAAGGTTCCCCTTCAACATAAGCCAGCGCCAATGGGAAAGCGGAAAAGGCTCATGGAGAATAATCAAAGAAAACGTTCAAGTAAGGAACTGAAGCCAACTTCCTCGAAAGTAACCACAGGAATATGGCAGCTAAGATCTACGAAAAGAAAACGATCCGACGAGGCAAGATCCATTCCTTTTCAGGAAACCATTAAAACCAAGAACAGATTGAAAGATTCCGAGAGAAGATCCGGACACTACAAGGTAAAGCGAAAGCCAGAGTTCCAGAACACTCAACCGCATATTCACAAAGCCTACAGACCGTTTCTGCTATTGTTTGCTCTGATTGGTTGAAACAGGAAAAGTAGGGTTACAGAATCTTGTGCTTGGCGACTTTTGTTTCATCGCCTTTGCTATTTGTATATCAGCTTGGTGAACCGAAAAGCGTGTGAAAGTCGGAGAAGGAATCACAGCTCAACGGTACAAAGCACGAAAAAAAAATTCTCGGACTTCTAGATAGGAGTTTCTAATCCCGTTCGTATCTCTCACTGCACGGACTTACTTTTGTTTTTATCCTCACCTTATTGAATGGCTTTGTTTTTATTGGTTTTTTCGCCTTCGGGTGCAGAGTTAAAAATTGAACACTTTTATTTTCTCTATTTTTGTTAAGGGTAATTTTTTTTATTTTTATTTACTGGTTTGTACTCTTTGTAGTAGATACTAGTTGCAAGATTACGATCCGAGATCCCGAAAAGAGTTACAATAGAAATAGCATATAATGGAATAAAATATAATTTTAGTTATACTTACTCATAATTTAAGTAGAAAGAATAGGTATCCGACGCCCTTAAATGTTTATAGAATGTTTTCATTTGTTTTATTAGTCCAAAGGGATGTAGTAGTGGACTATTACTTTCGTTTGGGCGTTTTGCGTCGTTTCACAAAAGTGTCCGATTCACTTTTCAATTTAGTGCTTATGTTTCTTTGTTGGTAATTGAAGTTGCATTGGGTTGGCTATTAGAATTTTTGGAATTGTACTGTGTTGGTTATTGGATCTGTACTGGATGGATTAATGGAATTGTATTGGGTTGACTATTGGAATTATATTGGGTTGGTTTTTGTGTTCGTATTGGGTTTAGTTTAATGTTTGTTTCGTTCGGCAAGTTATTATATTATTAAGCAAGATCCCTTTGGACGTAATCTAAAATCTGAATCCTTTCAGATTTTAAAAAAAAATTTTTTAATATTCTTTTATTTGTATAATAAATGCGCTATGTAAATTAACATAACAGACTCTCTCTAACAGAAATGACAAAAAAAGCACATGCCCCATTTCCATGTAAATACTTTTTCTTGCAAAACAACTATCATACTTTTAACAGTTTAAATTCATTTTTTAACCAAATACAGATGAACTCTTAATAAGATGAGTAGGTTATTTAAAATATATTTTACACAATTCCCCTTATCTTTCATTCATAAAATAAAAAAAAATATCGAATGAAATAAACGCTGTTTCTCCTCGCTTTACTGGAAAGCCCACAAGGTATGTTTGGCGTTAATTACGAAGACTGCAAGGCGATAACTCACTATTCCAAATATGACCGCCAAGCAGAGATTTCGTCCAATGAGAGCAGACCGTAGGAAAAAGGTCTGTAGGCTTTGTGAATATGCCACTCAACCGACAAGAAAAGCCGGCCGATTCAACAAGCGCCTGGCCCCAGCCACCACCCCTGTTCTTATTGGTTGCCGTTTATGACGTCAGGTTGAAGAGATTTTATTATCGGTTTCGTGTAAGTTAGATAAACTTATACTTTTTTGGTCTTGTTTATGTTTTGTATAAATGTGAATTTGTGGAATGTAACAGAGTACTTGCAATTAAAGCAAGCTTTTCGTGAGCAAAAATGCCGCGGAGAATTCATTTTGTCACTCTATGACATCACAAGTAGTGTCCAATAAGAGCTTGGGGTGGTGGCTGGGGCCAGGCGCTTGTGCCGATTCAACGTCCGACGAACGAAAGGAAAGGACAGGCCCGAAGTGAATACCAGCCGCCTGAGAAGATTGAGAAGGTTTAAGCTCTCCCATTTGGCAAGAATTTTGCGACGAAAGAATGGAGGAGTATAGAAACCAAAAAAGATAACTGAAAATTTTCCTTGTTTTCCATTTTATATTGAAAGTTCGATTTATGCCACGTGTTTAAAGTTTTTAAATTCTGTTTAAAACAAGAAATTGAATTCGCAAGTTGGCGAGAATTTATTTTGGAAATATCTTTCTTTTAAAAATTCTCAAGTTGCGAGAAACTAATTTGTGAATATGCTTAGTCGAAAGACTTCAAAGAGGTTAACTTAAAGAAAGATTGTAGCAAAACCTTGTAAATTTTGTATAGCAACTGTAACGAATGATGTAAAGTGAATTTTAAAATATTGCATGTCAAAGTGTTCTGTTGAATGTAGAAATGCTAATGTAAGCTTTTAAACTATTGTAAAAGTTAAATTTGTACAAATGTAAGTTTTTGTCAAGCATGACTCTAAATACCTTGTATAAGAGATGAATTGAATGAAAGTATAAATTGAATGTGTTTAAAGTTGAATCTCCAGGCTTCACTTAAGAATTTAAATTAAGCTTCTATGTTAGTACATTAAAACTATCTTTGTGTTTAAGGAGTCTTCTGAGGTCTGGAGTGTCTAGTTTCTAACAAATCGTAGCTGTTCGATACTTGGTAGTGTATCTTCGTGGAAATACAACAATAAGACGCTCGTTTCAGTCAGAACAATTTTTGGAGAGCGTGGTGGTGGTGTGGGGGGGGGAGAATATTTAAAGTTTAGTGTGAATGAAAGTGTTTGAGTCTAATTTCAGTAATAGGATAATGATAGGAAAAATAAAATGGCTTGTGAAATATTTGACTAACATAGTTTCCTTCCAGATAATTTGTGAAAGGACCAAGACTGTGTAAACAGAGAAGCAGATATTTGTTAAAGTCAATTTGTAAAACGATGAATGTAAAATTCTTACTTTTAGTATAGCTTTAGATATTGTGTAAAGTTGGCCCTAAACAGGAAAAGTGTTAATGATGAATTCAAGAAAGCACACTTGCTACAAGTTTAAAACTTTAGAGGCCAACTACTTAGAATTCTGATAGCTTCGGCTATATCTTTCAGATAGCTTTAGTTAAGCTTAGTTTAGTTTAATTTCATAATTATTTAAGTTCAAGGGTTCTTTGTGTGAGCTTCGAGTTAAGAACTGATTGTAAATATTCTAAGAAATAAAGGGTAGTTAATTCTTAAGACTTACGTGTTTATTCCCACACTTAAGCGGTTATTCGCTTGTTAGTGCTTTTGGGGTTCTCAGATTGAACATTGGAAGTAAATAAGTAAAACCCCACAACGATATAAATTTTCCGGAAGATAATTTCTTGAACACTTGTATACTCCACACACAGACACAAAACAAAGGGTGGGGACAGTTCTTTTTGTCCCATTCTACTGGACCGACTGATGAAATTTAAATTGCGTTTTTCATGTCTCGAAAGTACGACTTGGTATATATTCTTACGAAATTTGTACATAGAGAGATGATTTTAGTGCCATTATATATGAAATTATTGTACTTTTCTGTGTAATGAAAATGGATTGAAATCTAGAGGGACGATACTTTGCTGAAAAAGTAAGAATGCAGGGCCACTGAGTAAATGGCTTCTTGCTAATTTGATGAATATCGCCAAGTTGGCAATGGTTTCAGAGACTAATTCTTGTCCTCAAATCTGGCGAGAAATCATCAAAAATCGCCAAGCATGACTACCATTTTGCGACATTATGTTCTGGTCCCTGTATCACCATAATAGGTATTGTAATTGAATAACTGCAATTGATTCCATACGCAACTGTAACCGTACCCGATCCTCATATGCCTCCCAGCAATTTTGTTTTATTAGGCATTTCTGGGCGGCCGGGTGCAAACTATATAGGACCGGAGAAAGTATCTGCTCTTAGTTGTTGTTAGCTGTTAATTGAGCGTGAGTTTGGAGTACTGAGATATTTCCGAGTCGCCTTCGCTCTTTAGATGCACTCTTGCATTGAATTCTGTTTAGCGTTCTTAGTTGTTTAAAGTGTGATTACTGATTGTACTCTGTGATACTGTGAAGAGTTATGTGACTATTTTTGTGGAAATTTCCAGAACTCTGAAGTATTTTTTTTTTTTTGATAAAATAAATTTTGTCAATCTATCAGTCTGCATTCAATCTATTACGAAACCGTACGCACGCAACAGTTTATTAGATTTATAAATAGTTGTTAGATTTATATATAGTTATTAGATTTATACATTGTTCTCACAAAAGTATTTTCGTATAAAATCGAGACTTTTATGAAACAATATACCGATTTTTTTTCATATTTCTATAGGAATTCGAATTATGCCAAAGTGCACATTTTAAATAACGGCGTAGTTAGCAGCATGACAAAGCAGAGTGAAATGAAACAGCGTCTAAATGGCAACAGAGCTGCAAGCTAACTGCGCATTTATCCAGTCTGGCAGTTTGTTAAGAGAAAGGTTTGGTTTAGGTTAGAAAAGTTTCAGTTTCCAAGACCTATGTCATCAGTTTTACGCAGGGCCAGGCATGAACGAATGATGTATAAATGACGCTATCCAGAGAAGTTATTACGATTTTTAGAACAGGGAGAGAGAATTAAAAGGTTACCGTTAGTTTAAATTATAATTTTGATTTACTTGATCTTGCACACGCACATACACATACACACACGCGCGCGCGCACACACACACACACACACACACATACATATATATGTATATACTGTTACTCAGCTCCGTGAGCTCAGTTTTTTTATCCTTATATGTTGGTAAATTTTGCATTTTTTACTTTAAAATGATTGAATTATGTTATTATTATCTTCCAGTTAAGGCTTTCATGCCTTTAGTTAATCTGCATGCAATAGTTATAGAATTACCAACAATTTAAAAGTTGTTTAAGTGCGGCTAAGCCTATTTTTTTACCATAGAAACCATATTTGTTTACATTTGGAACTTAGCAGAATAGTGAATTATGTCAGTTTCTGCACCTTCAGCGTCTTTTTGCAGAGTGGGACCAACAGTAAACTTTCATTTTTGTACACCGAAAACTCTGCCTTCTTCCCCCGCTGGCCGAATTGCTTGTTTTCGCATAGAAACTCTAATTTTAATTATAAAAATTGTTTTAACTGTATTTGGTGTTTTATATTTTTCTATATTTTTCAATTTTTAATAAAGATATTTTGAGGTTGTGCGTATTTTTGCCATGCCCCGAAATGAGAATTGAATTAGTTGAATTAGAAATATATCTATAATGAAATTAAAGGAAATAAGTTTAATCGAAATGCAGGAAAAAATGCGTGTAATTTAATATTCCATACAAAGAAGTCATGTGATGTACAGATCAGATTTTTTTTTTATTAAACGTACTTGATTCTTCTTTCAGAATTCGAAATTTAAGTTAAATCCAAATAAAATTCGCAGATATTTTCTGATTTATTTCTTAAATTTCTATTTTTTAGCATTTTTTTTTATAAAATTTTCGAAACAGTTTTTGAATTATAACCTATAAAATGTTTACCATCATCTTAAGGTTGATTATATTTTTAGGCATACCTGTAAAAAAATTAGAGATTTTATTCAAAATTTCCCGAGATACATGTGAATTTAAGTGTTGGTGAGTTTTGAAATTTAGCATACTTGTTATAGGCGATAATGACGCCAAAATGTGGTTTACGCATTTTGTTAAAATTACTTGAAAGTTTAAACGATAATCTTCGATGAACTGCAACAGCTATTTTGAAACTTAAATTTCCAAATAAACTTTTATTGAGGATTATTCAAACGGAATTTCTTTATTTTGATTTGTAATTATAGTGCCTAATTAATATTTATTAATAATGTATGAAAAGCTACTTTTTAAATTTATAAAGAATGTTAATCGAAAGTTTAGTTTTTTTTTCTTTCATGTGCGTAAATTTTTACCTTCACCGTATTCTTGTCCTCTTTTTGACTTTACTTTATATGCACGGGAATTTATTTTGCAGATTTCAAAATTGTGCCTCATTTATGTATTCAAAACCTCTCAATACGTCAATAATAAAAAATATTACAAATAAAACATGTTACGTTCTACTACAGAGATGTTTAACGCCCGCAAAATTTGCTGCACTCGTGCTAAAAAAATAAGCAACAAACTCTAAAAGAAAAGAAAGGTACGAATGTAAAAAGGGGAATTAAACATACAATTTGCATATGACATAGAGGTTGTATCGCCGCATACAGATAGGCAACCAAAATTAGCATAAAACGCAATCCGCAGTCACACCACAACGCCTTAAAAAAGGGCATGCGGGACCTATGCGCCAGTTTTCAAACAATGATAGTTCCGTGTAATTCGAGACGGTCAAAGCGGAAAGCATGAGTTGAAGCTACTATTTGCACGATGAAATGGGTAGGAGAGCTGTCGGATTGTTGCAAGCTGGTGCAAGACAATTCGCTGTTGCGAGAGAGCTGAATATGCATCGTAGTTTTCTCAATAGGCTGTGGTATTCTTAACCAAAGGTTCAAAACACTTGTAGAAGACTTGGGTCTGGACATCGGTAGATTACCACAAAGACAGACGATCCCTTCGTGTTGCTATGTGCTAGACGCCGTAGATTCCTAAGAGCTAGACAGCTGGCGTCGCATCTCTCTTCTACAGCAAGCCAGCTTATCCCACCAAACTGTGTCGCGTCGAAGACCTGTGATTTGTGTTCCTTTGTCGCCATCATGTCATAACGCAGTTGAATTGGGCCCTTGAACATCGCAGTTGGACACCAGAGCAATGACCTACGCGCCCTTCACAGACGAGTCTCGATTTAACATTCAGAACGATTCCCGAAGGGCAATGATAGGGCGAAAGCCGTTGGTTATTTAAGTATGGCACAACAAATGGAGGCTATCAGCCTAAGAGAAGGATTTCCTCCATTGAGACTTATGTAAGAAAAGTGGCTCTTTTTCATGTTGCACATGGGGAAAATCAGGAAACCAACTATGCAGCCAACTCGTTTGGCTGGGTTAGACTCCGAGACAAATTACCAGTATTCCGTAGTATCTAACCTCTTGGTCACTTGTAGAACCATTTAAATTAAGAGCCAAGTTATTAGTCTTTGATTTACTAATTTGTATTAATTTAAAACATTGTTATATTGTCAGGCACAAAAACAGAGCTTAAGCTTTGTTAAAGAGTTAGCTTTTAGACTACTAGGTCCAAGTCTTAGAATCTAAGCTAAAGACGGGACAATTATCTCCCTACGTTATTCACGTGAGAAGATTGAACGAGTGTTTTGATTAAGTATTAAGATTATGTTTATCTTACAAGCTGAAGTGAGGTGACTTAAATAGCTGAGAATTAAGCAGACAAAATTTAACCTTAACGTTATTGAGCCTGAAACCGTTTTACTGCATGATAACGAATCTTCCCACCGATATCAATAACCACTTCACAAAGTCTCACTTTTTGGCGTCAGAATAAGTATGTATACTTAGTCATGCGGCGTGTTCTCCAGATTTGTGTCCTTGCGTTTATTTTCCTTTCCCCAAAACTAAAGTTTTCTCTCGGACAAAATTTTTGACATGAAGGAGGCAATAAGCATACGGCATCTACACTTAAGAGAGATGTCAAAAACAGCCCTTACAAGACTTCACTTTCATTACCTTTCATACTTATATTAAGGCAGAAAGTTGCATCAGTGTAAACTGTATAACCTATTTTTTAATGCCCTTTGCTTACTTAATTTCCATACCGTGAACGTAGACTAAAACGATTATGGCTTCAGTAGATGGGAGTTTTTGGGGAAATAGTTGTCGGAACCATTAATTCGAATATAAGTGAATATCGAAGCATGCATTTCGAAAGTTAAAATAATTCAAGGTCGAATTTTCAGTATTATTCTTTTTCGGGAGGTGGATTTCTTTCACTTTTGGCTTGTTGAAACTTGACCATACTTTGTTTTTTTCCAATAAAAGCAAACATCTTATACATGGTATGCATTTTCATAGCGCGTAATTCAAATTAAAATTTAACGAGACAACTTAAACTTTAAGAGTTTGACAGTTTGGGTTATATCCTAGATTTTAGTAAAAATATATGAAACATAAATTTATATATTAATCCTCTCACAAGGAACGTTTCAAGTAGCTAGTTTTCCCTCATATGATTACAAATTATACAAAATATATGCTCTTTAATATGGAAATTATTGGTCTAAAAATTGTCAAAATAAATATGATTTGGATTCTTTTCACCCGATTTAAGAGTATAAGGATTTAAGAGGATAAGAGGATAAGGATCGAGTTATTTGGTGGAACAGAATAAACCCTGCCTTCTGCTGACCAAAAAGTTAGCTCAAAAGTTCAACTAGAGAGTTACTTGCGAGCACACGGCGTAAATCTCGCTCGCGGCATAAACTTGTTCTCAGCGTAATCCGCTCTACTCGTAACTAACTCTTTCACTTCTAACTCTTCAATTCTCCTACATAAATACTATTTCCGAACTCACTGATATTTTGCATTTACGTCGTTTAAATTTCCGTTCTGGCAAAAAAACTGAAATCAGAAAGGAAAGCTCCTTAAAATAAAAATAATTGATTAGTAGAAGATAAATTCTTTACAAGATCTCTCACGAATAAAAATAACCAGTTTGCGCTAGTGTTGCATTTTTAGATGACTTGACGGTTTCATTTCGGGAGTTAAAAATTACATCTGTGTTTTTATGAGACGCGATAAAATAAAATAAAAGGATTTAGATAGAGAATAATTCATAAAGCAAGTTTCATGATAATTTCTCGATTATTTTTTTCTTTTGGGAGGTAATGGGCTAAATGAAATTTTATTTATGAGTTAACGAATACATAGGGATTTATATTTACTTTAAATGACCAGTTAAATTTATTTTGAAGCTCTTTTCTATAAGGCTTCAGTCCCCTAACTCTCAGTACCCGAATATTTAAATTTGGTAGCGCGCGTAAGAAATGCAAATTCTACCAGCGGGAGAAAAAGTTTAAATATTGATTTCTAGTAGGGAAAATTCTGTGCGTATTTGTAACGCAAGCTTCGGCTTAGCATTTATTGCTCGTTAGACGTGGCTTAATAGCTATTATCTTGCTGCGACTAAATCCATCTACTCGCTGTAGGATATACTACTACTTGTTAATATCTTCAATTTTTGAGTTTGATTCTACTGTTTCAGTTACCGCCCAAGCAGAGACATAGTATGTTAGCGTCGACTTGACGCATTGTAAATAGGTTAAAGAGTGTAATAAAGGGTACTTTTAATCCTTCTTCTGTGCAGTCATTTTCCGGATTTCACACAAAAGATAGACAGTAGAATGCGACAAGCATTTTAAAATACAAATTCTCTTAATAATCATTGCATTTTATATACCCTCATATCCAAATTTATACACACCCAAAAAGTAATGACGTTCCGATGCAACCTGCTTTTGCAAGGAATACGTGAAGGACAAATCTAATTAGCATTATGCAACTAAAAAAGCTCAAACGGTTTCTGATATGCAAACCAAAGCGCAACATCCTCTGAAGGGGACCCGAGCACTTTGCTCAGAGTGAGCATTTGAGTGAACTTCTGAAATACGAAGTTTGTTTTCTGTGTGCAAAGCTTCAAAATAGTTTGTTATGACACCAAAGTATCACTTGAAAGTATCTGTGAAATTACGAATCTTTGGCCATTTAGAAGCAGGGCAGATAGTCATGGAAGCAGTGAGATGAGAGTATATTTCAAGACAGCAGCATAGAAACAATTTCAGAACTCTAGGATTGATGTAAGAAAGCCTGGATAAGATTGTAAACTAATAGCAACTGCTTTTCAAGATCAACATCTGGCAACAGCTCCTGTTGCTCGGCAGTTAAGTTCAGAGCTTGCAGCCGCCATTGCAAATGTTATATCAGAGCAAACTATATACAGATGGCTTAATGAAAAAGGCCTTTGTACCAGAAAGCTAAGGGCATGTGTTTTACTATCTTTACAGCAAAAGAGATATCGCTTTATTTAGTAAAATGAAAAGAACTGGAATAAGCACCAATAGTCCTATATTCTCTTTACTGATGAGCGAAGGTTTAGAAGATGAGCGAAGGTGTCTGATTATAAAATGTATTTACATCTGTTGGCAGTCAGAAACGCGAAATCTTCCTTCGAACATTATGTAACATGACCGTTTCATAATGTGACTGGCAATGCAGGTGTGATGATATGGAAAGGAAAAATGATCGCTGAACATAAGCCCCTACACCTTTTCAAAAGCGAATCTCTGACAGGCCAGAGGTATCGGGATGAGATCTTAGAATTTTAAGTAAGACTTTTCAGAGGTGAATATCGATTTATAGACGATAATACTTATCCACATCGAAAAAAGCCTCGTTAACAAATTCCTTAAACGCGAAAACAGCGAATACCGTGGCCAAGAAAATCTCCTGTTCTTAATCCGATAGAGAACTTATGAGACTACTTTAAAAAACTGTTGCACGGAGACGTCTTCCTCCTATAAATGTAAATGTCTTTAGGCCCGCGTTGCTGGAGGAGGGGAATTCCTCAAACTGTGTTTAACAACGTTATTACTAACATGAAAAGACGCGAAATGTGCGTAAAAGGATATCGCGTTCCATATTAAATTCATAAACATTAATTTTTTTCTTGAGTTATTCTTTTTTTATATACTTCTTGTAACATAATATTATCATTTTTATTTTTAGTGTTACAGTTTTATGTCATATGAAGTGCTTTTTATTTTTTTTTCTTTTGTATTTATGTGTTATGATGTTATGTATCATTTCACAGAAATCCGTAAAATTAAACTTAAAGCTTCTGAGAAATCCGTGATTTGATCCATGTAAAGTTAATTTTAGACACGGGTATATTTAAATAGCCTTCCTTGGAATAATTTTGCCAAAAGAAAGAAATATCTAAGTCCTTCCAGTTAAAGGCCCACCAGCGGCCGAGCGGTAAAGACGCTGAACACTGGTAGTTCGGCTCGAGATTCGAATCCCACGAACGGGCTGGCTGCATGGGCGTTTTCGTGGTTTTCCTATGTGTAACGTGTACACGAGCCAGTTTCCCTTAGAAACTCCTCCACAAAGGCATCCCTCCCTTTAGGCAGATAGCCCTCATGTGCTTTGCCATAATTGAATAACCAAATCTTCCAGTTAAAAATGGTTTCAAAATATTTTCTTTTCTTGACTTTCACAACACTTACATTGCATGAAATAATATGAGACCTAGATATCACCAAGCATTTTCAAATAAGCAAAGACCAAAGAAACTTCACAATACAATAATTTTTACCGACAGTAAAGTAGGGATACATGTAACTAACTTAAAATGAAATTCGACATCGAGAAACCAAATTGTTTAGGACATAAGGCCAACTTAACCCAACATTAATCAATTAAAGCAATTTATACTTGTTTTAGAAATTCAGATTTTAATTCTTTGCAATAAATGTTTTATATTTTTAACCTGGAGCTCCTCTTCCTCTTCTCCTTAATATTATAAATTAAATATTAAATCCTCTCAGAGTACCACAAAATAATAACCAAAAGAGAATGAACTATTTCTACCCAAAAGAACGATGAAAGTTATCATAACATGTTAGTTAGGTAAGAATGTTAGAAAGTTACCCAGAAGCACAGTTTTCTTTACCTGTTTTGCACACATATTGTATTTGCATACTGGCAATTTGAACGAAATGCTCGCCGTCTAGGAGCAAAGTCACTAAATCAAAAATAGCGCTGAGATGAGCAGCTGTGTGGGATATTAATGGCGCATCAGAGTACTCGGATTCGGAAATCCAATTCTCTTCGAAAAGTAGCAAGTCCGTGGGTGTGAGCAATAAGTGATACTGAAAGCATTTTGAGATGCATAAATTTACTACGATGTTATAATCACATGGCAGCGCATTTCAAATCCTCCGTAACGTAAAAAGGCAAGCTGTTGAGCTGGTATAAGAGACAAAAAGTTACATTCAAATTTAATCAATGAAAGCTTAGTACGAAACGTCAAGGGCACATTAATAATTTACATTTAAAAAAAATAGAATTGGAGAGCAAAAGATACCAAGATACTCAAAAATAAAAAAAATCGAAAATTATACTAAAAATCCAAAATCAATATCATACCCAATAAAATACAAATGCGAAAGCTAGAATTATTTTGTATGCACGAAAAAACAGAGCACAATACGAACATTTTACCAATGGGTATCGGAGCATTCTTGAACTCTGAGATTCTACCGGCTTTTGATCGGATGATATCTAGAATCGAAAAATCAGCCAAATATGTTGGTTTTGTGAGGATTGTTTGAAACAGTCTGCGGGACCCAGATTTTTTTAAAGATATCATTTAAGCTTTCTAAGGTATTTGAAGAATCTTTCTGTTGTCATGAGCACGCTTTTCAGACCAGTTCTAGGTTTCCGTAGATTTTACAAGATTTGTTTTTGTTTTAAGTTTTTCAGTACTTTTATCCTCAGGCATTTATCTGCTAGTTTTTTTAACTAGAGTTTCAGAACTTTGTGCAGTTTTTCCTTAAGAATGGACAATAGTGCTCCAGAAGGAAGAGGCTTCCAGACCTGGCATGCACAAGGCAGCTTAACACGAGTACAGCACTCCAACCCCTGGAGGCTATCCGAGGAGGCGCCACCCCGCGGTCAACCCAGAGCTGACTAAAGTGTTTCACATTGCACATTATAAGCATACAAGTGTAGGCGGACGGCAAAGCATCCACCTTAAAGAGCAGAAAATCACTGTTAGCCATCGACCGTCCCTCAATGTTGACCAAGGGGAGCCCATACCCCAAGTACAGCCTTCGATATCTAACCATATAACTTCCCCTCAACCAAGGGATAGACAAGACGGTACCAGTACGGTCCCTGCGGAGCCTGAGCCCTAGCACAGAATAAACGATGGTTCTAGTCACTGTCATTTACCTCGGAAGTCGAGGATGTCTAGATATTCATCTAGCCAATACACCTGGGTAGTCAGTCCCAGTCGACTCTCTCAGGGGTGGTAATCTGAACACAGTTAACCCAGGCGAACCTGGTTACAAGCGGGCCCACGAGAAGGCATATGCCGAATTAGGCAAGCGAGAGGCTATATATTGCGCGTCACTGCCTTTTAGCTATATCCACTCTCAGAAGGTCCAGACCAAACCCCTTGTCTTCTCTCACTAAATGGTCGGTTCAGGAAATCAGATACAACACCTCCTCGAGGAGGCACAACTACCCCCCGCCATGGGCGATATAGGATCAATTTTTTTTAGATTCCTCCGGGTAAATAACACTAGATGAAGAAATAATCCGCACGAGAAACGTGCATGAGGTAACCCATATTCGGGAGAACCGCAAAATGGCGCATGCAGTCGAACAGGCGGAGCATCGGAAAAAGGAAGTAGCCCTTAATTAAAGACTCGCATGATAGTTATAAAACTGTCACTAGCATGTAAAACACTACCTGTGATAATTATTCGCGGAACCGTTTTTATTCATGCCTGCCATGTGGTGAAATTCAGATTTTTAAGAAGTTCTATTTTTCAGATCAATAGGGTTTTGTGGGCATTGTTTAAAATTGGCTGCGTGACCCAGATTACATTTGCAACATTTAAGATTTTTTAACACTTACTCTAACGTTCTGAAGATTTACGTCGCCAGCACATTTAACGCACTTCGGCAAGAATTTAGAATATGCTGAAGAGCGGAGAAATACTGGGAGTTATGATATTGTGATACACTACTTTTAAGTTGGTAACTTGTTACAGAGTGAAAACACAGCACCAAAGAATCATTCTATTCCAGTTCTTTTCGTAACCAATTGAACCTGGAACAGGGGCATGAGAGCACATGTTCTGAATTTAATCATATTAGAAAATTTAATTACGTTAAACTATTCTTGAATTGATCCACTTTTGTTTTCATCAACAAGAGTGTCAGAAAGTAATTCTCTGAAAACTATCTTAACTGGTTTAGTTTGTTTCGGTATGCACAACATAATGTTGAACAGCATTCACTTCTATGTATAGCGTAATTTCTGTGTGACCACCACCATGTATTGAGAAAATTTTAAGAAATTCAGCTGTAAATATAGCACTAACTGCTTTTTTAAGTTCGTTAAGAAATTCGCTAAATTTTAGCCGTTGTATCAACATAATCGATTGCCTTGGTATACCCATAGCAACAATTTCTACATACAATTCTACTACATTCTACTACAATTCTACTACATACAATTTCTACATACAATATCTATTTACAATATTCTCGTCAATAACATTTTCAAGGTTCTTTATATTATCATTATTCGAAACAGAAAATTTATTTACAGTATTAATATTGCTGTGGGTTTTTTCTTTTGTTTTTAAGATTTTGGCAGGTTGCGCAGTTTTTCTTGAGGAGATAAAGCCGTCAGCGGTCATTGCCTTACCCGAGCGTCTTTTTTTCCCGGGGCACAGATTCTGCATATTATTAATCAAATTTTCAGGGAATTTTTTTTCATAGCATTCGCGTACATTTTCTAAAAGCAGATTTTTGAGCACTTAGAGCTCTATCCGAGTTTTCACTACAACATGGAGCATCGGAAATTTCAACACAATTAACAACATCAGAATTTTTCTTAGAACAAAGTAGAATTTTTACCACAATTAGTCCCATCCTTAAGAATATGAACACAGGAATCTGCAGTAGACTTATTATGAGCCCGAAAAATTTCCCACTTACCTTGCAATACTTTAGCCCTGTCTTGCATGAGATTAGGTTTCGAAGCGAATATCGCATGATGATAGCTCGCATCCTCTTGAGGATTTTTCTTTAGGAAGTCATCGCACGTATTCCGAATATACTCGATATGCCTTTGCTGATTCCTCTGAAAATTTAGGGCATTTATAAAATATACTTAATCCTGATGTTCATTGTTCAATTTATCTATCGGAACGTGATCCATTTCAGAGGGAGTGTAGTCAGTTTTACATTCCTAATTATTAATATCATTTTCATAATCACTATTTAAACTCACGATCGAATTCATGTAAAAAAATATACACCTTGAGCAAATCAATCAGCTTATTTTTTCTCAAAACAATCGGCGAATTGTTGACGCGAATGATGACAACCTGTTCTGTATAAAAGTATGTAGTATAAAAGTGAATTTTTCGGAAATGACGTATAAGAAAAAAGTAATAATATTTGTTTTGTGGCATTAAAAGTTTTAAAAAATTCGGTACTAAATTTTCATAAATTTCTGATTCTAAAGAGAAAGTGGAAAGTTTTATTTGGATATGCTGCTATTGATAGCCGAATAGAGGTATGGAGTAGACCTGCAGTTGGACAGGAAAGTTCGATTCCATTTTAGGGGAGAAAAGAATGCTTATCCTCCCATGTTAATAATAAGTTTAATTTTTATCATTTCGCAAAAGTTTTGAAAAATGTTTCGTCTAGAATTTTATTACTAGTTCTTTGTGAAAATCAGGTTTCACATAATCTCAAAAGTACTGTTGAAAGAAATCAATTCAGAGAGTTAGCATTTGACCGAGTAGATTTTTTCGATCCCACGACTCGTTCGACTCCAACGTATGATTCATCTTTAAGTCCCAGATCTTTTTCATCAAGATTATTGTTAGTAAGAGACAGTGAGTCTTCTGACTTCTAATCGGTTCTTTTCTTTTTTCTAAAGAACCGATTCATTTCAATGAGTGAATGGTTCTGATCCGACCCCACAAAACAACGGTTTTGTTCCCCCTAATTAGAGTATTATGGATTGTAAAATTAGTTTCTTCAAAAATATGTGTGTGTTCCAAGCACTTCACTCCTGATGATTATAATTTTCTACCGGGGGTGATATTAGGTTTTGCAATGTATGTATCGCATGCCCAACAATTTGAAGTTAATAAAAAAGATCTTTTTTTCTCATTCCTATAGCAAAATCCTCATTAATTATTTTAAATATACAGTTTTGCATTAAATCATTGATTTGGTTTAGAATCAGAAATTTAAATTTGGTGAATGTGAGGATTTCTTTATTTTACATGTTATGCAATATTTAACGATATGTTAATTTTCAAATAATATAACCAACTTTTTAATACATGTAGTCCAAACTTACATTCATTAATACAATTTTTAAAAAGTTATTGTTCGTCAGTACGCCTTTCATGGAAATTCAGGATACACCGCTGTTTCCTATGTTTGTGTATTTCATATTTTTCTACTATTTTAATATATTAATATTCCAATCTTCGATTTATTTAAGAAATGTTTTCATTCGGAATGTAATAAATTTAGTCTATGGAAGGTAATGATGTCTATGGATGGAAAGTTTATGGAATAAATGAGATATTAATGTCAGTTTTAAGGATCATAGTATATTATTACTCATCTAGTTAATTTATGAGAGTTTTAAAAACAATAGGTAATGAACGCATCACAGGATCTTATTGACATTATTAGTGAGGACACTTTCTAAGTCTGACATATTCCAGATAAAAACAATATACAGGCATACAATATGCATCATCGAAATATATAGCAGGGATTTTGAATATTGGCAAATGATGCTTTATTGCGTGAAATATACTTGATGTCTGCGTAGAAAAATGAATATCTGAAATGTACAAGTAGTGTAGTGATATAAAATTTTAACCCGTATTCTCTTAGCCTGTTGAAATCTGCAGCAATTCCATTACGGTATTGCTCCTTACGAAGACTAACATAGTATAAACAGCTCTCAGCTCAGGTATCTTCAAAGTCGAAGACAAATTTCAAGCGCCGTCTATCAGTCAGTAACTCACCAAAAAGAAAATTATGCCAAAGATCTCTAGAACAACGGCGCATTCTAATTGTTTGAATTCTTCAGTTCCCAGGGCGATTTATTGCTTTCTCCTAAATCGTGACATCAGCCTCAATAGCTAAGTCGTGAAATCATATCGTGGCATTTCATGTCTTCACTTTCATTGCATGGGGCATAAGTATTTATTCTAACCTGCTTGTTATTAGCAGAGGGGTTCTCAATCAGGAAGGTTTATTATTTCAGAGGGGATTGAGGTCAGCCCTTTTTTAGGCGCTAAGTATTTAGTTTTGGTTTATGAATCAAAAACTACATTTGCTCAAATTTTCTTATTTATCATGGAGGTAAGAATAAAAGGAAATGCCATTCTCGAACTACGCCTGATGCAGCGTTGCCGAGCTGTAAAATATTTATAATTAAGCACACAGTTCAGGTTAAGTTTTTTAAATAGCTTTGGTAGCCAAAGGGAGTGTGCTTTGCTTACACCCAGAGCATGTTTCCTCCAGGTTTGGTAGTATTTCACAGACGACAATTCCGCACAAATCGAAAAGTAGGGATACTTTTCGCTTTGTGTTTAATTGTCGTGAAAAAAAAAAAGAAACATTCATTGTGGAATGGGTTAAGGCTCCTCTAGTATATAGGAAACTTAGGTGTAATGGTGGAAGAAATGTGGGTCAATCAACAGTCAATCGGTTGACGATAAGGTTAATGTTTATTCAAATCATTATGTAAATTATAATTATGTAACTATGTGATATACACTGCGAAAAAAAATGGGACAATTCGGTATCTCCCGTTCTACTGGGCCATTTGACGAAATTCAAATTGTGTTTTTCATGTCTCGAAAGAGCTACTTAGGATATATAATAGATTTGCATACAACATTGTTCTAACATAGATATTTTGATACAAAATTGAACTTTTTATGAAATAACATACCAACTTTTTTTCCATATTTTGATTCCTCGCCTCAAACTATGCCTAGATATTAAATTTTGCAATTTTTGGTGAGAAATTTAAGAGCTGAAAAATGGTCATCGTTCATACTTTCAAATAATTTTGACGAAGTGCTTAAATCACATTTCGTGTTATTATCGCTCATAACAAACATGCCAAATTTCGAAACGCGCCAATATGTAAATTCACGTCTAACTTAGGAAATTTCGAATAAAACAACTAATTTTTTGCAAGTACGCTTAGAAATGCATCTACTTTAAGATGATGGTAAAAATTTTATAGGTTATAATACAAAATGCTTTTGAAAAATTTATAAAAAATATTTAAAATTAGAAAATTTTAAAAATAAATCATAAAAAGTGTGAATTAGTTTCGGATTAAGCCCAAATTTCGAATGCTGGAAGAAGGAATCAAGTAAGTTTAATAAAGAAAAAGAGATATTAATAAATATACATCAAATTCAATTAACACTGAGGAGCTAAAATTTTGAGAGCTAACATTTAAAAAAATTTTCCGGACGATTTTTACAACACTTGGCAGTTTGGCATAATTTGAGTCGTAGAATCGAAATATGGAAAACAAATTGGCATGCCATTTCATAAAACGTTCAATTTTGTGACAAAACACCTATATTAGAACATTGCTATATGTAAATCTAATATATATCCTAAGTCACGCTTTCGAGACATGAAATACTCAAGTTCAGTTTCGTAGAATGGGAGATACTAAAATGTGCCCCCTTTTTTTGCGCAGTGTATGTAAATTATAACTATGTAAATCTAAGCAAATGTGTGTAGGTACTTTTTTCAAGTTTCGGAAGGACAGGAGAAATGATCTTTTACCAGTGGTGAAAAAGCTGCGTAAGGCAAGAAAGGGGATAAAAACCTCGAACTCCAACTCCAACTACCTTTATATGCCAAGATTAACCTGTAGAATACAGATTATTTTCCGCCTGACTTCGTATTAGTGCTTTTAAGAACGATACAAATATTGGAATGCAGAATGTAGTCGCGTAAGATAGGATGGCAGGTAAAAAAAAGTGACCAAAAGTCACGTGTGCAGGCGAAAGCGGAAGAAAAAAAGCGGATTAACTCAAAACGGAAGAATAAAGATAGCAAAATTTAGCTTACCTTTTGTGCACCCAGCAGCAGCAGTTAAATCTCCGAAACTTCATTGGTGTGAGGGATATATCCATTAATGATAGAATGCATACTTAAGCATAAATCACATTTATTCAGCTGTAACTAAATAATATAAAGCGACAGATACATTAACGTTTGCATACAAGCACATACGAAAGCTTAATAAGAAGTAAAGATCAAGAGTATTATGGGATATAATAATTGGGTGTGATTGACGTAGTTCGAGTGTGGTTGATGCGCGCGCACCTTGGCATTTCTAGGGTTACCAGAAGTAAGTGCAAAATAACATTTTCTTCTTCTCAAATGCCTGATTAATTTACAATAAAAACTTTCCAGGGTACAGTTGACTGAAAAATCATTCAATACATAATAATTTAGAAAATGTGTTAGAATAAGATATCGGTGCAGGATTAAGTTCAGCAATAAATAATGCATATTTGCAGGTCGCATTTCTAAAAACAAATTCAGAAAATACAAAAAAGTTGTCAAAATTCAAAAAAGAAAAATCAAAATCACGTGAGTCACGCGATAGTCACCCTCTCAGGTGCTGTCTCTGATAAATGCTGCTTGCGTTTTGCAGAGTCGAATGTTACTTATAAAGTCCGAAATAAAATATGTATGTATTTACAATTAGGTCGGAAAGTCCTGATTATCACTCAGTATGAAGGCAGCATAAGGCCTCAGGTGGCGGTCCTAATTTAGTACTTCGTAATGGAATAGGTTTATGTGATTTAAGTGTTCATATTCCATAGCTGATTCGAAAAAATTAGCGTTTGCTTTCCTTAGACATTTTTCAGTGGTCTCAATTTCGGGGTCTTCGTGCAATTTCTTGTTCCTGACAAATGGGTGAGCATTTGTAATAGTCTTTAGAAATTGATTTTGCACAATCTGAAGTTTATGTCGCTTGTAGTAGCAGAAGCCCAAGCGGGGGGATGCATATGTCATAATCGGGGGAATAGTTGCAAGATTAATAAGTGTTTTCTTGTTAAGGTCTAACATCGAGTACTTTCCTATAACAGTGTATAGGCACTTCATTACTTTAATAGCCTTATCTCTTACATGAGAAATATGGTGATTCTATGTCAGCTTGTTATATAAAATTATTCCCAGATATTTCGCCTAAGACACTATAGGAACAGGTTCGTTGAAGAGTTACACACTGCTTTTTAAAACTTTGGTACGTTTTTCTTTCGAATCGATTGCACAGTAATTGAGATTTCTGTGCATTTATTCTGATTTTTCAGTATTTGCACCACAACACAATGGAAGGGATGGCATCCTGAAATTTTTTAATGTCGTGGTTAATGTTAGCAGATTTTACCGCGAGAGCAGTATCATCTGCATAACATGACAACATCGAACTGTGATTTATGTGTGTTCTGGGAAAATCAGCAACGTAGAACAGATAAACTGTCGGCCCAATAATGAATCCTTGAGGGACACTGCAATACATAACGTGCAATAGAAGAGAGTTCCGTGCTAACAGAATTACAAAAAGTCCTATTTCTGATGAAGGAAAAAATGACCAGTATCATTTCTCTTTCTACGTTGAAATCAATCAATTTTGCTATAAGGCCTTCATGCCAAACGCGGTCGAAGGCCTTCTCCAATTCCAGCATGAGGATGGCAACATTAAGTTTGCAGTGTAAAGCAGCACCTGCAAATTTCGTAAGTCTGCATAACTGCTTTGTGGTCGAGAGGTGCGCCCTGAAACCAAACTGCTTCGGAGGGAGCTGATGATAATGCGGTTTCAGTCTTCTTAAGATTATTCTTTCATATACTTTGCCAAGATCAGGTAAAAGAAGCGAGGACGGGGAGGAGTCTAAACAGCTTGTCATGATTTTCGATCGTATCACTGTCTTCTAAAACTGCTCCGTCAGTTATTTCAATAAGAGAGGTGATAGCACGATCAATAACATAGTTCATATTTTGAAGGCGCATTGGCGAATTTTTCATTAAAATTTCATATAACTTCTAGTTTGTGATACGTTTGATTTTTTGCTGTATAGTTTTAGAAACTCTAAGTGTGACCATCACAGGTAGGCGGCCCAAAGAGAGCTCGTGAGGCACTTCCATGAACATGGGAATTGTAGTTGTTGTGAGGGCAATATCCAATAGATCCGAAAATTCTCTCCGACTTGGACTATACGTGTATTCCGGCGGAGCGTGGATTGCAATCGGATTACGAATTATGTAGTTGTGCAGTACTTTGTCATTTAAATTACTCCTTCGACAGATCCAATCGACATGGTTTGAGTTAAAATCGCCAGCGGCGATTGTAGGAATGCCAGCGGGCAAAATTGAGTCCAGGAAATTATCGCACAGCCTATTAGTTGACGGATTGTAGACAGCACAAAAATACAAGTCCTTTTGGGTGGGAAGGGTGACACACATGGTGATTTGTTCACGTCTATAGTCCCTGGAGTCGCGTATGAGACAGAAAAGGAAGTTTCTTTTTGCATAGATGAGCATTCCTCCTCCTCTATCACAGGCAATAAGCGTAACAGTTTGCTAGTTTGAACCTATGACAAGGCTTAGCGTGAGTCTCTGTTACTATTGCGATATCAATATCTTGTTCTGCAAGAAAGTGTTGAAATTCCAGAAATTTGGCGGGAAACCCGCACGCATTCCAAATCATAATGCGTACTAGGATGCACTTTCTTGTGAAATTATCCATAGGTTTGGTTTTAAAGTGAGGAATCTTGAGATGCAGAGGCTAGGTCTTTTTTGCTTTGTTGGAGTAAAATGGAGAAGCCTGCTTCTTTTAACACAGAAACAAGCATTTTTAATTCAGTCGCCACTTGTTTGTCTTCCGTAATGGTTTCTGGTGCAAGTCCACGATTGAGGGCTTGGGCGTAAGACTTGTTATTTACAAAACGATCAAAGTACGTTTTTGGAGAATGAGTTGCTTTCGGCTTAGGAAAACGTGAGCAACCTCAGAAGTTTGCAGTATGACCTGTCTGTTGGCAGTTAGCGCATTTGGGAATTGCGTCCTTGTTTTTGTCGTGTTTGAAGGATTCATGTGCGTCACCGCATTTGACATATCGTGGTTCATGGTGGCAGTGGGATTGCGCATGATGAAACACTTGGCAGCGATAACACTGCAAGGGTCCAGAGCGACCAAGATATGTTTCCCCACTGATCTTCATGCCGAGTACGAATTTAACGTTGTGAATATCCTTATTTTTGCACTGGCGGGTGAGCGTGACGAGAAAGAGGGGAAGTTTAATGACTTCGCCATCTCTACGTCTAGTGAGTTAATTTACTCTCACAACTTCAAGTCCTTGCTCCTTAAGATCTGTTGTAATTTCGTCTGGCTCCAGATATGCGGGTAAGTTTCGAATTACGGCTTTGATGCACTTGTTTTCGGGAAGAACAAACTGTGGTATAATATACCTTCATCATTTAGGACTTTCGTCATCTGTCGTAAAACAGTAAGGAGTGTGATATTTTAATACCGACTTTTAAATTTTTTCTATAATAATCATGAGCGGAGAATCCTTTGCTATTTAGCAGTGCACGGATTTTATTCCAATTAAATCCGGTATCCTTGATCATAAAGTGAGGGAGTTTCCGTCCACTTACGAATGGCGAATTCTGATTCGCTGGTCGTGGTGCGTCTGGAGCAGCGCTGGTATCCATGACCTGCACGGTCGGGAGATCTGCAGGCAGCCAAACAGGAGTCTTGTCTGCTGGTTTGGAAATCACTGGCTTATTGATAGGTTTTTTTCGGACGACGCGTGATATCACCGCTTGGGCCGCCGTCCGAGTCAGAACTTTCATCCAAAGCCTTGTATTTCGAGGTATCCTCATTTAAGTTAGCAGGATTTTCGGCTTTTCTGGCGTTAACTTTATAGATTGTAATGGAGGAAATTCCTTACTGTTGTCAGCATTTTCGGTTGGGGCACCAATCAAAGCACGTCTTTCTTGGAATTCTATTTCCGCCGAAGCAGGAAATCGTCTAAAGAAGGCAAGGTCTCTAGCTTCAGCATCCGTAAGAAATCTTCTTTCTTCTTTTACGAATTCAAGGTTCGTAGTTTCAGGTTCGACAAAATTAATTAAGCTATCGATGGCAGGAGTTACTAATAGAGCACGCGAGGCCGTTTTATGGGTCTCAGAACACTAGGTGTTCAACGAGATCCAACCTACATAAGCGCTATATTAGTACAGAAGCAAAGAAAGCAAGTAACTGTAGCACGGTACTTAATTCAACAGCGAGGGGACTGAACACCTTCACGCTCCACAACGAACGAACGGCTCTTTCCTTGGGATAAGAACCACTGCATTAATGCTACTATAAAGTATCTCTAGTACGATTAACAAAAATCTACGTACAGTACTGCACCAAGCTGTTGTTGCCAGAAAAACGTAAAATGTGCATGTCCGGTAATGACGTAGGTTATACTTCCGATCCGTGAAACCATTGGTGGAACTTCGTAAACTGTTGTTATTTCATCGTACGAAGTGCAATGATGGAAGCTAATTATTGATAATACATAAACGCATCTTAAATATTTTTATATCATAATTTTTTTCATGCCCTTTATTTAAGAATTTAAATTAAATTGTGTATTATTATAAGGAAATGGGTAGTAGTAAAGGTGCAGAAAAAGCTCTAGAATTATTGAGGTATTTGCCTCGCATATCTTTAGCTAATGTGAAGCCAAATAAAGGAGAATTTCGTCGACAGGTAAGTATAACATTTATAAACAACTATTAAACATCTCTCGTATCTGGAAGATTTAACTTGACCAGTAAAATTTCTCCAATGGAGATTAAAAATTAGGTGCAGCAAATAGCGATGTTTGACTTGCTAATAATGAAAGTCAAGCTATCTGTGTAAATCTATTACATATTAACTTTAGTTTTTTTTTTTTTTAATTACTCTCCGAGAATCTTTTATGTAGTTGCAGGTTATGCAAATTTTACTTTTACCGCTTCTTAATGATGTGCAATACCTTGGGAGCGGTGGTTGGTAAATTCAAGTCGTTTCAACACTTGTTTCACTTTATTTTCGACACGATTGTTTAAATTAGTGTTAACATTCTTTATTCTATGTGCTAATCCTATTTAATTTCTGGAATAGCTTGAGTATAGGACCCCATTGGCGATTTTTTGGCTTGCCATGGAAAAGCAGTTAAAATTGAAAACACAAGTTAGAAAGTATGTTTTAACCAGAAAAAAATTTAGAATATATGTTTAAACAGCAAATTTGGAGGTACATAAGTAAGTGGGGGCGTACTTTAAATAGTGATATTGAAAATACAAGTTTAGCCTTAGAAAAGCAGTTAAAATTGAAAATGGAAGTTAAAATGCACATTTTAACATGAACATTTTTAAACACAAATTTAGAGTATATATTTAAACAGTAAAACTGAAAATAAATAAATAAGTGGAGGCATATTTTTAGCAGTCATACTGAAAATGCAAATTTTAAGCTGTAAAATTGAAAGTAGGATTTCAGAATACATGTTTAAATTAAAAACATGAAAATAGGAGTTAAGAATGCATGTTTAAATTAAAAATAAAGAAAAGTTTGAAAGTATGCAACTACATGGAGGCATATATTAAGCAGTAATATTGAAAATACAAGTTTTAAGATGTAAAACTGAACACAGGAGTTCAGAATACATGTTTAAATTAAAAATAAAAAAAAGAAATGTTAGAAATTTAGTAACGTTTACAAAATCAAGATAAATTGATAAAGAAATCCTATATTCTGTCCAGTTTATGTCCCTTGCAAGTTCTAGAAATTTATTGAATACATCAATATTTTGCTCCTTGCAAGATTTAGTGAAAATATAAAAAGCCAAATAAAGTTTAAAATCTGTTTGCAGATTATGTGTTGGCAAGGAGCTTTTTACATGCCTCTATATACTTTCTATTGTGTTTGTATGGCACCCCATTTCTGAATCAACAAAACGCAAACTATGATTTACTTTGAAATACTCAAAACTCTCCTTACTTAAACAGTCATAGCTGGAGTCATAGTTGGAAAAACTATCAGAATAAATTGTGGTCCCTGTCTTAGCCGAAATGGAGTATTCTAGAATTCGCTGGGTTATCAGAAAAATACCGTCCAAAAAGTGCGCCAAGCCGAAAATCGCCAATGGGGTCCTATACTCAAGCTGTACCTAATTTCCTTTCGAAAGTTTCCCACAAGCAGCTGAATATCATTATTGAACTTCAGTGTTCTGGCCATTGGACTAGCTGCATAGGCATAAGGCTTTCACAAAAGCATCTCTTTGAAGGTGGATGTCTTTTGCATATATTGCTGTAAAATATTGATTTTCATAATAAAATATATATTTTGTGTTAACAAAATTTTCTATTGTTTCAATAACAGAAAACACTGAATGTGCCATAAACACTTGGAGCTTTTAAAAGTACTTATTTAGGCAATCTTGTATCTATGCTTACTTTTGTATCACTCAAAAACACCTTATATCTAATTTTATTACAGCATTATGTTTTCTTTCCTAAAATTACTTTGAAAATTCATGCAGCAAATGGTTTTTAAGTTTAATATTTTCATAAAAGTATAATTTCATGACCATTAATCTCCTAAATGGTTGATATAGATCCCCAGGGATTGATATCAGTGATGTCTATGGAAAAGTAGATAAAATACCACTAGTACAGTATATAATTCATTAAAAAGTAAATTTTATTTGATATATATATCTGTCGTAGAAGAAAAATTCATTAAATTTTAGAAATGAAAGTAATGAAATCAGCTGTAAAATAAATATAGTATTCTGTTTACTACTAGTAATACAATGATAGCAACAGATGGCACATTTGTTATAATGGGCTTATTATGGATATTTCATTACTTTTTTGGAGACTTTTGTTTTGCACTTTGCCATGCTTTTTGAGAGAGCCAAACACACACCAAGATCCAGTGAGAATGTCCTCTGGGGATCAGACCATTTGTGTGTGTGTATGTGTTTAATTTAGCACTTTTAGTTGTGTGTTTACAAATAAAAGATAAATACAAATAAAAATTCTTTGAGTAGTGGTAATTGACTCTTTCACACTTATTGATTAGTCTGCTTTGCTCTCCTCAATAATGGCAGTTAGTATGTTTATTTGTGTATGTTTTTACAAAGATTGCAAAGAGTTTATGTTCTGCAGATCTTTGATTATGCATTTATATCATTGTAGAGAAGTATATTTGGTAATACAGTAAAAGCTAAACCACCCAAAAAGGCCATGACTATATGAATGCATGAAAGTGAAGAAACATTCAAGGTCGTGATTACGTGAATACATTGCCATGGGTACATAACAATTCCATATAGTTGTGCACATAAAAAATGAAATTTGTGGCAAAAAAGGCAAATAAATTCAGGAAGAATTTCTGTTCTGAAATTAATGAACACAGGCATTTGTAAAATTATGTAAGATTAAAAAAAAAGTATCCATTTCAGATAATTTTTTTTTTTAATGGCCGGCCACTTTACTTAATAACGTCACTACAAGGGCCAGAAGTAGTGTCCATTTCATTATGGAATTACCTAATAGGTGGCAAGTGTTGTCTCCTATGAAGGAACGGACAGTTACGACCATGCCTTCTCCAGGATTCGAACCCAGGCCAATTGCTACGGCAGTCAGAGTCACTAACCAATTCATTTCAGCTTTAAAAGCCAGTATTTTCATATGCCTTGAACATGTATAAGTAGAATTCTGTAGCTGATTTTAAAACCACACTTGAACCATGAAAATTGGCAGAGACTGCACCAGACTTATCCCTGCCATACCAGCAGAAGTTTGTAAAAACCGGACACTCTTTATTTAGTTAGATAATCAAGAGATACAAGTTATGGGTATAGAATTTAAAAAATTTAAATCTCTAATAATAATTTTTCACATTGTGTCATCATTATTTCTTCATTTTCAAATAACGTTGCATATCATGTCATTAACATCACTTTCCTTCATCCAGTAACTTAAATACTCTGCTGCATGCTGTTCTGTAAAAGACAGGTCTTACATTGTAATTATGTCTTCAACTATGAAAGAAAGACATAAACAGAAGTCAACTTATGTCCTTTACAAAAACTAATGTTGTGATCCATTTTCATGGTCACTGTTGTCCGATTAGTTGTTCATTGATCATACAAGCTGTCTGAAAATCACACTCTGAAATGGCTTTAATTGCTATTTTACTATTCTCATATACATTTAAAAGTTTATTCTTTGAAGTCTCAGGTATTTGACACATGTATATGTTACAGCAGAGGCTCAGTATATTCATTAGAGAGATTACTGTTGTGAAAGAGACCTACTGTTTCTGGATTGGTTGCTGTTTGAAGGGTCATCAAAACTCTTTTATTCTCATGACAAACTTTATTTACTTCGTAGAATAATTTCATAGATGTCTTCCATGGCATCCACTATTTTCTTCTTTTCACATCTCTTTTTTCTTTCTTGTTCCCCACCTGCACCTTTTTTATTTTTCAGAAACTAGTTCTTGGGTTGTTGCTCTTTTTTCCTTTGGGTTATATGACTGCCATAGAATAGGCAGTCATATAACCCAAAGGAATCGCCAAGACTTTACCACTAATTGATGTACCAAGAGTTAACCAGGTTTACATGAAACCGTGGTGAAGATCTTATGATTGTTTATGACATCATGCTTATGCATTGCTGGTGCTAATTCACATTATGTGGTGACAGTTTTTGTTTGTTGAAACTGGTTCAGTGGGAGATCTGTCTATGAAGAGGGTCCACTCCCAAGAATGAATTCTTGGAATAATATGATGGATACAGAATTGTGGAGGGAGTTAACAACATCCTCTCATCTTCTGAAAGAAAACTGTGTAATGCATTCAGATTTTGGATGTTATAGTGGGGATTCTGATTAGTAGTCTTGTATTGTTTTATGATATGCCTTCACAAGTTTCTTATTTGTTATACACCGATAATCTTCTGACTGTTTTCTTTTGCTGTGGTTATGAGTCTTAGAATGTTTAATCTGTGAAGTAGTATGATGTTTTACTGATGAAAATTTGGTTTATAATTGCATCAAGTAGCAATGTTTCAATATATGTAATAAGATTGCCATTTTGTATCATCATTAGCAGAAAAAAAGAGTAAAGTGGATAATTATTCTGTTAAATGATGAGTGAACACATAAACCTGTCTTAAGAGCATCTTTTCAGATGTTGGGATTTCATTTAAAAACGGAGAAAAATCGAATTTTGAAATAAATGAGATTGTTTAGTGGTTAATGATAAGCAGTTTGGCTGCTGAGCTTGCATGTAAGTTAGTGTCCTGGAACATTCCATAAAATGAAAAGAAATTTCTTAATAGTAGCCTTCAACACTAGTTAACCCTTTAGGCAGTTATGTGATTAAGCAATTTTGGTTAGAGTATATTGAAAAGTGCTCCTTGGATTATCACCAAGTTGTTTCATTTATGGTAATCTGAAAAGTTGAATGTTATGGAAAACATATTATGATGTAATTGGTTGCGTTATTGCGGTGAATTTGACTGATAAGAAAAGATTTGTAAGTGTTGTGTGTGTGTTGGATGTTGGTTAGGAAGCACGTTGCTTATTTTATGATTTACATGGTAAAATGACTGAATGTGGTAAGATTATTTTGAAGTTTCTGTAAGATTTAGAATGAAAGAAAAAAAAACATTCATTGGCTGGTGTGTAAATGAAGGTTTACTTAGATATTTCCTGTGTCCTTTTTATGTTATTTCATTATTTGATTTAAAATGTAGTTCATTGAGATTATATATTTTTTGTTTGGCTCTAGTGTACAGTTAGCTGTTCCTTTGACTTTTTAAGTGAAAATAGATTGATATGTACATGGACAATGTCAAGGGAGTGTGCAGTGCCAAGTTTGTACAATTCTCGGATTTTTTTTTAAGTGAAAATAGGTCGATGTGTACATGGGTACTGTATTTGTGCAATTCTTGTTATTTTGGCTTTTTGTAGCAGCAATTTTTGCGTCAAAAATCTCGGATGCACAAAGCCAAAATAAGAAGTCAAAAGAATTGCACAGTGCCTATGTACCAACAAAAATAGCCAATTTTCTCCAAGGGGCACCAGTAAATATATTTTTACCACAATTTTCCCCCAAAATATGTGCAGTATGTTAGTTGTGAAAGACCAGGTGGCAGTTATTTTCTTCCCAGATGCTTTGTTAAATGTAATTATTTCTGAGTGTGAAAAATAGAATATCTTTTTGAAAGGCAAAATATGCATGCATCTTTATAAAAGGTTACTATTTTACACTGATTTTAAAGAAAATAATGAAAACATATTATAATAAATTTAATAAAAATAATATTTTGCCTTTTGCCATTATATTTTCACGTATTTAATCTGCTGCTGTTTTATTACTGAATTTTTAAAACACAAGACATGTTAGATAACTAATTTATAAATCAATAAGGAATATACTATTATTATAGTAAAAAATTTAATGAATATATATATATATATATATATTTAGGTGAAAACATTTTTGTTGTATGGTGGACTTTAAAACATGGAATGGTACACAATATGTCATTTCGAACAGCTAAAAACCTTCTTCTCCACTCAAAACATCTTTCAAACTTTCAAAACAAATATCTGTATCTTAACACAAATCATTTTTATTATCTGATAAAAGATTTTGGTCTTTAGAATAAGATTCCTTGTTAAAAAAAATCTGTTTTAGCTTTCTCTTTGATGCCCTTTTTGTCTATAATGTGCATTCAAAATTTAGCAGTAAAAATTCCTGTAAAAAATGCAAGATTCACATTTATAATGCAGGAAATTATCTTGTACGACTGCTGCCATATGAACCAGGTAAAATTAACTATTTTGTGAGTCAACTCATTAGCTAAAAGTATTGATTGGATTATTTTGAAGAAGGATCCCACTTTGTCTGTTGTTAACAATGCATTCATTCTGTAGTTCTCTTGTGTGTCATTGTTCAATAGATGCAATAACAAGAATAAATTAAGTTTTTAGATTCCTTAATAGCTTACTTAGCCTTTCATTTTTTTTTTAATTGGTTGGGATACTGTTAGACTTTCAAGCATTTCCTGCCTCTAGATATTTTAATCATTTTAGTAAAACTGAAAGTTTTTAAAACAAAACACACTTTAAATTTGAAATTTTCTTACAACAGAGGTAAATTTTAATAGAACTTAAGTTGCTTTAAAACTATTTCAATATGCATATCACAAGACCCACCAGAAATACATATAAACTTGAAAAACATTTTTGGCTTGGTTACACCATACAGGTACTGACAGGGGAGATAAGAGTCAAATTTATATCAGTTAAATAAAACAATATTTCTACCTTACTACATCTGAGAGCAGGCAGTGAACTGACCAGCTACTACACTTCAGACTATATTTTTCATTTTGTTATTGCATTGGGTCGTCCAAAATGTTCTGTGAGTTTTTGATGATGAATACAAAAGAAGCAATACAAAAGCACAAGAAAATTTCATTGAATCTCGTTAAGTGCTATTTTGTTCTATGACTTTTGCCATCTCTCTAGCAGCTGGAAAATTCCTTAAAAAAAGATTTATTCATGAAAACTTGGGAATTATTCGAAGAAGATATCAAGGTGCTGTTTGAAAACTCCACAGAAGTGAACTCCAGGCTGTTCATATAATTTTGAAGTGACGTGAAGAGATGAAAATCCAGTGGTGCAAAGTCTGGTGAATGTGGATGGTGACACAAAACATTCAAACAAGTAGTTTTTATGTAACATTTATCAAAATGTGTGCAGGTAGTCTTTATTTTAGGATACCCCTTGGATTATCGCCAAGTTGTTTCATGTATGGTACCTCAGTAGTTGAGTGTTATTGAAACCCTATATGACGTGATTGGTTGCATGACTGCAGTGAATTTCACTGATGGGAAAATATTTGTAAGGGCTTATTTCTGCGTTGTATTTCAGGTAGGAAGTACGTCGCTTATTTTGTGCTGTACACCGTAAAATGGGTGTATGTGAAGAGATTAATGTGAAGTTTCTGTACGATTTGGAATGAAAGGGAAAAAAGGCATTCATTGACTGGTGTTAAATAAAAAGGTTTACTTAGTATTCATTATAAGTGTCCTGTTTGTACAAAGAAAATGCATATGGTCGAATGTGAAGATTGTTCAGATGGCTTTGAATGGGTTTGTCGCAAGAAAGGTTCATGCAAGAAATACCACCGATAGTATGGCGCTACGGAGGATATTTTTGACTCATATTTTTGTGAATTTATGTGGCGACGACAGTATGCGTATACTAGTTCAGATAAGTTTATCCAGCTGGAATCACAGTTTGCTGTCACTGATATTGGGGAGTATTTCACAAAATGTAATTACTTAGTAGTGGCAGTCGACTCTGAAATGCTTAACTGTGTGTCCAGTATATAATACTATGTCCTGTGGATTATTATGATGGATTATGTCCCCTGGATGGAATTACTTTTGGGACTTGATATCAAAGACTAACGCCCCTCTCAAATTTCGCAGACAGATCTTCAACTCACTGCACAACCTGTCACACTCAGGCATCCGTGCTACTAAAAAACTTGTTCCTGCATGTTTTATTTGGCCATCAACTTCCAAGGATGATGTGGTCTCGTACCTGTATCCGGTGTCAGGGATCCACGATCTCTCGACATACTAAGAGTCCACTTCAGACTTTTCTTCCGTCCACAACCCAACAGCTCGACCATGTACATGTCATCGACTCGGTTGACTATCTTCTGCCTTCCAGTGGTGCAATTTACCTGCTTACTTCCATTGACCAGTTTATACATTGCCCGGAAGTGTGTATGGCTCTCCTCTTACACTTCCCACTGATTTCTTAGATGCTATGGGACCAGGGAAGTTCAACCGTCAGAATTTCTCAGTTAGTAACATGAAATGGATTATCACCTAAACCAGCATCATATGATGTATTGACACCATTCGTCCATCCGGACCTCCAAACCTACATCCATATCTTCCTCCATCAAGATAGCATCTGAAAGCCACTTCAAGCACCTTACGATGCCACCTAACAGGTGCTTTCTTAAGCAGCAAAGCATTTCAGCATCTCCATCAGTAATAGGACATCTGCAATTAGTGTTGATTGCCTTAAGCCTCCGTTCTTCCTGGTTGATGATTGCCTGTGTCCACCCAGAACTGCTCCTCCAGCTGTCGACCCACCAGCTTGAAATGCATCACCCAATCTTCTGCCTTCTTCTGACTGCAAGCCTGCCGACAGCTCGAGGAAAACTACCGCATCAACAGTCACCCACTCCAGAAGAAGGATTCGATTCAACTCTCAGTATCTCTAACTCTTCATACCTTTGGTACTTCAAAGGGGAGTTCTGCGAGAATTGTTCCCGTTTCCCACAACAAATGGCAGTACTATCTGGAACTTGATTTCTTTCGCTATCAGTATGTGCATTCTGGGATTAGAGAACATTCTGTTTGGATAATGCTATGTAGCTCAGTTTGTAATCTAGTTACTGTAACAACAAAAGCGATAATTAAAATTATGTAGTAAATTGTGCTTTATAGTATTAGCATTCTTTCTTTTGTACACGAGAACCTCACACTACCTAACTGATTATAAAACTGTGTGGAACTTTAAACAACTGCTGGTTCTACAGGATCCAGCAAACAATGAAGGTGATGCTATGATTTTCTTACAGAGGTATAATATATTGCCTTCTAACCATCAATATTCCATTTATATGAAATGGAAGTTTTATTTGAGAGAATTGAACAGTGCATGATCATGTTTGAAAAACATGGAACTGGTGGAACTGATTCAGCAACTGGGTTGTAACAAGTAGATTGCCATTTGTTACTGCCATCGGATTCATGTATTGCTGGTCTAAGTAAATGACATCACTGAAATTTTGTATGGAAAAACTCAACATAGCTGATATTACTATTATAGACTGGAACAATTATTTGATAGAAATATATGTCTATGAGATGTAGCGTTATGAAAATAAGAAAATAAATAGTTATATCTTAAACACAGAGATTGATGAAGGTCTGCTGTTGAAAAGAAAAATAGCATTGGCTATATTCTGCTGCCACACTAGATTTTTGGCAGTATTTTCCAGGAAGCTGTGGAAACCTTCCTTATTACAGTGACTGACTGAAAAGTCACGACTTTGTTAAATGCAGTGAAAGAAAATGTCGAAAAAGGAATGACTATTTATTTTGACTTTTTGGCTGCTTATAAATGAAAATTCTAAAAAATCAGTTATGAGCTTTTCAAAGTAAACCAAAAATTCATTTTTGTGGACTTGATTCACAAAACATCGAGCGGGTATGGGATTCTTCAAGGGCAGGACAAGAAATGTATGCAAGACACCATTTAAAGTCACACTTAGTGGAGTTGCTGTAGCAGCAGAAAGTTCATTGTCAAAAAAAAAAAAAAAAAAAAAAACCAAAAAAAAAAAAAAAAACCTGTGAAAGCTATTTTAGAAGCTATTACTGAACATTTTCTACTAAAACTAAAGAAAAACTAATTGTATCAAATTACTGCCAAAGTTAGTCAATTCTTCTCCATTAACATGTAAGTTAATAGTTATTTTATGGGCATGATTCCTTTGGCTAAACATTTGACTGCATGAGGTATTTTTCCTTATGTGTTATAAATGTGCTTCAGTTTCCTGTAAAAGGTTCTGAAAGACATTTTTCCTGGAAAAAATTTGCTGTAGGAACTTTGCAATTATAAATTATAAGCATAATCTACCTCTTAAATTTTAAGCTGTAGAAAAGTTGAGCAGAGCCATTAAATTTGAAAAAGCCATTGAAGATGGTGATATTGATTATATCAAAACTTTATTCTTGAACTAAGGAAAGGTAGATAATACATGCAGTTTGACAATTGACATGCAATTGACATGAGCTTTTTAGTTTAAAACTGTGTACACCAAATTTTTATGTAGCAACTATAAAATCTAAATATTATACTGTTGGAAGAGATTCATTATTAATTCTGGGAAGAATTTATTTAAACTATAATGCTGAATGCTGTAATAACTTATGGAGATAAGAATAAATATTTTCTAGATAGTGCTGTTTTGTTAATATTGTACTATATTTTTTCAAATATTTAATTTGCAATTTTGAATTCCTTTTAGGGCCGTTGCAGGGGGCAGCATGGTGGCATGACCCATGGACATGGGAAGAAAGGCTCTAAGCAGCGATGTTCATATCCAAGAATTGGTTTTGAGGGTTATAACATGCCATTTTATCTGAAGGTCCCTAGAGAGCCATATTATGCTGGGTTTTGGTAATTTTTTTTTTCTAAATGTAGCATTAGATGTTTAAAATATACATAAAAAATAAAATTTGGATTAAGTTGTTTTGCATATTTATTAATTAAAACATGGCAAGGTACTTCTCCATATTATAAATGAACTTGCATGGCATCAAATCTGTGGTGCCTATGTTGAACGACAGATGGCGCTGACTTGGACGAGGGAACGGAATTCCATCTAACGTGAGAGTTGTTTTCAAGAGTGTAAAATGAAGGATTATGCGATTGTGTGTATTTAGAATTAATGTGTTTTAAATTGTAAATAAAAAAAACGTGCCGTCTGATATAAAGAAGTTTTGTGTTTTATGAAGTTTGCAAGAAGATACACTACACTATATTTATTCAGAAGTGGGATTGAAAATCTACATTGATGCTGATATAGAACGCCATAATTAACTAGCTGGATTACCAAATGAATGACTATTTGAAGCTTGAAGTGTCGCCTGGAGGACCAGACGTATCCAGGATGGCCGAAAGTATGTGGTGCCTATGTTGAACGACAGATGGCGCTGACTTGGACGAGGGAACAGAATTCCATCTAACGTGAGAGTTGTTTTCAAAACGTGTAAAATGAAGGATTATGCGATTGTGTGTATTTAGAATTAATGTGTTTTAAATTGTAAATAAAAAAAAATGTGCCGTCTGATATAAAGAAGTTTTGTGTTTTATGAAGTTTGCAAGAAGATACTACAAATCTATCACTTGTGCGTTGAGTGATGAATGAGCAAATGCTTCTACAGGTTGTGTAAACATCCATTTGTGTAAAATTTAAAAACTATATATGTGTGCTTTGTAACATATTACTAATATAAATAATGCAAGATCTGTGTAAATTGTACAAGGCAGTGACAAACTATCTATCAAGAATTAATTAAAAGTACAAATAAAATACATGAGAAGAACAGCCATATAAAGCAAAACAATTAATGATCAGAAACTGTGCAACTAATAAAATCTGAAAAGTACTGGGTTGTTTGCAGAGTTCTGTCTCCCCATTCCATATGATTTTTCTGCTTGTTTTTTGCTACTGGTGATAAAAGTGACCTTATTTCTAGCTTGTGTCATTGTCAGATGTATGGTGGAAAAAATGATAGTTGTTGTCTTTAATTTGTATGGACTCCTCTATCTTCAAATAAGGACTTGCCAAAAGAAGTCAACAATGAAATCTGCCCATTCTGCAGTTTAAGAAATGTCAGAGAGATGAAATAATCTGAAAAGTACTGCACACAATCATTTGAAGAAATTTAGATATCTAACTCATGACTACATATAGATTCCCCATAATTTGACAGAACAAAATATTCTTATCTAATTTCAGCTTGCGATTCTCTTGAGTTGCAATGAAGAAATTCTGTTCATTGCTAAAACTTGAAAATGTACTATTTACAACAATATTATGAGCAAAATGCCACTGAATAAGTCAAATGAACTTTCTTGAGTGACCTTCAAATATAATGACTTATATGAGAAAACTGATGCTTTGTTTGACAAAGACCGACATGTTTAAGCTTTTTTATTTTTCTTTCCTTCTCCCTTCAGCTTTAATCTGTGTTACTTGAAAATTGCCTAGATAGTGTGGAGTTCAGTTTTTTAGGAATTAAAATAGCGTTTTAATGATTTTTTTCTCCTTTAGTAAATTCAAGAAATTCTCTCCAGTACATTCCAAAGAATTATGAGAGACGGTAGCATATACTCCATTTCAGACTAAAATGGAGTATATGCTACCGTCTTTTTCCGAAAATAAGACACTGTCTTACTTTCTGTTTTGGTCCAAAATACGCGCTAGGGCTTATTTTCGGGGAAGGGCAAAAATAAAAGTATATTTATATATTTTTATTTAATATTTATTTTACACAGAATACAGAAATTTAAATTTATTCAATTACAGTCATGTC